>CM073765.1:16405026-16797074 GCA_037127475.1 Arma custos | reverse complement strand
TTCCTTTTGAAGCTAACCTTCTGCTCCACAGGACAGAGTTAAGACAGCCAACAATTTTTCTGCCTTTTACAATTTTATCTATTATGTCTTTATTGGAGCTCCCATCGTCTGTTAGCCATCTGCCTAGATATTTGCATTCATGGGTTTTTCCCATTTCCAAATTTTCGAGGTAGTATTCGCATGTATTGCCATGTAATCTGTTTTCTTTCTGTTCATTTCCAGACCCCAAGCAGCATATTCCTCCTAAAGTTTTCTGAGCATGCAGCTGGTGGCATCTTCATCATTTCTTGTGACTATCATCTGGTCAGCAGCAAATTGTAAGTTGTAGAGAACTTTATTACTAATATAAATAAAATAAAAAGATATAAATATATATCTTTCTTACAAGAAATCACAAAGGTTGTCCACCTTTTTTAACTGTCCGACAATATGGAAAACGGCCTTTTGCGAATCAGAGGCTGGTGAAGGTGTGGAGGTTGGGAGTTGCCATTGGTTACCATCGTTATAATGTATTTTTTATTATCTAAGTTATATTCCTGTATTGTATGGTATCAAAGGCGCAGAATTAATTAAGGTATAAATGCAGTCTTACTATTTTCATCCATGTATTACTATTGCTTATAATAATATAATTGCAGCCACTATGAGGACAAAGGGCGAGTGAAGCGAGCAAGGTGGTGGGGAAAGGGTCTAGTCTATCTTTGCTAGGCAAGTTCCGCGCAGGTCGTTTTCTAAATTTTCTGAATAGAACCGGATTTTCATGATGACAAAATTCTGGATATCAGCTCCGCAAGTTGACACTTCGAGGTTAATTCACGACAGGTTTTAACTTCCCTTATAAATATTCTCGAATATAAAAATAATCGTGATTCTTTATATAAAATGAAGAGTGTAATGTGCACATTTCGGTAATCATTTCATCAAGAAATGGGCGTTTTAACAATCATATATCATCATCTATACTTTGAAATGTTAGTTGAAAAGTTTATTTCTTGACGAAATGATAAAATATAATGATGATTACTGAAGTATACACCTTAATCATAATTAAGCACTTTTATCAAACTAAAACTCACAATTATTGTTATTTTCGAGAATGTTAAAAAGGAGACGAATAAAAAGTTAAAACTTGTCACTTAACCTGGAAGTGACACTATGCTGATGTGTTACCAATTTTTGTATTTTGAATGTACGAAATGAAATAAAAGGCAAAACAATGCGTAGCGAATTCAATTAATCTTCCCGTGTGAGTTAATGAAGGAAACGTTTTCATATAGTTTACTTTCGTGTGCACTTGCACATCCAAAAGCAGCTGTGATCTGTCTTACATTCCGTTATAGTGTCAGTTTCTAAGTGACTGCAATATTTTTTTTAATTATTGAGAGCACGGACCATGGTACCGGATTGTAATTTCATACTCTTGAGTAGGTTGAGAGGTTTGGAGATATTCTTCACTTTAAAACATTATAATTAGTTAATAAGACCCTGTGCATTTAATTACTGTATAAATCTTACAAAACTGCAATTAAATATACACGGTATGTATATACATGGGTTGTTAAAAAAACTATTTGATTAAGATCGGCTTACCGAAAATACGAGTATGGATACAGCGATCATTTGAATGGAGAAGAATACAACGAATAATTAACTATTAACTCAAAACTCAAATTGCATTTTATAAAAATAAATTAGGTATCAAAACAGTTTTATTATCATCATATGATCATTATATGATCTGTACAAGGATTCATAAATATACATCATCACATACGTATTTAAGAAATATATGTAACACTGTGGGGAGAACATGAGCCCCCATAACAGCAAGAATACGAGAAATTACAACTCCATAAATTTCAGCTCGGTCATAAACGTCGCTTAGGAGAAAAACTCCTCCAAGGTATAATAACGTAGGATTAGAACAAACCATTTGTCTCTTGTATGACTTCAACTTCCTCTTCTGATTCCCTTATGAGGTCGTTTCGGGATTAGCAGGAGAAAATAATATTGGGAAATAGTAAATTATAAGAAAAGCTCTCCATATAATATTACAAATATAAGTATAAATATATTTATTATTTCGCAGCTTGTCGCTTTGAATTTAGTTAAAACAAGTTTTAACTTTTTATTCGATTCCCTTTTAATATTTTCCTAAAATACAAATTATCATGAACATTAGCATAGAAAAGAGAATGTAATTATGAGTAATGTGTACCTCGATAATCATTTCATCTAGAAACGAACGTTGCTACATCATTTCACAAACTTTTGTCATAGATACTTCGAAATGTTAGTTGAAAATTTAATTTCTTGATGAAATAATTTTTGAAATCTACTCTTTACCCATAATTACATTATCTTATCCATACTAAATAATATAACGAAACTAAATAACTTGTATTTTTGATAATTGAAACGAATAAACAGTTAAAACTTGCTGTAACTCAATTCAAAGCGACAACCTGCGGAACAGATGCAAGATGTAGTAATATTTTTTTTTTAAATTACCGTATTATTGTATCGCAAATGAATTTTTGATGCAGGTTACAGAATAGATGAAATGAAGGTCCATTCGATCCGCGGTGGAACTAAAATTGAAGAACAGCAAATATTAAAATCGAAGCAAAGTTCGAGGAAACATTGCATGTATACTCTACTACAAAGACTGTTGACGAAGTGACGGCTACTCTACATCAATTCTCAATTCTAATTACTGGATATCCATCGGATGAAGAAGATTTTTTTTTCTGTTGATATTATTTTTGGCACTGACATTAAAAAAAACGTGTTACGAAACATTTCAGAGACTAGGTATATGTGGCACTACTTGAACATCTACCTAGTAAAATTTTCTCATATACAATAAGACTAAAAAGTAAGAACAGATTTATGTTGTATGATATATTAATTGGGAATAGATGTATGCTCTTGATTCAGCTTGTTACCATCCATAGCGGTAACATGGTAGATTTAAATATTTTGTTTGTTTTTTTGTTAAACAAGGAAAACATAGCTGAAGCTAATCTGGTCAGAATGGAGTACATGAAAAATTGTGAGCATAAAGTCTAAAAGAACAACTGAGATACAGAGAGAGAGGGAGTAATTAAGTCAAATTATTGATTTATTTCCATCCCATTTATATTATGCGATAAAGTGTGGACTCTCCAAAGCCAGAGAAACGTTCACGATTATACATTTTTTAGCCACAATAATAAATAATACAAAAGACAAAAACAAACACTTAGACTAAAGAATAATTCAAAAGCCGAGAATGTAAAATTGCTTCCGGTGTTAGGAATCTTGTGAGGTATACGGAATAGAACTTTTGACTTTGCTAAAACTTTTGTCGTTATTGTTATCATCATGTATAGAATAATAAGAGTGAAAAAACACGACATTTTTGAATGATAAAGGTTCAAGAATGTCAGGATATAGTCCATTATATGTGATTGTAAATACAATATTTAAAAAAAATGATGCTCCATTGATTCAGCATTCTTCTAATTGTACTCGCTCGTATTCAGGTTATTGTACTTTAACACTAATGAAAATCATTTTACGAAACAATACACAAAAATACAAAAGTCAATACCAAGATGGAAAGGTAAGACAGAAGATCCTTTAAGGAAATGTGACCCAAAATGCAAATAGTCTGGCTTTCCTCTTCTTTGTTCTTGGGAGAAATCGCATTTCTCTTCTGCTACGAAGATGGAACTTTTTTTTAACCTGTCAGTTGAAAGAAACATAATTGAATTTGACTTGTAATGGGTTTTCGACATTATGGTCGTACAAGAGATAAGCTAGATTTTATTTTTAAAGTAAATTAAACCTAGAATAATCTGAATCTGTAAAAAAAAAAAAAAAAAAATGAAGAAGCAAATGTCTTGTAAAAATATTAAAAATTTTCCTTCTGATACTGATAAAATATCTCAATGATATATTATTAACTTGTTAAGATATTGTTTATAGTATTACCCATGGGTAGTACTAATGATACAATTACGAAAAAGTAATTTGTAAGACTTTAATAGCATATAATTGTCTAATAAAGCATAATGAATGTTTCTAACAGAAAAAAAAACTTTAAGAAATTACATATAAAGTAATAAATTTATACACGGGTATAATAAAAGGGTAAAAGCTTTTTTAATTTCCTGAATTGCTCTCTTTTAACTTGAGGAAATAACTTTTTCTCGAAGTAAATGGGCCTAGTTATAAGTAAATAAGTCTTTTATCGTATTTGACGAGCAAATTTATTTCTTCTGGAACTTATAAACGATCACTCTTGTAAAAGACTCAACTGGGTCAGTAAGTTCACAAGTCCGTTCCAGATCAGCTCAAAGTTTTTACCTGAACATCACCGATTCTAACGACTTTTTTTTTTATTTGTGTTGTAAAAATAAAATAAAATAAGTTAATTGCCTTAAAAAACTTTGCGAACTTTCTTTTATATTACACAAAGTAATTATTATGAATGATATATAATCCCAAGTAAGGACAGGCAAGTAGAGACAGAAGTTAGGTCACGAGCCCTTCTTCTTTTCAGACGCCTCGGAGGATTATCGGGATCGAAGAAAAAGCTAGATTGGAAACTAGTGGTTTTAAATGAACTTGTCATTTACGATTGATATCGGTTTTGGGCCAAATTAGTAACAAATATAAAATTAAGGTCATTATGGATGATATTATTCCTAAAAAAGTAAGGAACAAATGCAGAATTTTAAGAAGGATTTCAGATTCTAAGGATTGTATCCGACAGGAGTTCGATGGCTTAATGGAGCCCTAATGTACTACTCCTTAAGTCCAAATAGGGTTCATAATAATCATGTATATGAGTGTTTTTTAATTAATTGGGAGCTTAGATTATTTCTCAAGTAAGTGTAGCAGAAGCCTGAAACGGTGAAGTGATACATTAGAAAATAAAATTCTGAATTGACAATAGGTATACTATGATAACTTTTATCAGAGACCTGCGATAAATTTACGGATATGGTCTTAATGTTTGGGAATCCAATGTCTCATATAAAAAAAAAAATACTTTCTTGTATGTATTCCGTAAGTACAAATAGATCTTATAATAGTCATGTACATGAGTCTTTTGCGATTAATTGGAAGCTTAGGGCGTTGGTCTACTAACTGCAGAAGTAGCCTGAAGCAGCTCTATTATCTAAACTATTATTAATCCTCAGTATTTTTTATCTTTACTTTCATTCCATTTTTCCTGTTTTATTTCAACCCTTATCCTGTTCTGAGGGGTTCACTGCTTTTTATAAATCTAAATTCCAACATACACTCAGTGTCAAAATGTTTAGACACACTTCAAACATTATTATCGATACCTTCCCATCTTTTCAAATCAACCGTAAAACAGTATTAAAATAATCTATCACTCACCTGAATTTAATCAGCAGCCTGCTTGTTTATGGTTCTCAAGCCAAAAATATATACATTTTTTTTTATTTTATTACAAGTGAAAGTTAAGGCGCTTCGAAATATTAGACACGCTGGTAAAAATAAATAAAACAATTTTAATACTTCGTGGCCTTTCCACCACCATTTATTAATTCAGAAATTCTGTTTGGTAATGAATCGTAAAATTGTTTGATTGTTTCTTGAGGTAATTGTTCCCATGAATTGCAGATTTCAAAACCTCGATTGTTCCGAACCGTCTGACTCAGAGTACACCCTTCATGAAAGAGTTCCCCAAACATTTTCGATTATGTTCAGGTCTGGTGAGAAAGCAGGCCAGTCTAATTTAGTGATTTTGTTGCGAGTAAACCAGTCTTTAATAATTTTTGCTGAATGTATTGGGACGTTTTCTTGCTGGAAAATTAGTGTGCTTTCAGACATATCATTAAATTAATCTGAGTTTACTCTTGATGAAACAAATTCCAAATTCCTCTCTTTTTGTAACCAATAGATGTCCAAACCAAAACTTTTCCCCCTCCCATTTGACATCTTGATAAAAATTGTTCTTCTTTTCTTAACTTAATATCTGTACCACTACAGCCAATGGACGGGTCTGCGGTTCAGTACATGGTAGAGACTGTACTGTAACATGGACAACGGTCCCCCAAGGAAGTAACATGCCCTAGGTCACGCTCAATAGCCAGATTTTTCCCTCTT
Organism: Arma custos; assembly: GCA_037127475.1. Taxonomy (NCBI): domain Eukaryota; kingdom Metazoa; phylum Arthropoda; class Insecta; order Hemiptera; family Pentatomidae; genus Arma; species Arma custos. The sequence goes on along the minus strand of CM073765.1, from coordinate 16,790,945 downwards.
ATTTTGGGTACCCTATTTTTATAACATTTTATAATGGCTGGATGAGCTCCAGGAAGGTCCTAGATCCCATATGATCCACCCCCCGCAGCAAGCAGACTAAACAAAAGTCTTGGTCTGCAACGGGATTGGAACCAGGATTTCCGGCCTGGCAACTCAGTGCTCTATCATTGAGCCACTCCCTTCCCCAAAGCCACTCCGCTCTTTTCTTAAATCATGAAAATAATACGAAAATCCATTTGGTACATCCAGATTGAATTTTTTATTTCATCACTTAAGATGACTTTCCACTCCTCAGTCCATGACATCACATTACGAGCAAAGATCATCGGGCTAATTTGTGACGAGTACAAAACTGGCTTTCTTTTCAATTTTTTTTTCTCCAGTTCTCTCTGCATTTGCTCTTGCTGTTTTACAAGAGTTGGCTGCGATTCGAAGAATAGTCTGTTTCTCTCGCAATGTCAAAGCAGGGGACCTCCCAGTTGAACGGCGGGTTCCTTATGTCTCCCTGTGCCGAGCAAACTTCGCGACTGATGAAAAACCCCTACATTCGGCGGGCTATGTCCCTACAACTTATCCCGTCCTTGTGGAGTTAAGAAATCAAACGGCACTTTTCTTCGGAGAAATACTTATTTTTTCATATAACTCACGGTCTTTTTGAGTCTATTTTTAAACAAATTCAACACTGCACTGAAGTAGAAATGGTATCTTAACGATTTCAACTCTAGAGGATTAAGAAAATTAGTAAACAAGCGTTTCTATCATTTTGACGAGTATAAAATGTCAATATTTACTGATATTGGATTTAAATAATCCCCCAGGTCTGAAAAGATTGTTCCCCTTTCAATATCATAATTTATACTTTAAACTGTGCTTCGAAAAATAATATCAATCAAAAATTAAGAAAAAATGAAAAGTTTTTTTTAATTTCAATGTGTCCAACAATTTGACAACATTGTGTGTGCTGATCCCTAATTATTTTCCATAGTCTTAAAATTTTAGTTATTATAGTAGTTGACTGTTATTTATATCATCATGTTTGGACCAGGTGTGGATTTCCTGAGACCTGGGGAATTTCTTGTGGCTGGGGAAGGTTGACGTCATAGATGGCTCGACCTTTAGGGCACCTTCACAAGAAACCGCCATCGATATAAGTTCCAACATAGAGTGTCATTTTTGAGAGGTAGTGCTATATTCTATTCTATCGCCAATGCACTCATGAGCTACCGATTTAAAGGCTAATATGCTCACGAAGAGCATTCATTACATTACATTAGATTTATTGTTTAAAATTAATAGAATTAGTATAGGTATTATATAGTTATACAGACTGTATTATATAGTTTTACAGACTGGATATTTATGCCTCGAAACACTTTTTTTAACTAGTAATACTTACATTAGTAGTAAACTAGTAATGCCGGAATTCGCTTAATTCAGAAAAAACTTTCGGCTAAATTTGTTTGTTTCTTCCTAGAATATCCTACAAGGTGCTCATTTCATAAGGGAAACATTTCAAAACTATCTAGTAGTAACTAGTATAATTATCTATTTTTTATATATTTATTGAATATTTTCCAAGTTATAGAAAGTTTAAAATAAATTCATTCAACAAATAAAAGTCAATATTGTTTATTGTTAAAAAAAAGTAATAAAGACAATTATCGCTACGATTGGTTACCACTTGGTTAAGACTGGCCTGTTATAAGTCAATGGTTCTGCAGAAAGATTATTTTCTAGGACTCTGTAAAATATTTTCTTATGCTTAGTAAAATTTTATTATTATTTTTTTTAAGTTTCCATATTTTCAAGTAAATTCAGTAACTATTATTACTAAAAAATAAAATAAGTAAAAAAAAAACTTCAAGGAATTATGATACACAAATTCCACAAACTATGATTTGGCCAAAAATAAACTTTATCGAGGTTGGGTAAACCCCAGGGGGGCTGTAAACAAAATAAGCACACAATTTGCCATAGCCGGTCTTGAACTTCTAAGTTCAGTATTTCATTAATTATAGTCTACAAAACTTTAACGATCAATTGATGTTTCAAGGCATTGATCACCATATTCAAAACTGAAGATTACGTTTACAGGGTAATGCATATATGATGCGTTCATGATCACCAACGGATAACTCAAATTACTCGAGCAATTTGAGGTACTCGCTCGCCAGAGAGTATTGTGTGTCGAAAGATACTGTTAGTCGCCATCTATTTTCCATTGGGAAGGTGAAAAAGTGCTGTAGACTGGGCCCTCCCGAACTTACTTCTCAGCAATCGGTTAAGAGGTTATAAATTTCTGAACAATTATTGAATATGAGATTCTGATATGAGATTTTACCAGGAGATCCTGTGACAAAAAGTTGGTTTGCTGGCAAAACACGAATACCCGTGAGCAATGGACCGCGGTCAAACTGGTATTCCGGTTGTTGCAAGGGGGCAATTTGAAAAAAAATACATGCTTTGAGTTTTTTTGTAATTTTGGAGGAGTAATTCTACACGATTTCGTTCCTGATGGAAGCTCTATGAATTTATAATTTGACAGCCATCCCAAGGAATGTCATCAGCGTGGGATCGAGCAATTGGCTAGCAGATGGCTAATGGCGGTAGATAACAATTTACTATACTTTGAGTATTATTTTAATATTATATTAAAGGCATAATAATTCGAATATTTAGTTGAAAAACGTTCATTTTTTTTTTATACACCGTATTATTTTCACTTATGATGAACAACTGATGTAGCTATATTTCAAAATTTTGGGAATTAAATTTTTTTATCTGTATGTTTACTTGCCACTTCAATATATTACTTTACTGTAAAAAAAAAATGAAACATTTTCTGGCTTAGAACTGATACTCCATTAAAACTAATTAGTATTGAAAGCGACATGGAGTGGAAATAAAAATAAGAAAAGAAACTAGAGTCTTTAAATGAAAAAAAAAAAAACAAGACCAGAAATCCGCAACACCAGCCTTCGCCGAGTTGTGAACTAAAATCATTAATTATATTCTAAAGGGAGAAAGAAGTAAATCTGGTGAAGAAGGGAAGGGAGGGAGGTAGAGAGAGAGAGAGAGAGAGAGAGAGAGAGAGTGAGAGAGAGAGAGAGGGAGAGTATAAGAAGGGTTTGGCAGCCGTTGACTAATTCATGAGCGACTAGAGTTCGGCTAAAGCGCAGTTCGGAATTGCCTCTCCAAATCCGTCCTATCTGGTTCAGAGCCACCTCGCTTCGTATTAATTTTACTGTTTTCGTTTTAATTTTATTCGTAGGAAGTACATTTTTAGAGGGTTGCTGTACGATCCGCAGCCCGCAGCCTCAACGTTTGCATAAATGAATGTAAAAACAACAAGATAAGTAAAGCTGAATGTATAAGGGCCATGAATATTCAAACCTCGAGGATCCTTCAAGTCCCAGCTGTTGGCTCAGCTAGCTTCAAGAGATGTATCTGCTCTTCTGTATCGCCAGTAATAAAACAACATTTTTATTAGGCCTTTAAAGGTTTAATTAGGCCTGAGTAATCAATGTTTGGTATAGAACGGATAACAATCTCGAGCAATCAAACAAAAAACAGATTTCTTCATGTTCTCACCAAAAAAATAAATAAATAAACTTATAACATCACAAAAAAAGTTTAAATTTGAATAAGAGAAATATATTTGGTTTGGCGAACGATCTGGTACGTCGGGTTAAGGAGCTGAAACTATAGACAACTAAATACAGAAACGTTGGTTAATTCAGGTAAGGAAATAGGGCTGGAAGAAAATTTGTATAAGACTAAATAACTATGGTTAATAGCAGAAAACTTGTAGAAGGGAATAAGTTTGAACGCGTCGAGGTTTTTAAGTACTTAGGGTCTATGGTAACTGGGAAAAACTAAATCCAAGACGAAATAAAGGCGCGATTAAAGCTAAGCCTTATTATTTTACCATACATACAACTCTTAAAGGCTCTTGAGTCAAGTAGTTTTTCCATGCTAATGGTTGTGTCTTCCAAGGATTTTAGCAGTTACTTTCTATGTTGAGGAAACGCATATTTTAAAGAAACTAATTTAGTGCAAATTGATAAAACTATTTTAAAATAAATTAATTTCCTTATTTTGTTATGAATAAAGTTATTCATAAGGACCTTAATGGCCCATTTTGTAGCTGATTTGGCCCGATTCTGTGTCAATCAGTTCATGTCAAACTTATTCCAACACAAACCTACTAGTTTCAAATCTAGTGGTTCAAATATACTTCTTCTATTTCCGATAGTCATACGAGGCGTCTGAAAAAAAGGAGGCCTCGTGATCTTTTAAGTTAAATCTATTGTCCGATTTAAATGTATTGTAGGTAGTTTATCTATTTGCCTTTACTTACTTACCATTGCATACCTTCATAATATTTAGGGGTCGAATTACTTAATAAAGTTTTATTTTTCAATAAAATTAATTCTTTATGGTGTAAATGTAATTTAAGATGTTTTAGGAATTATAGTCAGGGCTTTATTTAAATCTTATAAATTTTAGAATGTTTTCCTGAAGATGGAAAAAATAAATCGATACGTTGAAGAAAATGTGTTTGTTTATAAATAAAATACAATCACAATAAAAGAAAAATGTTCTATATCAAAACTAATGAGCTAACACACATATAAGAAAAGAATAGAATCTAGAATATATTCAGAATCTAGAAGCTCCCTGTTTTCGTAGTCCCATATAAAAAACATAATTGGTCGACAGGTAACCCTTAGGTGTTTTCATTCGAATTTAGACTGACAAACAACAAAAGAGCTACTGACACTTCCTCCTGACACCATTCCTGTCAGAAAACAGAATTCGTGTTACACCGCCTGTTACCCCTTTGATAGGCACCACAATGTCATGGCAGATCTCCCATTCAACAACATTTTTTTTTTCAAGTGTTAAAGGAAATTTATGATGTGTGTGTTCCAACTCTACATACAGTGTCAGATGAGCGTAAAGAAACAATTAAAGTGCTAAATTTCCTTTTCAGTAATGTGATGACAGTTAGTTCTTTTTTTAATTACTGGATATCATACTTTTTTTATAAGCTTCATTTTTCTTTACTGTTGGTATAATCGGAAAAATAAGACAAAATCCTCATTTTTTCTAGTCGATTTTTTAAGTCAATATGAATTGATATATCTCACTGTCTTCCTCAACTTATTCCTCAGTCCTGCATATATACACTCTTTTTTTCTTTGTATCAATTTGTAAACTACTAACCAACTCCAATCAGACAGAACTAGTGAGCTCCATCACTACATTCCCCATTCCTTCCATCTAATTAATGTTCAGAAAATTCAATGTCCTGAGCAACCCTCTCTTAAAATGCACCTGGTGCAGTAAAAGAGATACTATGTATCATTATTAATATGTTATTTTTCAAATATTAATAAAAGGGGTTAAGAAAGATTAAACAAAATATCAATATTTAAATATATAATTTAAATATACTTTTCATTTCGAAATGCTTAATTTATTGATATCTTTTAGCTTTTGATTAATTTAATTCACTGGTTTCCTCATCCTGTCCCTCTCGTTCTCAAACTAACACACCCTATTCATTATTTCTTCTTTGGTTATGATGTTGTTGCATTTCATCAAACGAACTAAATTTTCAAGGAAAAATATAATACTCATTTTTATTTTATTTCCTCTAGGCTTCAGTATTAATAGAAATATTTCTTTATTGACACCCTACTGCATTATAAACAAGTTATTGGGATATCTCTTATGTAAGGTAAAACAACATATACCTTTTATAAACTAGGGACTATTGAAAACTGTTATGTACTTATATTCTGTATAACAGTAAATAATAAATTGTATTATTTTTTTTCAGTATAGTGTTAGCAGAGAAAAAATTAAATTGCAAGTCATTACCCCACCATTTTAATTTTTACTTACAACTCCCATACTCATAGTAAAAGGACAATGTTGAAACAGTAGGTGTGTTTGATTTCACAGGACCTGAAGAAGACCTGCAAGGTCGATCGAAACGTTGGCTACTCAACAAAGTTTTCTCCTATTATATGAGAAATTCTTTGACCTCTACCCGATCCACTTTCTTCCACATTTTAATAATAATTTATACATCTAGGATGAAACTATTTTAATTGCTTCGATTGTTAAATACAATAATTCTTTCTTAAAATGTATGAACTCGATATATAATGACTGATTATAAAATATATCGGTTCATAGTTCGGTCTACACTAAAAGTCTGGTAGCGTACGGTCCGGTGGCGTCTAATGTTCAAAGTAAAGAAAATAAAATTGCTCCTTTGAATATATTCTAATTTACAAACTATACATAGTCTAATTATTTGATTATTATTTTTATTTATGTATATGTTGTTTAGTGAAGAACATGTATAAGAAGTGAACTACTATCACATTTCTTTTTTTGAAGACAAAATTGCTGTGATCTCATTGGTTGTTGTTAACAATAATCTTTACGACGGACTACATAAACAAATCCATGGGAGAAATAATTCTGGAAATAAGTTATTACATACTATTAAATAAATGGGGTTTACTGTTTTGAGATTATAGTTTCTGCTCTTGAGTAAGTAATGCCTACTGCTGGAAACTACATCTAAAAGAGAGAAATATGCACAAATGTAGCCTCTTTTTTACATGACAAAGTTCCTACATAGTCGCTTGACATATTATAAGATTTTGTAGGAAAAGGAACTGGATGTAGAAGGAAATGGAGGAGGGAAGGACAGAACGGGGGAGGGGGAGCTTCTAGCGGCGTAGATAGTGCGCCCATCTTTCACCCACCCGTTCCTTGTTTCCTCTGAAATATGCTTCTAAGAAAGGATTTCCAGCTCGCTTTTGACGAATTTCCCGAAAATTTTCCCTTCTACCTAACAAAAATAATGGCAGTTGGGTGGCTCAATGGTACAGAGCTGAGTTGCCTTTCCGATGGTCCTGGGTTCGAATCCGGAGTGATAGATAATTTATTTCATCTGTTTGCATCCTGGGTGGATCCTTTGAGATCTGAATGTGGCTCACTCAGCCTCTATAAAGTTGGCACTCAAAATCGGGGGAAATACTGGCGGTTGAGTGTGATCTCAGACAAATCACGTCCCTGCACAACTGTTTTCCTAGAAACAGTACGCTTGGTTATTCAAACCATGACCACGATCTCTCTACTCCTTACAGTCTCTCTCTATCTCTATTTATATGTATTTTTTAAGAATGTTTTCTTCGTTTGGCACTAAAATATTTGGCGTCACAATTCTGTAACGAATACCACACATCTTCCTAACGTATATTGCTTGCAAAACTGCAGGATGTGTGAAAGAAGTCTTCAACCACGACTTCATGGCTACAACCATAACTCAATGAGTACCCTTGGGTATTCACTAGCACTCAATGGCAAACAGTAATCAATCTCATTCTCACACCAGTCTAGATCCAAGGATTATGGCAGTCAGGGACACCAGACACAAAAGAGCCTATATTGTATTTCTCTAAGCAGACCGTACCTGGTTCAAACCTCTTAAGGGCTATTTGACATCTTGGAAAATCAATTTTCAATAAGAATTTTCTGAAAAAGATCATCACACCTATTTTCAGTCTTTTGTCCGTCAAGTTGTCTCTAGTAAACTGACGGGCCTTACATACCCGAGAGGCAGACGCATGAGGAATCCCAAGATATTCGAACGATCTTTGGGTTTGTAAGTAGGTGTATTTTGCAAGTGTTTTTAAAAGGTTGTTCTTCTGAAGGGTCTTTCAATATGAGTGATAGTTTTTCAAATAGAGATTTCTTTGTTTCTAATACATATTTTTTTTTCCTAGGTGTTACTATATGAAGTATAGTGTGCAGTTTTATAATGCAGCATTTAACTCCTCTCGATCGGTTGGAAGTAATAAAAAATATTACCAGAGTGGTAGCTCATTTGTGGATGGTGCTAGGACAACCCAGATGTGTTGCATTCCGAAAAACTCACTTTCTGTGGCGGTTTATTGTGGCGTTACCGAACCGTATTTCTTTCGAAATGAGAATGGAACAGCCGTGACCGTGAATGCTGATTGCTGTACGACCATGTTACTCGAATTTCTATGGCCAGAACTTGAGAACCTCAATACTGAAGAGATGTGGTTCCATCAAGATGGCGCTGCGTGTCAGCTGATGCTACTCTCGCTTTGCTGAGGGAAAGGATTGGCGATTGGACCATTTCATGTGAACTGGCCACCAAGCTCATGTGATTTGACACCCTCGGATTATTTTCTTTGAGTCTATTTGAAAACACAAGTCTATGCCAACAATCCACAGTCTTTGGATCACTTAGAAGAGAATATTCGTCAAGTTATTGGCGGAATACAACCGAAATTATTGAAAATAGTGGTCAGAAATTGGAGCGATCGGGTGCGTCAGTTTCTACGAGCCCGTGGTGGACATTTGAACAATATCTTATTTCGAATATAACTGCATTGTCCAAGCTTCAAAATAAAGCAGGAATTAAGTTGATATGTCAAACCTTTGTTGTTTTATTCAAAATTAAAATCCTATCATTCTTACTGAAAGACCCTTTACCTTCGAAAACGTGATAAATTGTATTGTATATTGCATACATTGTATTCTGTATACTTTAACAAAAGTAAAATAAAATAAACGTGGCAACTTGTTGCTAGCACATGGAAGGGACCAAACTGTTCTAGGCCAACGGTTGTACATGGAAGTGATTTGCCCGAGAGAGTTAACAGATTTAATAAGTCTGCCACGGCCGGATTCAAACCCGAAACATTTAGCATAGCGATTCATTGAGCTACCTCACTTTCTTGTATGTTGTATATTTCAACTTATAGGACAGTAGTTCAGTTAAAATGTGTATTAGTAGGCGATTTGTAGAGGGTGGCTGTTACTTTTGGGATAATCGTACATAAACTAGGCATTTTATCTAATATTTGGATTTTGTTCATTCCGTAGTAACTTTGACTTTTTTGAACAATGAACTATTCCATAATATCGTAATTTTATAAGGAGAAATGTGTAGCAGTATATACGTAGAGCACTGAGTTGCAAGAATAAAGTTCTCAGGTTCAAATCAAGCTGTGGTAGATAATTTGTTTAGTATGTTAATGTCCAAAGATGGACCCTGTAAAATACTTAGGAAAACCCTGTCGGTTGAGGGTGATATCTGACAAATCACCTCCCTGCACAATCGTTGTTCTATAAACGGTATAGTCTCCACAATATACTGAACCCAAGACTCTTCAATCAACTATTTTCTTCTGTCTCTTAAGTTTATTCTTTATAGAAATATAAAAATAGTTGTATATTAGTAAATAAAACAGGACGCTTGAAAGGCATATTGTTTAGTATAATATGACTTTATAAAGTCAGTTTATTATTCTGATCATATAAAATGAATATTTTATTTTTTTAATACTTCACACGTGTTATAATTATGCTTTAATAGCCTCATTGGATCCGCGTTAAACTCCCCCCCCCCTCATGCACTACAAACATCAAGCAGAGAATGAAGAGGAAAAGGAGCGGAAGCTAATTTGATTTTCGTTGTAACTCGTCTTCACTAATTGCCTCCTAATTCCTTTTTAGTGACTGCCCTCCCAACATTCACCAATTTTTTTTCACAGCTGGTCTTCTTCAACTTTCTTCATTGGTTTTCCAAGTTCAGTATATTAGTCTTCTAATAATTTTATTTTTTAAATATCCCTTAACGCTGTAAAGTATCTATTGTAATCGCAAAATTATCTTATTAAAAAAAAATAATCAGTCCCGTAGATTGTCGTTTCGAGTTATTCGTTTCCATTTTAATATTCTTGAAAAAAATAATTGTGTTTCGGTATAAAAAAGAGTGTAATTATGGGAAATGTGTATATTTCTATAATCATTTTATCAAGAAATGAACGTTTCAACAACCATTTCGATGTATAGATTATGGTATAACCTAAACCGTATGTGTAAGTAGGTTCTTTAACCTATATACAGTCGGTCATAGTTACATTATACTAAAACTGATATTACAATATCAGTAATACTACAATCAAAGCAAGATTATAAATCTGAAAGTCTGACTATTAATTCCATTATTTGGTGTATGACAATATCGACCATCAAATGCCGACCTAATTTTCTATTATATTTTTCATGTTTTGGAATATTTTTAATAATGATATTTATAATCAAGAATATATATACTTAGCAAATAAGTAAAAGCTTGAGACATATTTGGGATTATCTGGATAGGTATGTTGCTAGTAATACTGGATATTACTAACTAAATCAAATTGTAAGTTTTTTTTTTTAAATTTACAACAGTATACTAATAATACAACAAACAGGAATGATAAATAATGACATGGATAAGGCAAGTAGAGAATGTACTCAGTGTTAACTCATATAACAAATTCAACATAGAATGTCACATTGCACGACACCCACTGTATTCCAAGATGAAATATGGGCAATACTTGCAGGTACCTTCGCAATTAAGGGACACAAGAATAAGGTCAATTATTTTCTTACTCACAGATAGGCAGCATTTAATACACTACAAAATGCAGTAACAAAATCCAGAATAGTGGAGGAATGCTGTATAAGAATTGATGAATTAGCTGTACGCAACAGAGTTAACATATTTTGGATCCCTGGACACTGTGATATACCAGGAAAAGAGAGGCTTGACAAATAGGCAAAGAAAGGAACAGGAATTATTCCAAAAGGACCAATTGGTGCGGGGTTCCACTCTCTCTGGCTAAGAATACAATTAACAAACTAGCCAAGTGGAAGATTAAAATGCGTTGGGATAGAGCCAAGATAAGGCACACTAAACTTTTTACAAAAGATCAAAATGACAAACTTTCGGAGAAAATCAAGAAAGAAGCGGCTCACATGTCGAGAACCGAACTCAGAAGTATGATCGAAGCCATTACAGGGCATTGTAAACTCAGGAAGCATATGCACCGCCTGGGCATTGAACAAGAACCTCGCTGCAGATGGTGCACGGAAGAGGATGAAACCCCCTCACGGGGCCACGTTCTCTTCGAATCTAATCCACTACAGACAGAGGAAATTTGACCCTGGCCTGGAGGACACGAGGAACGTCAAGAACTGAGATTTAAAGATCATCTAAACTATCACAGAAGCTTAGACCTACGATAGGGATTTCAGGACTCGAGCACAATGGGCCTTTTTAGGCCGAAGTGCATGGTAGTAGAAGAGCCATTCATAAATAATAATAATAGAATGTCACGAGGCCAACTTCTTTTCAGATGCCTCGGAGTAATCGAAGAAGTAGCTAGGTTTGAAACTAGTGGGGTAGAATGGGAATAATGTTTGTCATGAAAAGACTGGTATCGGGTTCGGGCAAAATCAGCAACAAATTTTACATTGAGGTCATTTTGGATGATTTTATTTGGAACAAAGTGAGGAGCATTAAGGATTTTGCATTGTAAGGATTGGATACGAGTATGTAAGAATTGCATTGTAAGTCCAAATAATTTTAGTCCCCTCTGCTTATGTATATTTACAAGCTAGTTAACATTTCATGGAACCATAGAAACTCCTCTGGGAAATCCTTTACATGGATCTCATATTGTCCTAATTGGGGAGTTTGCCTTTCTAAAATATTCAAAGATAGAAGGAAACATAAACGAATGCGTAATGAACATTTTGAATAACATCTCTTACCCTAAGGGATGAATTTCTTACAAGGGACATGAAAAGGGCCCTGAATAAGTGTGAAATATTCGCCTCTATATTGGAAGTTCTTTTATTTACCCTGGAAAGGGAAGGGATGTGACGAGCCATTTTTAACCTTCCTTCGCCCTATTTTTTATTTCTTCTTTTTGCGGCCCCCTCCGGAGTCTTGTATTCAGAATATTATGCATTCACACATTCACAATCGACATTGGCAACCAGTAGCATAACAGTTCTTTGAATATAGTTTTTGCCCTTCAGGAAAATATTCATGAAACCTAGAAACAAAGAGTTATTGATAATTATTTTTATCGTTTGTCGTGTACTTCATAATTCTTTATAGGAATATGCTTGCAATAACATTTCAATTTAAAGGCGAATTAATATATATAATACGGAATCCGAAGGTTAGGTCCTTTGGGATCCGGAGACCCTCCTGTAACTCACACAGTCTCTATAAAGTGGATACCCTAAATAAGGGGAAAACCTGACGAATGAACGTGATCTCTTATGTATATCATTATACATGGTTTTGTACCTTATGGAGGAAACTATATGAGTTTTATTTTTATTTTTATAGAAATAATATATTAAGTTTCTGTTACAAACATAGGCGTAATGAGGTGGGTGGTTATTGGGGATGTAACCCCCTCCCCAATGCTTAGAAGAAATTTAAAAAAAAAATGTTAGTAACAATATAAAAAAAATAAATATTTGAAGGATTTTACTTTTTCAAAGTAATTATTGTAGGATTACAGAAGTAAGGACCAATAATTTCAAAAACACAACAAAGACAAACAGCAAACACAGTTATTTTAATGAATAAAAGGTACATTAACAATTTATAAAAAATTATAATCTATTTATTTAAGTTGAAGCCACATCATTTATAGTATAAAATATATTATACCTATATTACGAGACATCATTTTTGAAAGGAGTAATATGTTGGAGTGGTTGACTGGTGGGGGTTAACTCCCCCCATGAGTCAACTCTAGTTACGCCACTGGTTACAAATGATAAAACCAAAAACTAAACCAATTTGGTTCCAATTTAGATCTTAATAGGAGTGTCGTAGGGGATCAACAATGTTTTTATATACAATAACATTGTATTCTTTATTATTATTAGTAGGAATATGGAGCAGAAAAAAAAATCATGTCATATTTCACACGACCGAAATCTGTCTGCACGGATTAAAAATTAATACGAAGGTACAACACCTTTTCCTCTAATTAATGTAAACGAATGTATTTTATGCTAAATATCTTGGAATGGGAAATCCTCCTTACTTAAAACCTTCGTCTACAAAATTTGTACCTAATCCTTACATGGGTTTAGGGAAAAACCTGGCAGTTAACCTTGATCCTGGCCTGATAGCCTTCTATCGTAACTCATGAAAATGGATCGTAAGCTGAGCTGAATCCCAAGCATGGCTTATAGTTCTACCGATTTGTTTTTGCTTAATCATTATGTTTAAATCATTCACCCCAAGGATATCTCATTCAGTAGATTTTTTTTGTGGTTTTGCATCGTTACTGACCTTTTCCAAACTGCTTATAACTGTTGAACAAGTTTAAATTAAAAAATAATAAGAACAAAATTTAAGACAAAAGCAAAATATGATATACTATCATTTTTTTTTTTTTGGATAAAAGGTTGAAACAAAATTACTAAATTGTGCAAGATTCAAAAATCATTTTTTTCCCCTGATTATTTTCACAGAACGTAGAAAAATCAACAGTATAAAAACTACTGTATTACTACTGTATACAGATTAATGTTATATTAATCTTTTATATTTTATATTAAATTATATAACCATCATATTAACAACAGTTATTATATTTTTTGAGCTTTTTGAAAAGTTTAGTTTATGAAAATAAAAAAATATAAAAAACAGTTTTTACTTAACCTTTCTCGGCTCAAATGTAACATTCATTTTGCCTCAATTGCATTCACGTCCATTTGAAATGTGTTTTTTTCCTTTTTTTTGTATATCTTCTTAAATTCTACTATTCTCTTCCCACCATGATAATGACTGATTGTAATTACCCCCAAAAAAGTATACGTTATTAAATCTGTTTGTTTTATATACAATATTGATCTATTTTTATGGTTAATGTAATTTATCATTAATTACCAAACATTACCATAAAACCTATAAGTTAATACTATAAAATGAATAACATAACACCCACAATGTCTACCTTTATGAATGGCTGAATGGTATTCGACAATAACGTATAAATACATTTTGTTTGTTTGTTCATTTAACGTCACTTTATGCTGCTATGGCTAATCGGACGATGCTGCAGTGGGAGCTCTAAATTTTGCCTATCCAGGTTTAATTAGGATAGGGATTTTTAACGAGTACCTGACGTCGTACAGGCTCGGGACCCCCTTTTAACGTCCCTTCCGAAGGACGGCATAACCAAGGATTTTTTACTCCCCTAAAAAAATCCGAGGGCCACCTGCCGGGCTACGAACCCACGATCTTGGGTTTAGTAGTTTGTTACGCTAACCACTAGACCACAGGTGAGAATATATTTAATTAACAGACATTAATCAAAATCTGTCTACTTTTTTTTAGTGTCATCGTATTTTACTATAAAATCCTTAAATATTCTCATCTTGATTTAGATAAAACTATATATTAACATTATATAAGAAATAACATATGTATAAGCAATAATGTTTCTTAATCATTATTCATTACTATTATTTTACTATTACTCATTTAATAATTACACAATTCTTTATCACAATTCCTCTAAATCCTATTATAATTATTACTTTCTTCCTGGCTTGCCATTCCTTACTCATTCGATGAATAAGTCCCAACCATCTTATTCTCACCTTTTTGATGCTTCAAACTAAATCAGGGTCTTTGTACAGGTCTCTGATCTGGTCATGGCGAGACGCCCGTGCGGTAGAAGAGAAAGAAGTAGACCCATGCTGTGGTGGTTGGAGTACGTCGAGGCTGACTAACAGCTTCTAGGAGTTAAAAGGTGGAGAAGAACTGCAGAGGATCACTCAGAGTGGAGGAGAATCATTGAAGAAACCAGAAGATTTTAGAAATTTAGAATATTATCATTCTTACCATCGATAGGGAAAAATCATAATTAACGCTATACAAGGAATAATAAAACAAAATAATAATAATTACTAAACGAATTAAAAAACTGAAATGATATTAATTTTATAAATAAAAATTAATCCTTTTAAAATAATCCTTAATCCTGTCTAATCCTCCCTCATGTCCTTCTACTTCCATACACAATATCCTTTTTTGATCCAGTTGCGACCGTGCACGTGTCATGACGCCCCTTGGGTGTTCCGGACGTTTCATTACAAACTTGAGTTCCAGCCTGTTATTGCTTTTATTTCTGACATCCGCATCGATGCGTAACTTCGGATAGCTCCCCCAGACTTTTTTTTTATAATTTAATATCTCTGGAAAACTCTGCGGCTCCACATAGCCCGTGTCTCTTCTGGGGTAAAACATGGATTTTTAACAAGAAAAACTTCTATAGGATGGTAAGACAAGTTGTTACATGTGTGTGTGTATAAAACAGAAAAATATTATTATGCATATTCTATATTAAGAAAATAGTATGTTATAACAAATATATTTTAAGTAGAGAAAAAATTATCATGGAACTATGCACCTGAATGAACCTGTATTAAAACAAAAAAAAATAGTTGTTGGTCAGAGACAAATTCTTTGGAATCAGCAAATAAAACTCCGAAAAATATTTTTTTTAAATTGTTGTACAATACAGTTATTAATAAAATGAAAAAAAGAGCTAAATTAAACGAAAACATAGTCCTTAAAAATTAATATTTATACTTATTAGATCTACGAAAATAGAAATTAATTAAATCCACATTTTAAAATTATAAATGAAATTTTATTACTTGGAAGCTAGATGAGAAATTAAAAAAAAAATAAAATAAGAAGAAAAGCAAATTAGGATTGGCGCCTAATTAATTTTAACCACTTTATAGAGGTTGTGTTAGCCACAGAAGAGACATAGTTATTCTAAATGAATATGGATAACGAGTAGAGATATGTTCTACACCTGTGGATATCTTTGAGATTTTTTTTAGAAGGAATATAGTCTACAGAACACAAATTTGGTGTATGTTAATTACTAGTTGCAAAACATGCAAGCTAAATATTGTTCATAAACTATTAAATGCAGAGTGAAATAAGAAAAGAAAGAAAGTTCTTCTCGAAAGATAATAACTGTTTATTTTACTTTTTAATGTTTTAAATCTTCATACAAGACTGAACAGACAAGAACCTGTTCGACGTTTTCGCCTACTTTCACATTTACTGGAAAAACGTTCAAAGCTCCTAATTAATTACAAAAGACTCATTTACATGACAGTTATCAGACCTATTTGGACATATGGAGTTGAGCTTTTTGGCTCTACTGAATCATTCAATTCATCTCGTATCTAATCCTTACAATCCAAAATCCTTCGTAAAGCCCTCAATACTCCTTAGTATGTCACAAACAAACACATCCATCATGATCTTCATACCCCATATGCTGAAACTAGATGCTAATTTGACTAGATACCTATCCTTCCATGAAAAGCTCCATACACACTTTAATCCGCTAGTCTCTCAATTTGCTTCCCATAATATTCCTGATAACCCTCCGAGGCGTCTGAAAAGATGATGGCCTCGAGACCTTCTACCATACTATAGAACTTCATTGGAGTGCTATCAATGGGTATTTTCTCCACAAGTGTTTTTTTTTCATGTCCTTTGTTCATACAGCAGATTTACTTGATCTAATATAATTACAGTTGTAAATTCATCAATAAATTATTCTAAAAAAAAAGTGTTTTAAAACCTCATTTTACTCACAATATACATGCATCATTGCTCATTAGTGAGTAATTTTCTATGGTAAAAAATTTCAGTTTAAAAGTAACCTTGAGGTTCAATAACCTAAAAACTCACAGCTATCTTGTACCTTTGATCACATCTTAAAAACGAATTGGAAATTGCAGAGAATTCGTGAAGGTATCTAAAGGAATATTTGACGTAGTTTAAAATGTTATGGTTAACTGACTAACACGAATAAAAATTCATAAAATGACCAGATGATTTGAAAATCATATTTATTTTTGTAACTAGACAATAAAATACACATTTATAATTTTTAAAAATTCAATCAATAGTGGCTTTACGCTTTCAATGGACAGTGGTTGTACGCTCAAACACCAAATTTCCTTTTTTGGGTATCCACTTTATTCAGGTTGGGTGAGCCTCAGAAGAATCGCATATACCTTAGATTCCATCCCCGGCTGTTAAAATTATTAACATTGAGCGACTTCGCTTCCTTCATATTCATAGTTAGAAACATTTTAATGATCCGAGATCAATGATAAATTATAGTACCACAGTTATATGTTATGTTTTCTTCTGAACAAGCAAAACAAATTTATTGCGTAAACATTGAGCGATTATTTGGTACAAGTGCTACAAGACCATTCTTTCATATCCAGGAAATTTAAGGGTTACCATTAGTATTACTTTAAAAATAAAGCCGTACTGTTTTTATCATTTTGCACTTAGCAAAGAGTGACGTTTGAAATAATAATCATTAAAATTATTTAAAAGAATATTCGATTTTTTAGATCCAACTGGGCTTATATCACTTATTATAGTTTACCGGTTAAAAATTATAATCTACCTTAAGAGGCTCTTTCCGCTAATATTTAAAATATGTAAACAAATATTAATACAAATATAAATATAAATTATGTTAATAATCAGGTATTCTTTCTCTGTGTAAATAAAAATAAAATAATAAAATTACCCACTGATATTTTTTTAGAAATTCTTCACATTCCTTATAAAAACCGATTAGAAAATAAATAAATTAAAATATTTGGTATTAAGTATTAGTGCATGGTATTATATTAGGTGATTATAGCTAAGTGAGTTTCTAAAATTATTATAATTTATGGTTTATTTTTATTATAAATATTTATATAAAATGGGAAATGGTAAAGTAATATAAAAAGAAATATAATTCTGAACTTAGACTAAACGGATCCGTCGCTTTTGAGGGCCTTTTCATCGAGTCCCTTTTGCTGGAACTGAAAGGGCTGCAACCATTTTTCGATTTCCAAGCGGTAATAACCTTACACCGCTCTTTTACAAAAATTTCTCGGAGGTGAACTAGGAGTAGATATTTTCAGTTACAGATTTATTTCCTGTGATTGAAGTTGACTAAGTAATTTATAATAACTTTTTTTATTTTAGATATATTTTTTAAGTGATTATCTAAACGTAAGATATTATTTTAAAGAAATATGATTTTTTGACACTTTTATGTACAAAAATATATTATTTTTCAAAGAACCCCAGTTTGAACAACTTCAAGATAACTGATTAGTTTTATTATTCACATCATTAATAAATTACTATAATAAAAAAATATTGATTTCATAAATGGATTTTAATAAACAATCATTCAACGATTAAAGTACCTTATTTTAGTACCAACAATCAATACATAGTTTTATTAATAAAATTTTCAAATTTATCAAATCAAATACCACTTTGTATTAATTTAATTTTAATTTATAAATGCGGTTTTTTAAAAAACTGTATCAGTACAACCCATGAAGGATTTCATTTTCATTTCATTATAAATAATAATATGACGTAAGTCAATAAGATCCTAAATTAAAATTAATGTTCGAAGAACATCGTTCTAGTGTATTCATCGCAAAAATGGCGGGAGCACACTGGGGCTTTAGGATCTAGGAGAGAAAAGGTTTGTTCTCGACCGGCAAGGGCCTTGGATAGCTCAATTGGCAGAGCGATGTCACGGTGAGACAAAGGTTCCGGGTTCAAATCCCGGTCGAGGGCCTATCTTTTCTCTTTAAAAAATAAAAATATTTATAACTCATAAAAAATGACCAATAATTATAAACAACCATGAAGGATTTCGTACTTAGTAAGGAGTGAAGAGTTTCTAAGCCAACAGTTGTGTAGAGTTGGAACATGCTCAAAGCCGAAATAGAGGTATCAACTTTATAAAGGCTAGTTGAACCCCAGGATGTTCTAAATCCTAAAGGATCGATCTACGGCTTAATGAAGAACGAACAATTTTTCTGCCTCAGCCGGTCTCGAATCTTACGATTAATACCAATATCAAGCTCACAATTAATATATACATTGGAAGATATAAATAATATATAAGGATACCATGGTATATTTTATGGTATATATTTCATCATGTTTTGAGAACAATATTCAGTTTCGATAGAAAGAAATTAGTCAAATGGCTCCGATAGAGCGCAACAGCACACAGAAGCGTACTGAATATGTTTCAGCTATCGAGAATTCACATAGATAATAAGCTTATTTTTTTCACATAAAGCAGAGCTTGAAGACTGGCTCTTCAGGCGAGATGCGTCTTGATCTGAGCGGAAGAAAGATGAACTCTTAACATGGGATTTTTTTTTACTGTTGTTTGACAATTCTGGGTGTTGCGAAATAGTGGTTTCATTTTATGACAGATCCAATCTTTGACGGAGTTATGTGTTCGTTTCTTCTTCAAGTTTGTCATATGTGCCCTTGACCTTCCTTGATTCTCATTAGCCTTTTCCAGGTTTCCACGAGGTCTAAAAGAGGATCTACAGGTAACACTTCCATATGTTAATTAAGGGTCTAGTATATACAAAGGTTTGTATTTTTCAAAGAAAAATACAAAATCGTTAAAACCAATTAATTTTTACTTAATGATAGAATTACTAAAACATTAAGCATTAACAGACGAAAACAACAAGATAAGATGTGGGATAAATATAAAAATTATAATCAATTTAACCAACAAGCAGAGATTTTAGTTTTTTTTTCAAGCCTTGAGTATGATATATTATATGATGATGAGATGAATTACATGGATGAGTAATGCCACCATCCATCATCACAGGGCCAAGGATAACCCTTCAAAGAGGCCATCATGAAGGCGATCGGCTCAAAATAATAGAAAATCTATCTCCTCCACAGGTAGAAAATAAAAAAACAGTGGCTTTTTACGATAATGTTATCAAAAACATGATTCGTTTCTGAGTATCCTCTCTTTGCTACATCATAATGTCAGTGCAAATAATATCTTAATGTTTTCCAGATATTTAGGTAAGCATTTTTCTTAATTAATAAGGTATTTTATAAACTTCCATATGATTAAAAAGATATTTAACAGAGTATTTTTTCGTTCGTTGAAGCGTTTTCAACGTAATATTTAATTGTATTAAAAATGCTCTGAAAATATTATATTATAAGGGACAAAAGCTCCAAAAATATTCTACTCTTCACCACTGAATCTCGCTGCTCTGAAGATAAACTCCGAAACGTAGACACATTAAAATAAATCACTCTTATTCGTACAAATCATTGACTGCACCCCCTGACGATTTCATACCTTTATTGGAATTCTCTAGACAACTACAGCCAACTTTCGTCTTATAATTTTGTTAAAGACATAGTATATTAATCTTTTTAATGTGTGGTAGGAATTAATTAATTTATGGGTGATTTAAATAAAAACTGCCAAAAGTGAATAATTGTTATTGATTATTTACAAAAAAATAAGAAAAATGATAAACGAACACATTTTTAAAAAAACGTTATTCTTCATTTTTATTGGGTTTCCTAACAATTTATGTAATTCTAATAGCGGGTACTTAATCCCTCTGATACGGCGAAGGGCTCTAACCCTGTCAGTTATCGAAGAAATTAAAATTCTGGACGTACTCCATCGGCATAGCATCCCATTCTTCTCGAAGAGCAATTTGGAGCTGATTAAAAACTACTTAGAGTTTAGAATAGGTCCGACAGGTAAATCAACTTCAAGACAAATAAATCAAATCTGAGTTTTATCTAATGGTTTACTAATTCTGAAGGGATTAGTTCAATGTACTTAGACCCTACATTCTCTGTAATAACTAGAATACCCACGAAAACAAACATTGCTGAAAATTAGCTTTTAACAGGAAAAATATGAAGTGTCCGGTTTTTTGCTGTTGAGTTTATTTTCCACTTAAATACAAAATTATTTCATGTATTATTCATGTCGAGCAAGTGACAAGGTTTATTATTAATGGAAGTTTGACAAAGATAAGAATAACCAAAATTATGTATAGGTACGTACTATTTTGAAGATTTTTTTTAAAATTAAATTTATTGATATTTACAACTATAATAATATTACAATAAGTAGATCTGCTAATATGTACATGAAAAACACTTATGGAGAAACTACCCATCGATAACACTCCAATAAAGTTCTATAGTAGATGGTCTCTTCTTTTGAGACGCCTCGGAGGGTTATCAAGAATAGTATGGGAAGCAAGTTGAGAGACTAGCGGATTCAAGTGTATATGGAGCTTGTCATGGAAGGTTAGATATCTAGTATGGGCCGAATCAGTAACACATGGGATATTTTGAAGATTAAATAAAATAAACGAGCTGTACCACCATAACCCACGAAGAAGCTAGGGTTTAGTACATGGTAGAGACTACACTCTTTGAAAGCTAACAGGTGTGCAGCAAGGTGATTGACAGAGATCACTCTCAACCTTACTATATCAGTCAACAAGGGATATTAAGCCAGTAAATAATTTATCTGCCACAGCCTGTTTCTTACTGGAGATCTAAACAACTCAGTAACCTTACACGCTGAGGTATCCCGCTCTCAAATAAATGAAATAATTGTATTTGTAATTTATTTTTATTAATTGATATTTTGATACTTATTATTTTGAAATATTTTTATTTTTATACTTATTGTTTTGAAGATAAAAGATTTGTCCTGGCCAGGATTCGAATCCGGATAGTCGGCATCTCCAGCGTGCTAAAACCACCCGTAGCCTATTAGCATCCAGCTCGTCTATGAGATCCGCGGCAACCTGGGATTCGATACTGAACATAATACCATCACCACCTTTGAGGAAATGGTTCAGCTCCCCCATATCGCCATTGAATTTTTCCAGATCCGAGATCTCTCTTCTTACATCCTGTGCGTTAGCCCTTTTTAACTTCATCCGTTCGAGCGCATTGGTCTCCTCTGCGATCCTGTTCACCTCCCTCGCTGCTAGGTCCGCACGTGCCATTGCGAGCGTAGTCGTCGGCAAAGGCGACACAAGGTCCACCGGTTCCGCCTGTATCGGTGATTGCGGTGGTGGCACAAGCGTTAATGTAGCTGGCCTAAGAATGTCTCTATGTCTCGGTCCTGTCATTATTATTTATGGCAACAGGAGAGAGAAGAAATAGAAAAAAAAATGATAAAGGAAATTTTTTTTATATATATATTTTTTTGCGTTTAAATCAACAAAAAAAAAGTTCCCTGGTTTCGGCACCACTTATATACTTTCAGAAACAAAACATAAAAAAAAAGGAAAAGAAGGATGAAATGACTCGCACGATAACTGGGTTAACACTGACTGCCTTGCCATCTTGAACCTCTATATATAATATTTACATATTAACAGCTGTTACAATGGCCAGCTTGATCTTAGCGACCATGCGATCATCGGTCTTGTCTTAACTTATACATATATATATATATATATATATATATATATATATATATATATATATATATATATATATATATAGGGGAGGCTGGATGGCACCGGACGGATGCAGACCGGTCAGGAGGCCTTAAAGGTGCTGCCCCATCAGTAAGGTGGGCAGCACCACAGAGATAATTATTTTTATTTTTGTTCCCAGAGAAATTATACATGTCCCCCCCCCCCGAGAGTGTATAATAAGAATTTTGTTTTTAAAAAAGAGTTGCTTTTTGGCAGTGGTGGGCGTGCGTAAACCCATCGTATTAACCCACCACTGCCGAAACCCCGTATGCCAGTGATGGCAGGAAGGGGGGAAAAAAAAAAAGGTTCGGCTTCAGAGAGAACTTCCGCTGAGTATAAAACATCTTCTCACGGAATGCAGGCGATACCAACTTCAAAGAGAAAAATCAGGAGTTTCAGGAAATTTGGATGAAATATTAGGCAACAACGAACAGAACTTAATTTCCTTGTTTAACTTACTAAAATCAACAGGCCTTTTAAAAAATATATAAATTAAAAGAAAATTAGGAGTCAATTATTCACGAGAGACTAAGATTAAAAATGTATGTGTGTGTGTGTGTGGGGGTGTTTGTTTTTTTTTTTTTTTTTTTTTTTTTACGGGGGTTGGTGGAAATCTTCAAAAGACACGGATAGGCCCGTACCTATCTGTAGTGTGGGATTTTTACCCAATAAAACCACCTCCCTACACCTGTTTCCCACCCTCCACGGGACCACCGTTAGGCATTACTTCATGGAGGGGAAGTGGCTGTGTGCCGCCTCATTGTGCTAGGCTACCTCTGCTCTAGGCACGCCTCTCCTTCTTTTCCTTCCTCAGCTTCTTGATGACCTCTACGGCCAGGCGTTGGCCAGCTGTCCAGTACTCCTGTGAAAGCAGCATCAGGCTAACGATACTGTCGGCTGTCGCTCCTGAGCCACAGACTCCTTTAAAATCGTTCCGTTCATCTTGAAAACGGGGACAGCTGAAGAATACATGATTCACCGTCTCCTCTATTGTTGGGCAGCTTGGACATTCTGCTGTATTGTCCAGCTTAAACCGCAATTGGTATGCTCTGAAGCAGCCGTGTCCTGTAAGCATCTGGGTTAGGTAGTAGTCTACTTCCCCGTGGCTCCTATCCATCCAGGGTTCGATGCGAGGAACCAGCCTATGGGTCCACCTCCCGTTCGTGGCCATATCCCAGCATTGTTGCCACTTCTCGATTGTCATCTTCCTTTCCTCAGTTCTGGGAATGCGAGCAACTATTTTATACCAACGCTGTCTCTCTTCTGCGATCAGTTCTATTGGTGGCATCCTGACCACTACATATGCAGCTTCGTAAGAGACAGTGCGAAAAGCGCTGATTACCCTCAGGGCACTTCGACGATAAATGGACACCATTGGTCTCCTGTAAGCCAGTGTGTCCAAGGCACCATTCCATATCGGGGCTGCGTAGAGAACGATGGATGAGGTGACGCTCGATAATAATAGTCTTCGACTGTTTCTAGGCCCGCCAATGTTGGGCATCAGTCGAGCCAGTGCTGTGGTCACTCTTGCTGCTTTATCGCATACTCGCTGGATATGCTCCTTGAAGCGCAGCCTTTCATCGATTATTACTCCGAGATATCTCAGCGAGGGCAGGGACTGGATCTCTTGTCTGCCCACTCTCAGGGTTATTTCTTCCCTCCTTTTGCGGCTACTAATAAGAAGAGCCTCTGTTTTCTTGTCTGCAAGCTGGAGCCCCACCGAAGCCAGCCAATCACGGATTAGTGAGATACTCTGGGCCACTTCATCTTTGTATTTGGCCTCAATTACCACTGCAACGTCGTCAGCAAAACCCACTATCTTGGCACCCTCTGGTAGGCCAAGCCTGAGGATCCTGTCATACATGATGTTCCACAGGACAGGCCCAAGCACTGAACCCTGGGGTACTCCGCCAGACACCTTGAAGCTTTTGGGACCGTCCTCCGTTGAATATATTAGGGTCCTGTCCGTAAAATAATCAGTGATAATGTTCCGGATGTACATGGGGACACCCATTTTCTGCAAAGCGTTCAGAATGCAGCTCCATCTCGCCGAATTGAAGGCGTTTCTTACATCCAGTGAAGTTAAGTGCCATAGCCGGATAATTATTATCACTGGCTCTACAACCCAGCATGGGTCCTGGCCGCATCAAGGCGTCGCCTCCACTCTTCTCTGTCCTGCGCCAAGGTCTTCCAAGCTCTGGATCCAATGATGCTGCCTGCATCACTCTCGACTTCATCTGACCATCTAAGTCGTGGACGCCCACGTTTTCTTTTTCCATCAACGAATCCAAACAGAAGTCTTCTTAAGATAGCGTTGTCCTCCATTCTGGCCACATGTCCAGCCCATCTCAATCTAGCTATTCTTATGTGCTTCACCACGTCAGGCTTTTGATACAAAAGATACAGCTCTGCATTTTGTCTGAGTCTAAATTGATCGCCAACTCTTACAGCTCCAAACATTCTTCTTAATATTTTTCTTTCGAAGAGCAGCAAACTGTTGGCATCTGTCCTGGACAGAGGCCAGGTTTCCGATCCATAAGTCAAAACAGGCCTGATGATTGTTTTGTACAGCATGACCTTGGCTCTTCTTGATATCAGACGACTTCGTAAAATTTTCGCCGGATAATAGTAGAGCTTAATCCTACTGAGAATATAAACAACTCCCAGATCTTATATAAGAAGGATCACTTGGATACAACCTCAACTGACAACAGGACAGCGTTGCTCTGATAAGAGTAGGAAATGGCTATTTAATTGTGTACAGTGATTAGTGTGTAGTGTGTAGTGCTATTAGGACAGGAGATTGGTTTATTGGGAAGTGGAGGGGCAGTGATCATGCTGGGCTTAGAGAAATACTACAAATATTTTTTAAATATTCAAATTGATTTGGGGATGCCAGAGTAATCATTTAAGATGATTACTAAAATTATCATTTCTTTAAACATCCTAACTTTATTCTAAATTGGTTCTTTTCCAGAGGTTGGATGTTTGTTTACTAACTTACTAACTATTTAAACCCTCAATATATTTAATCATAAGCATATAGTGGCATTTGGGAAAAGGATGAAGTGGGAGCACGGACAGTGGTTTCATAGGGCTGCACTGATTGCATTAGCAGGCAGCCATTCCTGCTACTGGATTCAGTGCGGCGAACCATCCACTATAAAAAATGGGTAACGGAACCACAGCAGCACCTCAAGGGTGGTTTTGGAAGCCTGCTTTCTCGTAGGGAAGTATTTTCTTCTTCTTCAACTTCTTCCAGGTTCCTTTCTGCTTCGAGTTGTTCTACCCCAGGATCTGCAGGGATAAAAGTAATTTAGTGGTGGCCTAGTGGTCAAAAGCACTTGCATCCTACGCAGTGTATCCCCCTGTAGTTCCTATCCTCAGATCTTATCCATGTCGTGTTCTGCAACCCCATTTTATCGAAGGTATCTCGGTATTTATTGATATTTACAACTGTATTAAAATAATACAACAAGTAAATGGGCTATGTGATACATAATGACATGTAGAGACACTACCCACTAGTAGTAATCAAATCACAAGTTTAACTAAGAAGGTCACGTGGCCATCTTCTTTTCAGACGCCTCGGAGGATTATCGGGAATTGAAGAGGAAGCTAGGTTAGAAACTAGAGGGTTTGTGTGGTAATGAAGTTTGTTATGAAAGGATCGATAGCGGGTTCGGGCCAAATCATCAACAAATGGGTTATTAAGGTCATTATGGATGACTTTATTATTAACAAAATAAGGAGCATTGAGGATTTTACGAAGGATTTTTGATTGTAGGCATTGGATAAGAGAGGAATTCGATGGCTTAGTGGAGCCCTAAAGCTCTACTCCGTAAGTCCAAATAGGTCATATGATAGTCATGTAGATGAGTCTTTTGTAGTTAATTGGGAGCTTAGAGCGTTTGTCTAGTATTTATTGGGCTTGAAAAAAGATGAGCAATTACAAATCAAAAGAATTTATTGACAAATGGAAAATAATAATAATAAATTATGAACAATTAAGAAATAAAAGTAATGAAAAATCGCAATAATGAAAAATAATGTACAAAAAAATAATTTCAAACTATTAAGAAATAAGAAGTAATGAAAAATTATGTAAAAAAAAAATTGAAAAATGTAATATATGATTACAATTAATTAAAGAAGAATGAATAAATACAAAATACAAATAACAAAAATTTAATCGCATTTAGGTGGAAAATGCGTCGAAATAGACTTCACTATAAATTCAAAACAGTCTGTATTTTGTTTTGACTGTTGCTGTCGCCATACGAACTCGCATAAATATGATTCATTTCCAAAAAAAACCTTTCACCACAATACACTTTCATTTGATGGGGATTGCTACATTTTCTTTGTTTTGGTAAAATGTTAATCGCTCCTGCAAAACATGTATAGCTTGTTCTTCTGTTAAAGGCAAATCCCAAATACGCATCATTTTACACTAATTAAATAAATAACTAAAATAATAACAACGAAAAATCTATAACAAAGAATAAAGAACAATAAACAACAAATAACAAACAATAAGAAACAATAAATCAGCAATAATCAAAACACAGTAAGCAAGATAAAACATAGAACAAATCAGTTACAGAAATGTAACCGTTACAAAATGTAACTGCTCGCGCATGCGAACAAGCAGGGAAAAATAACCAGAGCTGCGTTAAGACACAAGTACCGTGTTTCTTTTTGAGCTTTTGGCTCTATTTTATTTATTTGTTAAAGTATTAATTTGGTTTTCTCCTTTAATATTTCATGGCTGATTATTTCATGAATATGAATATGGTAAATGTATCTATAGTCTTTGACCCCATTAAAAGTCCTGAAGAAGAACTGCAATGTGGGTCGAAACGTTGGCTTTAAATGAAATAATTCTCCTTATTTATGAAATTTTTTTCTGACCTTTCCCCGGAACGTTATCTTCCTATTAAATATTGTACAGTGTACAAGCTATTCACTTTATATTTTTGACAAGCTGCTGTAGGATGTTGGTGTTAACCTGGCAATTGACCCAGCCTTGAATCTTTACTTGTAACTTTATTTACAATTTGCATCATAAAGTGCTCTAAACCACTAAGCTACCAGGGGTCGTATCCAAGTCGGACAAGAGAACGGATTGATCTGATCACTGATTACGGATTTATTGATCACCGGATCTCGATGAAGAGAACGGATTTGTCTGCAATTGCATGACCGGAGATGCATTATATGTCGTGGTGTAAAATATATATCATCGATAATAATGAGAAGTCGATTACCTGGCTAAGCAAAATGTATGAACCCCACTACAACATCATCTGATTAGCCTTAGTCGCATAAAGTGACGTTAAATAAATTAACAAACAAGAATGATTCTGAACCTTAAGAACTCTAAAGCTTAGAGCCTTTGCTTAAAATAGATATATATTTTAAAACATATCTATATACATTTGATCTTATGTACATATCTTAAGTTATACATATGTACATAACTTATGTTAAAGAAATATTTTTTTAATAATACTTTCCTAATTATATATTTAATAGTAATAATAAAACAATGTTTAATAACAATCAATACATAAATGTTTACAGGATATATTCCTAATACAATCACTGTCAATATTATGTATGACATTTAAATCATTTACTATAAAGGACTTTTAAAAACTAATAGGGACTATAATAACATGCAATCGTGCCATTCATCTTGGCAGCCATTAGGAAGGATCAATATGCTCAATCCAAATAGAGCAGAAGTACGATAGCGAATATATAACAGCAATTCTTTCATAAATCAATCATATACCGTTTAATTTAAAACAAAATATGGAATAATATATCAATCGGAATATTATTAATGGTGTGTTTACATTATTATGTGGCTATTTGACATTATATCCGGATAAATAATTAGAAGCCGTTTTAAATCGAGTTAACGTAACATCGTTTGTTACCTAACAAATGATTGCATTTTCTTGTTTGTGTTTTATTATATATATTTTACAAATAAAGATAATGGCTATTTGACATTATATCCGGATAAATAATTAGAAGCCGTTTTAAATCGAGTTAACGTAACATCGTTTGTTACTTAACAAATGATTGCATTTTCTTGTTTGTGTTTTATTATATATATTTTACAAATAAAGATATGATAGAATATCATAGAATTATTTAGTTCTAAATATAAAAATAACTGTAACACTACAACACATAAACAACCTTTGGGTCATTACATAATAGGGACTAGAGTTGGGCGATAGTCGATAGCTAGGACTATCGATATGCCGATACTATCGGCTGAAAACTATCGATAGTTTTTTTATTCCTGCTTCCTTTTTTTCCAAACCTATTCAATGAAGATTTTCAACTAATTTAATTAAAATCAATTACATAACTACTAATTGAAATTTATAGGATTATAAATTATAAGATTATATCATAAAGATGATAAAAAATCTAATTTATTTGAACCTTAAAAGAGTATTTACAATTTACATGTTTACAATAACAATGAACAAATCAAATCTCCAGAAAAGAAAATTAACGAAATAGTTTATTTCAAGAGTCAATTGTGCTCCCTGAGCCACATATTTTCCGAAAGAAAAACTAGCATTTCTAGTTGAACATTTAAGAATTGTAGAAATTTATCCCTATATTTTTTTTTAGATTAATTTATTGATATTTACAACTGTAATAATATTACAATAATTAAATTTGCTGATAGAACTGCAATAAAGTTCTATAGTAGAAGGTCTCGAGGCCATCTTCTTTTCAGAAGCCACGGTGGGTTATCAGGAATAGTTTGGGAAGCAAGTTGAGAGACTAGCGGATTCAAGTGTGTTTGGAGCTTTTCACGGAAGGATAGGTTTCTAGTTTGGGCCAAATCAGCAACATATGGGATATTAAGATCATGATGGATGGGTTTGTTTGTGACATAATAAGGAGCATTGAGGATTTTACGAAGGATTTTGGATTGTACGGATTGGATACGAGATGAATTGGATGATTTATTAGAGCCCCAAAGCTCAACTCCGTATGTTCAAATCGGTGTGATAACTGTCGTGTAAATGAGTCTTTTGTGATTAATTGGGAGCTTAGAACTTTTGACCAGTAATTGTTGAAGTAGGCAATAACGTTGAACAGTTTCTAGTCTAGTATGAGGATAAATTCCTAATTGAAGAGGAAGTTAAGGTTATAGAAACCTATAGGAGCCAATGCTCAATACGGCGAATTTGGTTTGCTTGCACAAGAGATTATTTGCACTATCGAAAATAATGTAATTAGTAATTTCGTAGAATTAAATAATGACACGTGCGGCATCAATTTCAAAAGAACTCGACAATGGACACAGATCAGCATAATTCCGAGAGTTCCAAAACGAGATTAAAAAAGATCCATCGATATTCGTCACTATCGATATTGACCATCTATAGGCATATATCGACTATCGCTCAACTCTTCTAGAGACAGTAGCGTAAGGAGATGAATTGGCCAAGATCACATTACACCGCCATGTTTTTCACGAATGAAGGTACTCGTTTAAAATGGAGCTAGGTGAACTGCAGGATCGACTGCGGATCCAAGAGTTCCCAAAGTCTTATTGCTTTTAACAGGTTAAGTAATTTATCTGCCACAGGATCATTTGAACTCGGATCCTCCAGCACAGCAGCTACCAACTACGGCTACACACTGAGCTACCAAAAGCTAATATATAAAAATTAATATATAATAAAACAAGTGTAAATTCACCATTGTTCAATAAAATGAATAAATTAGGTAAACCGGTAAAGCAGGCGTATAAAGAACGGTCTGTTTTCCTCCCAACAGAACAGGAGTAAATTAAAAATTCAACTCCTGACTAAAATAAAACTGAAATCGGACTTAGTGTTTACGAGAGTGTTTCGTTTTCTACGTTGAAAATATTTCTATTTTTTGTTTGGTTGAAATACTTTTTATTTATTTCCAATTGTTTTCGAGTTTGTTTCCATGAGAAACTAGTTAACTCATTTTAGCTAAACATTTTTTCATCTTATTTTTTGGTCTTGATATCTAGAAATTATGCAAACATTTTGTGCTACGATTGATCATATAGTGATCAAAATGTAGAAGAAAATATGAAAAACTGAAGTTGAACTAAAGAAATTTCAATATTATAATTAAGAAAACAATTATTGAAGTATTTACTTTATTACTATTATTGTTATTTAATAGTACATACATTTTTAATGGAACCTGTTTTTGGTATTTGTTTCCTTGTCATTTCATTTCAGATATGAAACAAAGCAAGTTAATTGCCCCGTTTCGTGAGATAGGATAGAGGCTAAAAAGGTCGCGTGCGATTGTCATGCATTAATTCAATTAGCAATGGCGCTTTGGGCAATATCAAATTTCTTTGGTTAATGATATCTGCAATTATCTGAAACCATCTCGATGAAACTAATATACTTAAAATTTAAAGTTACACAAATACAGGTACCACAGAAGAAAGAAAAGTTATTGGTTTGCTGAGCTGAGTCCAATGGAGTACTAACCCCCCTAAAAACAACAATAATAGGAAGGCTTAGCGAAACTAAAGGCTCGATGAGGATACCACCAATTTGTGACGCCATCACTTTTTCTTTTAAAGATTAATTTATTGATATTTACAACTGTAATGATATTACATCAAGTTAATTTGCTGATATGAACAAATGACATGAAAACAAAAAACACTTCTGGAGAAACTACCCATCAGTAGAACTCCAATAAAGTTCTACCATCTTCTTTTCAGAAGCTTCGGAGGATTATCAGGAATAGTATGGGAAGCAAGTTGAGAGACTAGCGGATTCAAGTGTGTGTGGAGCTTGTCATGGAAGGATATGTATCTAGTTTGGGCCAAATCAGCAACATATGGGATATTAAGATCATGATGGATGAGTTAGTTTGTGATATAATAAGGAGCATTGATGATTTTACGAAGGATTTTGGATTGTAAGGATTAAATACGAGATGAATTGGATGGTTTATTAGAGTCCCAAAGCTCAACTCCGTATATGCAAATAGGTCTGATAACTGTCACGTAAATGAGTCTTTTGTAATTAATTGGGAGCTTTGAACATTTGTCCAGTAAATGTTGAAGTAGGCGAAAACGTCGAGCAGTTTCTTGTCTTTTCAATCTTGTATGACTGATCACTATCACTTGAATAATATTGTTACAGTCACACAGAGAAAGACGGGCGCAAGGGATTAATCTGTAAGAGATTAAAACCGTTTGTCGGAAGAGATGGTAGAGATTCTTCTCGGACGTTCCAGATCACCCCACTCCGTGTCGGCCTTGCTATTTAAATACCCCCAGAGTATTAAACCAGGCGGTGTGATGAACATATGAATCAGTAATAAGTTATATCAGGAGTTAAGTGTATCAGGAACTGTGGCAGTTTGTGAGTGTAATTGTGTGGCAGTTTGTTATAATTGGAGAATCTTACGGTCGGTGGACTTTAATTAGTGAACTGTAAGTATTAATTAGTTAAGTAGTAGTTGTAATTTTATGGTATTCGTACAAATTTACGTAAATAGTTAAGCTATATAGAATTAGTAATATTATATATTATTGTAAAAATTAAATAGGAGTTAGGCCTAGATAATAAATATTTAATAATTTAATTGTATTCTTTTTGTCACTTTGTTAATAAATATTAGTATCTTTAATTAAGGAATAGTTTGATTCATTTTAATATCCAGTAGCCCGTAAAAATATTTACTGGATGGATGCTTCGTAATTCCGCTTTATATAATCTCCTATATTATTCCCCAGTGTTCTCATCCTTTTTTTTGGAACGAATATTCTACGTAACACCTTATTTTCGAAGATAAGAAGAGATTCAGGGGACTGATTGAGTTTAACTAAGAGAGCTATACCTATGAAGTGTATACATAATTTTGTGAGATTGCAAGTGACATAAACTAAGTCAAAACATTATTTTGAGAAAAGTATTTACGAAACATCGAGAAAAAATAAACAAGTGGTGACTTAGTGGGTTTTCTCAGAAGAAACATCTCACACTTAGTTCTCTACTCTTTTCATCAGCGGTTTCTCAAAACCATGTGTTGTCTTAATGTATTACACTTATACAGATTTAGAAGATCTCCATTTTTTTTCTTTAATTATTATTATTATTATAAATATACTAGCTTCTGCCGACGGCTTTGCTCGCGTGGAATTCGGTCTGCCACATAATGTTTTGGGACAGATCATTTTAAATAAATATTTTTTTTTTAGCCATAAGTTACTCGAACATCCTAACTTTCAGATGTCTAACTTTAAAACTGACGGGTACTATACAATCTTTGAATCCCTACTATATTAAGGGGGAAACCCTCGGGGGTGTAATCATCTCAATTTCTTTCTTAAATTGTACAAAGAACCTACCTGCAAATTTCAAGATGCTAAGTTCCTGATTTTCCTTTAATTATGTACTATAATATATTCTCCACAGAACACCAAAAACTGTCTGGGGGAGCGGGCACGTGCCGCCGTCCCCCTCCCCCCCCTAAATCTGTCCTTGCTATAGCCCACGGGCTATTTTGATGTATTATCTATATTACTGTAAAGTTTAATCCAAATTCTTTCAGTAGTTTTTGCGTGAATGAGTAACAAACATACAAACAAATTTTCGCATTCATAATATTAGTAGGATTAGTAAGATATCAAAACAATAGTTTCACTCATCTTCTTTTTATTATTTTAACAACTGTTATCATGTGATTTGTTTTTAATTATGTACTATAATGGATTCTCCGCAGTACCTAAAAAACTGTCTGGGGGGAGGGAGCACGTGCCCCCGTGCTCCCCCCCTAAATCCGCCCTGGCCGTAGCCGATGTGTATCTGATACATAACCGTGCTGTAAAGTTTCATCAAAATCCGTTTTAGTAGTTTTTGCGTGAAAGAGGGACAAACATACAAACTTTCGCATTAACAATATTAGAAGGATTATATTATTTACGAATAAAGAATTAGTGCTAAAATAAGTTTACTTATTTCAGAGCATACAAGTTCAATATTGTTCTTGAGTGAAATACAAAAAAAAATGTAATCCTAGGAAAGTATCTAACACAGTTGATTTCGCTTTTTAATATTTCAGAAATGTATTAAATCACATAAAACATAAATCATTGCTTATTATTGAGTAATTTATCATCCCTTCTTTCAATTTCAAATATATTCTTGATAAACTTGATGTTCAATTCTCAATTCTAAGTAGAGAATTAAAACAGAAATTAGGAAAGCAGGTAAGGGATTATGATATACAATTAGATAACCTCCTTGAATGAATCGGTTAATTGCCAAAGAAACCAAATACAACCAGATGTATCGCACCAAATACAACCAGATGTATCTCACCAAATACAACCAGATGTATCTCACCAAATACAACCAGATGTATCGCACCAAATACAACCAGATGTATCTCACCAAATACAACCAGATGTATCTCACCAAATACAACCAGATGTATCTCACCAAATACAACCAGATGTATCGCACCAAATACTATTCCACACACGGCTTCTGTGTTGGTTTCGAATTCGAAGCGTGAAATCTATTGGTCATCAACGTCAAACTTTAATATGGTATAAATATATATTAAAATATACAACTTATATTCGTTTTTTCGTAATAATTTTTATAATACTAAAAAATAAAACACCCGGTACGATGCGTAGCAATATATGAGAGATTCAGAAAGAGAGAGAAAATAAAAAGGAGGAGATAACTGTATTAGATATTTTCAATTAATCCTTCTTTTGAAAAAAGGTGATGGATAAATTTATTAACGTATTTTTCATTAGCCAAAACCATTGATGCGTTGGCAGGTACTCCAATTATATATATCTCTATTGTAAAAGACCAAACACCAAAGAATGGGCTATTGTTTAGCTCTTGTTATATTTCTCCTATAATGCGACTTCTGGGAAGTTCGGACTTAATTAGATCTTTAAGTAGTCAGTGCTCTGGTTTATTTTTACGTTTTCGAAAGATATTATGGACTTATTTGTACAAACGATAAAGAACAAAATGGTCTTAGGATATTCGAGGAATATTAGGCAGTAGACTAGGCGAGCTAATATCCCCCAAGAGGTGCTTGAATACGACAGACGATAAGACGTAGACAGAATAATGTTTTGGGCTGGGATCGAGCTGAGTGGGACTGTTTAGGCCTGGCATCGAGTCCTCGAGATTTATAGCGAGGGTCGCCCGATTAGCCGTTCTCTGCCATCGTCGTAATTCGAAATCGATAAAGATCTAATCCGATGAAATACGGGATTTTATCACTTCCAGCGATGGATTTTCTTCTCAGGTCCGCTTCCTCTTGTTCTTACTCGCCGGTTCTTCTGTCTCTCTCTAATTACACTTCGACTAAAAGGAGTGTGGTAATCAAAGCAGTGCAGATAAGACACAAAAGAAATTACTGGATCACCTGGGGTCAAGTAGTTAACATAACATCCTATTATGCACAAGATCGTGGACTTACAGCCCGGCATGTGGCCTTAAGATTTTTTAAAAAGGAGTATTTAAACACCCTTCTTTGCTTTACGGCAATACGACCTTTGGCAATATCAATTATTACACAATAATTGTATTGTCTATAATCTTCTCATTCTGATTTTCAAAGTTTTTAATAATGCCTTCTACGTTCGCTATTTCCATGGATTCTTCTTCCGAGATTGAAAAGTGTTGTGCCTACTTCCGCTTTCCACTCTTGTACAAACTCTTTGAGGTAAGAGTAATTTCCTCGGATCATCAGCTGAGGGGTAAGACATGAAGTCCGGTTCCCCTCAACAAGCTTAAGTTTGGCAAGAAAGCCTCCTTGTCCTGTGAGGAATTTCGATACCCAGTAGTAAGGGAGAATTCTTTACGGGAGAATTTTTTACTTCCTGATCACCAGGAGAGGACCGGCACCGGGAAGACCGCCGGACCAACCTCAGAAGGACCCCGATGAAGGACAACCTGAAGGAAGAAGACGAGGATAAGGATAAGGTGTAGCCCTAAGGTGTTCAACCTTGCACCGGGCTACACCATAGTTCCAGAGGTTTATAATAATAAAGACAATTATCAGAATAAAATTCCCGATTTGTACCTCCAGTGGTGAACCCCCACTGGAGGTGACCCTGTATTCCTCACAGGCAGGGAAGGGAGAGAAAAAAAAAAAAAAGTAAGGGAAAATTCAAAATTTTAATTTTAGCCTGTATGTTGTGTATTTTAGCCTTTTTAATAATCCCTATCCTAATCAAACCTTTATAGGCAAAATTAAGGACTCCCACTGGAGCATCGTCCGATTAGCCATAGAAGCATAGAGCGATGTTGAATGAATAAACTAACAAAATAAATTATACCGAATAGTTTATAATAATAATAAAATATAATATATAATATAATAATAAGTCCTATTGAGGGTTAGGAAAATAAATGTACTACAAAATTGTAATAGAAATCATTCACAATATACAATATAATATATATATTTTTTTTATATTTATAAATATTTTATTTGAAAATATAACAATATAATATAATGATAGACAGAAAAATAATTTCAAGACTAAGCTTGATGATAAAAACGTACATTTCAAACAGAAAACATAAAAAAAAAACTAATGCTAATGAGAGAGAATGTCTACGAACATACGATTGCCAAGAAAACATCACACATTGGATAAACGATATCGTTGCGAAAAAGTAAGTGACTATTTTTTGCTATTAAAAAAAGTGACGAAATATCAGAAACTAGTTTCGATATTTTATCGGAAGAAGCCTATCTGTACAAATAAGAGAATTTAATATTCTCAAAATATCGAAAGATCTTTCCGATGTTTTACAGATGGCTGATATCTATGGACGGTCGTAATGTATTAAAATTCAATACATGCTCGACAAAAAAACAAAAAGAATTTTAAGGTCAGACGTGCATTGTGGCAGCAACTTCGCAAAAAATTAGTTCATGAGGTTCTCTTACTCTCTTACTTTCCTTCATATGGAATTTTAGTGTTATTTTATTTGAAACCAAACAAACAAAATGGCACCCCTACCAATCAAGAACCAATTTTCATAGTTTCTTGATTGGTGGGGGTTATTGTTCATAGTTTCCTAGATAGGCGCTTATAGTTTCAAACACTTTAACTGTATTCTAGGGTCTTAAATACCATTTTTACAACCATGTTTTGACTCATGAAGACGATTTGGTGCAGTTTAGTTATTTGCCCTCCACTTGTTGGTTTGGTTTTGCTTACTTTCGCCAATTTAATATATTATACATTATATCAACTACATTAAAATGCAATAATGCTTTGTTTTTATCAGTACAATTTACACATTACACTTACCTTATCAGATTGAGATGAAAAAACTTATTAGCTTCAAAACCCTTTCTCTCTAAAACAAAATATTATAAAGTATTTTCCAGACATTAAAAGTTCCTAGTCATTATCGGGTTTCTCAAAGTAGGCCATCTTCCAGTTAAGAATAATAACCTCAGCAGATGAAAAAAATTTGAAAGTACATTTTTTCACGAGTTGATTGGTTGCGTCGTCTTTTCTGTTATTGATGCAGAAAGCTCTGCTTGTTTATTATGCCTTCTTCCGAGATAAACAACAAAATTGGGTCAGATTTTGCTGTTATTTAGGAACAAGAGATAAGGGAAAACTTTTTTTTTTTTGGGTGTAGTATGGTTATTAAAAGGATTTTATGTAAGGAAATTCATTAATATTGATTTTATAGTAATAAATACTGTTGAAGTTATGATAATATAACACATTTTCCTAAGATGTGCGTGTCATTAATTTACTTTGTGTTTAACGTTCTTAGTTATTCAAAATACGGCAAATAGGACTATTTATTCCTACAGGTAACGGAACTATTATAGGAGTATGAAAACCAACATTCATTCAGTGGTGCTACCATAAAATAATTTTCAACCCTCCCAGCAAGAATTCGAACGGGCGCCTCCCCATTCTCGAGGTTGATAAGGATTCTCTTAAACACACATGCTATCATTAGTCGAAATTTAAATAAAACTTCCCATATATCACTATAAAAAAACGTGTCATGACAGCCCCAATTTATATCTTTCTCACCCGCTCTTTCTTCCTTATACTTCTTATAACCAAAGCATTTTTTTTTATGAACCCTTAAAAATGCAGATAATACCTTCGCCCTACTTAGGTCCGATATCAATCATAAATTTGATGAGAAAAAAATTAATCTATTCAATCTCATTAGCGAGAGGATTGATGGACGACCCATAAATTAAATATTAAAAAAAAAACAAATAAAAAAACTTGGGTTCGTGTAATGACTGGCCTCAAAGTTTACAGCGAAGGAAAAAGAAAATTTGACCAGATGTGATAAGTATAAAACATAATTTCGATTTTACAACATTTGATAAACTCGATAATAAAGTGAAATTAATAAACTTAGTATTAATTTCTTATTGCTATCATAAATATAATATCAAACGTGTGATATGTTAAGAAGGCGGAATAAACTGAAAGGTTCATTGCACAATTTGTCAAGTACTGCACAGGGTATCAGGAAGGATTCCGGAACTTTGTTGATGCGAATGGCTGCTCGACAAAGTTTTGTATTTGGCAGGAGAGGGCTTAGCACAACTTTTTGGGTACCTTGCGGAACTCCTGACCACGACGTTGAGCTGCTTTAAAGGTTATATCTGTTAATTTGTCTAATTTGGATTAAACATTATTACAACATTCTAATTATTTTTTAAAAAATCAATACTGAAATTCACTGAAAAATACGTAAATTTTTAATTTTTTTAAAACTAAATTCTAATGATTAGACCCAAAATAACCAGAAGGGTACAGGCTGAAATACAACAAACATCTTTACAGTGAAATACCTCTGACTTGGAAACAGAAATGAGGGTTAGAAGACTCAGTTTTATGGACACTTGAAGAGGATGAAAGAGGAGAGATTAAACAAAAAAAGTTCGCCAAAATTATGGGCTACAAATTCAACCAAGGATAAACAGAAGAAATAAAACAAGAGACTTAGAATTACACTAGATTTATGTGAAAATAGAACAGAATACCAGAAATTCCTCAACAATGAGATACTTATGGCAGAAAGAGAAAAATTTCCTTCCAAGAAATGGAAGGAATAGAAGTAAGCATTCAGTGGATTCATAAGACGAAGATGGGCCAAGAAGAACTGAAACAAAACATGCATAATAGTCGCGTGGTAGACCTTCGGGGCTGTTACGCGTAAAATGAATAAATAAATTATTGTTGATGGAGAATGATAAAATATTAATTTTATGCAGTATAAATGAAACAACGTAAAAAGTTCTGAATTCAGTGCATGCCAGAGACCGTACTGTTTCCAAGCCAACTATTGTGCAACAAAAATATTGGTTATAGATCCTGAAACTAATAAAAAAACTATCAGACAAAATATATATATAGATGGGTACAATATATATATATGTACATATGTGTGTGTGTGTGTGTGTGTGTGTGTGTGTGTATGAATATATTTGTTGTGTGTGCGTGTGCGTATGTATGTATATCTACAACATGTATGCTCCCAATGGTACGCGAAAGCGGCATTGTACCCATCTATTATTCCGCAGGCGAATCTATCTGTTAATCTCATCAACCCCTGTTAACAATTAGAGAATTTGCAGTA
This sequence comes from Arma custos, assembly GCA_037127475.1. NCBI lineage: Eukaryota > Metazoa > Arthropoda > Insecta > Hemiptera > Pentatomidae > Arma > Arma custos. Next base: position 16,751,949 of record CM073765.1, on the reverse strand, counting down.
AGAGGGCAATGTATACAAGCGGGCTAATCGAGAAATAGTCTTCAGTCTCGAGGTCCGGAACTAAGTAGTTCTTGACGCGTGCTGAATTTTAAGAAGCTTTCACTAACACAAATTATCATCTTAAGACACTATCCCTTCAGAATTACTATATTCAGTTGTTACAAATGTAGTTTCTAAAGAATTTCTAAATCTTTATCTGACGGCTCGAAGAAACAGAGCGCGGTGATTGAGGATTTCCTGTGAAGGTTCAGATATCTCCGAAGATTATATGGATTTTTCAGAGTGAAGAATCTTATCATCTATCCGCTAGATTTTTTAATTAGGCTCCTACCTGTGAACTATTTATAACATCGCAAGCGTCTTATTGGAAATGGTAACAATGGAATGTTATTCACAAAGACATTAGAATGACTATATTTATACCTTTAACACCTATCTTGATCCTCCAATGGCTATTCAGACTATGCTTATGTAGGAATTTTAAATATTGCCATCTCTGCATTATCTATATTATATTATTATTTATTATCTATATAATCAGAGTAATAATAATAATAAGGCGAACCCGAATGTTTGATGCCGATACCACTAATCCTTGCTAAAAACTTCTGTCCGTGGATCCAAATCCCAAATCCCGAATCCGCCAGGTCACTACTCTTAACGCAGTCTTGCCACCTGCATCTCGCCAGCCCTCAGATACTTTTCAGTCGGCGCATTGCTTATTAACTCTTAAGGAATTCGTTCGTTACTAAGCCCAACAACGTTACAACACCATCTTAATCTTCGCTTTAATTCCGCATTGTGTAATTTCCTAAAATCCTAAAATGGTCTCACCATTTTTTGGACCGAATATTCTACGTAACACCTCATTTTCGAATACCTTAAGATTTTGTTCATCCTTCAGCGTTAGCGGCCACATTTCACATTCGTTAAGAAAAGTTGGAAGAATGATGGTTTCATAAATTCTGATTTTTATATTTCGGGACAAAATACGCTATCTTAGTAATGTGGGGACCGAATAATAACAAGCATTACCTGACTTTAATCGGGCCTTAATTCCTCCTGAATTGCATTTATGAATATGAATTACTTTATCCCTTTTAAAAAGTACTAGGGCCACCTTCCTCCGAACTGTGAGTCCGCGATCTTGGGACTTCTAGGTATAAGTAATCTGCATAGGTTTGAAGCAATTATGTAAAATTTCATTTGTGTGAAAGGTGTTAGTAGATAGCATCTACTTCTTGTGGACAAAGTATACAACTGTAAACTTCAAAGCTATCGAAATAGCTTCGAGCTTCAGATCAGACTGCTCATGTCGCATGTAACCACACGATGTCAGGTTTCCCAATTCGCTTTTAGTACAGTTTGCTATAATTACGTGTCATTGTATGATTATAGTATGTCATCTTAATGAGCGGTAGGTAATCGATGATTTATTTTTTATTTAATTCTGAAGTAGTTATTATTTATGTAAAAAATAAATTAAAGCTATAGAAGTCGCTGTTAAGACCCTTGTAGCATATGGAGCCGAAACTTGGTGCTTGTCTCAACATGACAGCTGTAAATTAAAAATATTAGAAAGGGCAATTATGCGTGTCACCAATCAGGTGGAATATGGGGAAAAATACGAGGAGATAGACAATTTATTAATAAATTAAATTATATTAAACTTAATAAGAACAAATAGATTAAGGTGGGCTGGCCACGTTATTAGAATGAAAAGGATAGACTGCCAAAGAGGCTGCTGGAAACAATAATGGCTAGGAGGAACACGAAGCAGATGTGAGGATGAAGTGTCTAATGAGCAATTGGGAAGCTTGGAAAAAGGGAAGCAAAACCTAAAATGCCGAAGAGTAAGTAACTAAGCATTGAAAAACGTTCTAAGTATTTCATAATAATAAAAATATTTATTTAAGAAATCATACAAATGCCATTTGGCACATATTGTATTTTTGGTGTTCTTCGGAAAACCTCCCCTAAGGGATTCTCTTGAAAGCGTGCATGGAGAAATCTCCCATTGAAGGCACTCCTAGCGTGGTTCATCTCACTGTAGCAGATACCTGCTCCAGAGACGTTTCAGTCTCCTTTTCGGATTATGTGGTAATGTGTCTGTCAGTAATGTTTGTACCAGTAAGTTTGGACTAAGTATTTCATAGGAGTTGATAAATGAAGAATATTTTATTTAAAAAATACCTCTAATGTAAAGAAGTAGTAATTAGCATAAGGTTTATTTTTAGTTTATTCATCTCGTCACAAGTTTTTTGAAGCATGCGTGCAATATTTTGTCAGCATTCCAAGCACTGTAATGAGCACGGTAAGACACATTCGACAGAATACCATGAACCTCTCACTTCGCTTACCGCATGAATTGAAGGAAGTTATAATTCCTTGGTCAAGACATCCTTCGGAGGGGACGTTAAATGGCGGTGCAGTGTCAAGTATTCGTTAAAGATACCGACTTAATCATACCCGAATAGACAAAACGTAGGACCCCGACTGTAGCATCGTCCGATTAGTCATCTGTCTGGTATTCTGGTTTTCATAGGATTCAACACAATCTCCACGTCTGTCTGCGCCAGGAATATTTCTTGAAATAGCTGGCCGATTTTTTTTTTTTTTTTAACTGTCCTATATACATCATGCTACAATTTTAACCAAGAAAAATATTGTACTCCGAAGAATCTGAACAATCAAATGGAGAAGGCAATGGTATTTTAATTCAAAAATATTTCCAACTTAATTTGTCATAAAATATAAATTCCACTTAGGGAATATGATGTGAGGTGCTGTTGCCGTTTTTCCTTTGAAATACCATGGCTAGAGTGAAATCGAAACAATAACACGCTACTCACCCTATGGTTAGTTTCCCTAAGGCACCCACCGCTCTCTAGGTCGGTGAAAGTGGCCGCTAAGTAGCGCTCAAGGAGTAGGTCCAACAGACCGTGGCGGGACAGGGCCGCTATAATTAGTTGCGCTGTCCTCCACCAGGCAGCGTCCCTTCACCGGTCACTGATCAAAGGAGAGAGCTTTTCCCATCCGGCCACATCAGAGGCCACTCAAGTCACTTTGCTCTTCGATCTCCTTCGGCGCCGTGTCTATGTACTCTCAAAGCTCTGACTCTACAAGAGCCAACAGCTTTCATTCGCTCGTGATTAGGAAGTTAGGTCACCGTGGTGATTATAGATCGTTCGAATGGTTAATTAGTTTTAAAAACCATCTTATTTGGCTTGTTTCTATGAAAAAAAAACTAATTTTTTTTTCATAATGTTTCCAACAAAAGAAAATGAGGATTGACTTCAATGGTCATTTCCTATGAATGGAGCGGAAAAGAACCTTCGACTTTTGCCGAACTAAACCTGGTTTCACGACCTAACAAAGAAACTGAGAAGGTACAAATGAAAGAACAGTATAACCAAGATTTTTACTCCCTTTAAAAAACCCTCCTTTCGGACTGCGAACCCACGATCTTGGGGAGAGTGCTGACCACTATTCGCCCCGATATCCAAACAAAGCCAGAAATCTCTAAAATAACGGAAAATTCAATGGTGCCATGGATACTTGGTTATGTGGGTATAAAAAAAAAAATAATAATATTAGTACAAGACAGAATTGTGTCTAATCCCAGGCATTGGCTGATAATACAGATTCTTAATTCATATCTGTTCTATATTTCTGGCTCTGATCTATTGAAAGCTAAACATTGAAGATTTTATACGAATATCTTTAGAATAGACCCACTTTTTAAGGAAAATGTTTAATAAACTTAAAAAAATATGAAGCGGGGTAGCTCCTTGAGTAAAGTTCTGAGGTGCTAGGCTGAAAGTTTCGGGTTCAAATTCAGCTGGGATCTACAGACCCTCCTGAGCCTTCTATAAAGTACGGTCAATTCACCTCCCTCCAAAGACACTGTCCTAGGAAACAGTACAGTTTCTACCATGTACTGAACCCAAGACTCTTCATGGGCTGTAAAGGTACAGATTATTTTTTTGGAAACAATCAATTATTGATAACGCCGTCCTCTGAAGAATTGATAACAATATTATAGTGAATTTTATAATTATTTAAAGGAAGATATTTTGTTTAAATTTAATTTTCGCATTGAGGTATATGAATCTCTACCAAAAAATTTAATTGTACCTTGAATTAACTGAACTTTGAATGATCATTAAAAGTTTTAATTATTTCACTTGCATTTACCGGAAAGCTTAAATGAATATTATCGATTGATTAGTTTGGTATTTATTATATATTTGTATTTCCTTTCATTTATAATATAAAGATCCTTATCTACTAACAGAAAAGTGGCGGGTTCAAGGCTGGCAATAATTATTTCATCTATCATATAGCGCAGTTTGACCCCCCAGCCTTTATACAATGGGTACCCTCCATTTGGGAAAAACATGGCCGTTAAATGTGTAATATTCATTACATACTACATTTAGTACTAGATATTACTTAATATTGTTATCAGTGTCATTATAATCATTATTATTGACGATATTGTGTCTAGACCATTTTCCTCCTTATATATCTAGCCTTGAAGAAGACCTACTGTGTGGGTCGAAACGTCTGTTTTCCAATAAACAGCCCTCCCTATATAAGAGAAATTTTTTTACCTCCTCTCGGACCATGTTCTTCCTCTTATTATTATTGATGATTGTTAGGATTTGTCTCATTTTATATTAAATCTTATTAAACTACATTAGCAGTGTTGTTGTTTTTTCTGTGATTGATGAAGTTTTCGGTTTTTTTTCTTTTTCCAAGTTTCTTATATGTGTACTTATCCCTTGACCATAACTTGTTTCCCATTCAGCCCTCTCCAGGTGAACACGAGGTCTGAGAAAGAATTAGCAGGTAGCACTATTTGTGGAGTGAACAATAGTTGCTGAGCATATACCACATGAAATTGTCATAAATGTATATTTTTTTTAAATTCTACTTTATAAAATAAATGATTAATAATAACATGAGTAATATGACTAAGCAATCTTCTAGATACAATCTGAGAGAACAAATAGAATTTATGGAGAAAAGCAGACATTCCTAAGACAAGTTGCTTGAATAATCTCCTGCTAGAAAGGTCTACAAGACTAGATCAGGTTGGAATATTGATCTAGAGAAGCAAGCTCATTATTACTTCATTCCAGGAGATGCATCATAGAATTTCCGCTATTCCCCCATTATGTTATCAGCATCTCATTAAAACGTGATTCCAGCGCTGACAGAGCTATCTCAGAGGTTCCTACCACAATATGATATTATTAAAAAAGCTTATTTATTTATAATTAGAGAGGTTTTATCATCCTAAAAAGAGAAGAGGAAAAAAAATATTTCAGAAAACTGAAAATGAGATGGTGGAGAGATCTCTAAGATTGGCTGTATTTTTTCATAACAATATAGAATAAAAAAACTGTCGAAATTTTGGAAATATAACACAGGTAATAAGTTTTATGTAATAAGTTGTACATTTTTCTTCTTTAGAATCTGTCTCCTATTAAGTAAAATAGGTTGGGGCTATTGATCAATCCTAACTTGAGAATGAGGAAGCGCCACGAAATACTTTTCATCCAACAGTTGAATTAGGAACGAGCCAGCTTGTAGATAGTTAAGTTGACATTTTAGGACAGTTAATGGTTATAGAATCAAAAAAAGTTAATTGAAACATTCACCTTTGAACTATTACACTATAATGATCGACATCTAAACTCTTTTTCTCTCTCTCTCTCTTTTTAGCTATTATTTTATTTTCTGATTGTTATATAAATTACCATCAGAATAAATTTTATACAGAGTTATATTTTATTAAATCAATACTATTCTATTGTTTTATGTTGAATTTTGTTATGTCTCAGAAAACATCTCATAAAATGACGCAGAGTTTAAATTATTCCTTTATCGTTATAGTATGAAATCATTTATCGTTGGTTGTTTCAAATTTTATTCACTTAACGTCACTAAGTAAAATTTTAATAGTGAAAAGTAAATTTAATTTTCCCTTAGTAAAGATGAAAGTTTACACTTAGTACAATTCTTGAAAAATGAACATAATTTAGACTTTATTCCTGGCAGATTACTCAGGAAGACTAGATATGGTGCAAATATTGATGGAATGTTTTCACGATTCATAACCCTTGTAACTTCTGACGTATATGTATCGTATTTTAGTTAGCACAAACCTATTGTCACAATATTTAATAATGATGATGATACTATTCACGGACTAAATTTTGTTCAAAATCATGTTAAATGTCAAATGTTCATGATAGAACAAACGAATTTTCTCAAGAATGATTTATATAATAATATTAAAAATTATTATTTTGTGAAATATTTGATGTTATAATATATATATAACTATATATATATATATATATATATATATATATATATATATATATATATATATATATATATAGCAGTTATTGCAAGAATTGTCAGTATTAAGACACCTCCAAATTGTTTTCATGAATCATTGAGTTATTGATTCGTAACAATTAAATTAAATATTAAATAAATTTGTATATTATATAAATAAAATTATAAATGACTATGTTTATATTCAAAATTGTACTAACCTAATAAAAAAAAAGTTGGTCAACTCCGACGCTCGACTGGAATTTACTCCTTAAGAACTATTATTGTGTAGATTTAAAAAGGGGATAAATGAAAGCATCTTAAAAAATAATCAAAGCATATATAAATATTTATTCATATTATTTACATCATTCCAATGAAATATATAACATCAACAATATCACATAATAATAATTTTTAATATTATTATATAAATCATTCTTGAGAAAATTCGTTTGATCTATCATGAACATTTGATATTTAACATGATTTTGAACAATATTTTGTCCGTGAATAGTATCATCATCATTATTAAATACTGGGACAATAGGTTTGTGATAACTAGAATACGATACATATACATACGTCAGAAGTTACAAGGGTTATGAATCGTGAAAACATTCCATCAATATTTGTACCATATCTAGTCGTCCTGAGTAATCTGCCAGGAATAAAGTCTAAATTAAGTTCATTTTTCAAGAATTGTACTAACTGTAAACTTTCATCTTTACTAGGGGAAAATTAAATCTACTTTTCACTATTAAAATTTTACTTAGTGACGTTAAGTGAATAAACAAATATCAACTGTGTCTTTATCTTTGAAAGAACCAACGATAAATGATTTCATACTAAAACTGGTTTCGCTGTAAGTGTTTTTCAATTTAAAGGCAATCTTGATAAAGATTAGAAAGAAGTTCAATCAGTGATAAAGCTCTTTGACTTTTTTTGAAAATTTTCCATCTGATGATTTTGTAGCTATAATATAAAAGCTATATCGGGGGTTGAAGTCTATATATTTATATTTTACTGTAAAGTTTATTGACTAATCCTCCTCCCTCACCATTTAAAACATTTGTAAATCTAATCTCATAATAACAAAACATAATAAACATATAAGGTAACATATAACATAAGGTAACATTGAGGTTAAATATTTATCCTCTTAACTAGTTCAAACAAAGCTTTTAACCTTAATTTAAGGTTTTAAATTTAATTTTAACCATCCCGTCTACAACTATCCTTCGTTAGACCATTCACGGGCTGGTTTAATAAGAACAACTCATGCATAGGGTTTTTACTTCATTTTTGATCAATAATCACATTTTATTGATTATCACAGTAACTTTTCCAAGTGCAGATAGCTCTTCTGTATTGTCTTAATATTCTGAACAATACCAACTAAGATATTCAATTATTATTATTAATTTAACCGGAATTTAACTTTTAATTTCAATCTGTTATGTAAAACAAATACAATTTTATCGAGAAAGAAGTGAAAGGTGCGCAAAGTACGTTGCGCAAAGGAAAGTAACGGACCACTTTTATTTAAAACCGATTTTACTCCTCATAAAATTTTCATACCGCGGGCTAAATATGAAAATCGTTTCTTAAGGAGTAAACTACAAAAATAATATTTTTTTTTTCTTGAGTCTAATGTACAGGAAAGTGAAAATCTATACTAACAAACGTGAATAATAAAATGTTTAACTTACCTTTATGTTTGTTAACATAGGAAGGTTGGTTCATATAGATGAAAAGCAGAAAAAGTAGATTGGGAATGGCTGATCCATTAAGGAACATTGTCATGTAGCACATAAGATCTTGATATTGCCTTTCTATTATATTTAATATATAAATATAATATAAATATTTCTAATTGACAGGTCTTAAGGAGGAACGTTAATATAGTAATATCTTTTTAACTTTTTATGTAAAATACTATGTAATATTAACTGGCTCCGGACATAATAACATTACATACTACATAAAAAACTTGAAACCTAAAAAAAAAAAAACTTGATTATTAAATATATCATAATTGAAAGGTATATCATATTACACATAGAGAAATGTAGAAAAAGATATATAATGCAAAGTAATATGATATTTTCGTACCTTAAAAAACTTAAAATGGCTAACACACGGATTAAGGACATTACAGAGATAAAAATCTCTCCGGATGGCATTGAGGGGCCTTCTTCACTCAAGAAGGAACTTCTGAATGCTCAAAGCTTTCAAAAAAGACAAGAAAGAAAACCAGGCATGATTTGTAGAGAGGAAAGAAAGCAAAAATGAAAGAGTGAAAAACAAGGCACGGATGAAAGGATATGGATAGAAGAAAAGAACAGATTTAGTCAATAGTGGTAGAGTAACTCTGTCTTCAATAAAAAAAACTTCATATAACCAGGAAGTTTATGAGTTTGGTTGTTTAGTATTTAATAATAAAAAAATTATTATATTTATTTATATTAGTTTTATGCAGTTCATATTATTAAGGATATGATAGCAATAATTCATATTGCTAAGGATTAATGTTACCTTAGCATGATATGATGTATTGTATAATAAGGTACAGCACGCGGTTGATTCTATAAAATTCTGAATCAATAAGACAATAAATGAAATCCTGAAATAAGCATATATAATAATTGTTATTATCATTTTAAAGATTCAAATTCCGACAGGTAGATGTACTTTGTAACGATATTTAATCGTTTATAAAATTTAACATAACAAATATTTTTAACGCAGACAAAGTTTGTGGTATGATAGCACCTCCTAGCTGGCTGCACGTTGTTACGTGATAGTTGAACTTAATTTATTCATTCTCGGTGTACACGCGAACAGGAATTACTTCTGCTTTGACGTAAAAAAAGAGCTAAATGAGGGCAAAAAAAAAAACTTTCAAAAGAAAATGATAAACAAAAGATATATAAAAATGAATTGGACCATTCATTCCGTTAATAAAACAAATAAATAAAAATAAAAATAAATAAAACAAAAATTTAAAATATAAATGTTGTTGCTGTGTTAACATAATTTAATAAATTAATGCAATAAAATAAATTAATGCAAAATTTACTATTATTACTATTAGAGGATAAAATGGGATGATTTGAAAAACTATGCCTTAAATAAAAAAAACAAAAAACTGTAAAAACTATCTGGACACTGGATAATTAAGTTAAGATTAAAAACGCAATTTTAATACCCTAAATCGAATAATTTTCAAAATTTTTTTAGTTAAATGCTTACAAAAAATGCCGAAAAAAGTTTCACTTGCATCAGGGTTTCATAAAACCACAGAACTTTTTTTACTGTCTGTAACTTACTAGGATGTTTCTTGTTCCACATGGCTTGTAATCTCCCTGATTCAATGAGTTTTAATGGAATGAAAGCGGTGGTACATCGGTAACGAAGCCTATATCTCGGGCTATCTGTCTTAATTTGTTTTGTTATTTTGTATCTTATTATTTTTTATTATATTTTTTATTATGGTACGTTTTGTGTATTTAATATATTAGTACTTACTACCATACTATCTTACCATCATATTAGTTTTATTATTATCTCAATAATTATTTTTTAGCGTATAAAAGTCAGTAGTTATGATATGAATATGTACAAGTAGGGGTGTAAAACTGAGTCCCAAGCCTGTACAGTGTCAGATACTCCGTATCCTATTTATACCTGGATATGCAACATTTAGGATTCCCACTGCACCATCGTTCGATTAGCCAACCTGGAATAAAGTGACGTTAAATGAATAAACAGACAGTTGTATAATTCACTCAATTTACCCTTACCTCCGCCAGACACAATTTTATTCCAACACTAGAGACGACTATTTAAGAGAGATTGGAGCTGGTTGTGGCGGAATGGGTTGAAGTTTCCAACCAATTGAGCTGTCGCGGAGGTGGATGTTCCCTGAGTGGCCTCGTCTTGTTACCGAGTAGGCAAAATACGACTCTTATATTAGCTTTGGTTATCCGATTAACCAATCAGTTACCGCGCTGTGAAACTTATAAATATCAGTGATTCATTCTTTGTATATCGAAAGAAAATAACAGGATAATTAAATAAAAAAATTAATTAAAAAAATTATTATTATATTTCTTTTTATTTTATAGTTAGCTGTTATATTTTTAAATATTTTATTTGAAAAGAAAATATATGACCAGGACCGGGACTCGAACCTGGGTCTCCCACGTATCCGTCGTGGTGCTTAGCCACCTCAGCCATCTTGTTCGCTTCTCGGTCAGACATATCCTTTCTTTTCACTGATCCTATATCACCGTGTTCTCGCAATTTGCGATGTAAACACAGGGAGAATGTTCATTAAACATTAATTTATTTTTTTTTCTTGTTAAATTTCTTTTTATTTTATTATTCCGTGTTTAAAAATTATAACATCTAACCATAACAGTAATGTTTAATGAACATTCTCCCCGTGTATACATCGCAAATTGCGAGAACACGGGGATATAGGACCACGACGGATACGTGGGAGACTCAGGTTCGAGTCCCGGTTCTGGTCATATATTTTCTTTTCAAATAAAATATTTAAAACATTTTATTATAGTTTTTGTTCTTCTACGTCCTACACCATTTTCATTGACCTTTCTTACGATACTTATGAGGATATGCTCTTCAAATTTGTCCAACTGTGAATTCTTCATATCATGAGTCCAGGCGTCATAAGCATATGTGACTATAAGCCGAATCGACGATTTATGTGGAGAAATCCTTGGTATTTTCGATTTTCAACAAGCTCTTAATGGCATTGTATTAACACTTATACAAAGAACTTACAGAAAAAGTTATTATTTATTAAAACTATTTGAAGTTTTTTAACTTCACATCAGTTGATTTATTATTCAATAATTTAGGAGTATATTAACGCACACCCACCCCCAATAACTCAATTATTATTTCATTAATTGATGTTCACATAATTTATAATTCAAACTATTACAAAATTTACCGATTAGAGTTAGGCCGTCATTTATTATTACTTTAACTCTTTCCCAATTTGGCTATCTCGGAAGGGAACACTTTCATGATTAAACAAGTTAACAAGTAGCTTGGAGCGAGGATAAGTACCAAGTACTAAAGTCTTTTTTAATATTACTACGACGCGAGGGAGGGAGCTATGTGTGCCTCAGCTCTCATGACATTTATCCCTTAGATATTAATAATGTGAAGCTAAACTTTTTGGAGAAGTTCACTATACAAAGCCCCACAAGAATATCTTAAGTATGCATTCCATTACTTAGCAATAACATGCTCTGGCGTCATCGACAAGTGTCGGAAAAATGTCTTTTTTCCTTAAATAACTTATTGACATAACAATTTCCTTGAAAAAGGAAAGAAAAGTATTCATAGAATATTAGCCTTATTATTATTCATTAAAAAAACTTATCTAAGACCACTTTTACGAATTTGAGTCTTATTATGTGCTGAACCTCGAAATTTAATTACAGATTTGTTTTCCTAATTAATATCGAAGAGCAATCGTTGTTTGTACATATTCATCAGTTTTTTATATTTAACCTTTTTTTCCCCTCCTTTGTTATTATTCTGCTTCTGCCATAAAGATGCCAAAATATGTCGACAGGAATTTATTTTTCTTGTTATTTTAGGCATTTAGAAGGTTTTTTTTAATTTTTACATTTTAGTCCTAATGGTACAAATAAATCAGCATCTTTTCGCTTCGAGTTGAGTTACATTTAACCGTGTATACGTTTCATTTTTAATATTTTCCAAAAATTTACCGTTGGCTTTAGGATAGAAAGAGAATGTAATTATGGGTAATTAGAAGATTTCGATAAACATTTCATCTTGAAATAAACTAACATTTCGAAGTATAGATGATATATGGTTGAGAAAGAAAATGGTCAAGGTGGAGGTCCAGAAAATTCTCTTATATAGGGAGAATTGTTTATTGGTAAGGCAACGATTCAGCCCACATTGTAGGCTTTCCTCAGAGCTAAATATACAAAATATAGAAAAATTTAAATTTATACATGGTAAATATTAAAAATACATATAGGCATCAATCAGAGTGATAAAACATAGGATCAACCCCAGATCCTAGGAGCACTGAAGAAGAACTGCAATGTGGGCCGAAACGTTGGCTTACCGATAAACAGTTCTCTCTGTATAAGAGAATTTTCTTGACCTCCACCCGGGCCATTTCCTTCCTAATATATACAAGGTCAACTGATACTGGTATTCAACATATCTTGTTGAATTGATAGTTCAAACGTTTATTTCTTGTTGAAGTGACTATGTATACACCGATATATACACATTTTCCTTAATTATATTCTCTTTTCTATACTAAAGCTCATGATAACTTGTATTTTCGGGAAAGAAATTAATTACAAGGGAAACAAATGAAAACTTGTGATTCAACTCGTAGTAACAACCTGGGGAATAATATATAATTTAAAAATACAACGATTTTTATTAATTAGTCATTTTATCTTTTCGAAATCACGAACTTTTTTTTTAGTGTTTATCTCACAAATTTTATTCACCTACTTGTTTGTAATAGATTTTTTTCTAGTTTTTCATGGAAATTCTATATATTTTTCAAGGATACCTTTAGTTCTCAAAGAAAATATTAAAAAAACTTAAATAAATAAGTATATGTAAATTATGATTATAATATAAGTGCATTTGGACTACAATAACACAACATCCTTTGAGGTTGTTTTTTTCTCTCAAAACTTCGGCCAGTGATCTTTCTTCCTTTGACTCCTTTTCAATCGTTCTTCAACAGTAACGATTTTGCTTTTCTTTAGGACATATTTCAGTCCTGCAACACTACTACGTCCTGATACAGGTAACACTTGAAGTCATAAAGGTTGCACTTTTCATTTCACTTGAAGGTTGAGAATTTCGCTAACCAACCTGTCGCCTCCAAATCGTTCAATATGCCCATTAAACATATACATCTGCACTACTGCCTGTATTTTTGGAAATTAGATTTCCATCTAAACAAATATTTATACTTTAATTATCTATAAAGGTTTATTATAGTCTGCATGTTATTTCTTTTAACATAAAACCATTTATGAGAGACGATACTTTATTTGGTCGTAGTTCTGGATAGTGAAAGTAAAAACACTAATGAATATAACTACTTATTTACAATACCAACGTTTAGGAATAAATTTTAGTATTTATAACCAGTTATACCCACACTAGGGCCACAATTATTTTTTAATATAACTGATAAGCATTCATGATAATTCAACTATAATGTATCATAGATCACATCCTAATCTTTTTTTTTTGTAGAAATTAAATGGCTGATCTTAGATTAACCACAATCAAGGTACAACTTTCTCTCCAATTAACATAAATATATCTCAAAACTATAATATATAAATACTTTAATACAGTAGAGTGCCGTTTATCCCAATTAATGTTGTCGAGTGTGGTTTGGATACTCGAAATTCACTTTTAAAAAAATAAACAATCAAAAGCTTTAGTATATATATTAGTATTATAAGATCTTTATTAAAATATGTGGAACGAAAGATTAATATAAACTTCAATAAAACATGAAAGAGCACACTTTTTATCAAGTTTGTGACACAAAGAAAGTTATATCAGTTTGGTTCAATCTTAACTTTCTCTCATTTCAGCTAAGTGTCTACTTATTTTAAATATAGCAGTTAGTAATTAGTATTAGTTTCAGGTTTAAGTAATAGAAAATATTCTTCTAACTCACTTTCTGGAATTGGCAATCTCGAACTCTCCTTGTATCTTTACAGCAAAACAAGTTCGGATAGTTGAAAGTTTAGTTAATTGACGCCTTTTGAACAGTAATTATTCTATTCATCATCAATTTGCAATTATATCCAACGTATAACCACAAACATTTATAGCAATGTGATTATAAATAAATCCAACCAATCTCGTCAGACGCCAATGAGGAATGATAGAAAATATCGTTGGGTAAATAAGCAAAGTTGATTACATGTTGAGTCCGAAATAAATATTTGCCTTTGGCAGGGACCAGCGACTAAATTTATTACGCGATTGGTGACAGGAACAAATTGGCAGTAAATTTATGGAAAGGAGAATTAACCATTTATGTGAGGGGGGGGGGAGAAAGCTCTCTTAAGACCTTTTATCTGAAAGTCATCCATTTTCATTCAGTCAAGTTTCCCATTAAACAGATTGGAAAAAATGTCACTCCTTTATCTGAATAATTTTCTTTTAAATTTATAATCTCAAACATTTTTTTTTTTTATAAACTTAAATTTGACTTTATTAGGAACGAAAATTGTTTTTAATTCCTCGTTTGACATCTGATTGAAGCTGACACTATGTGTCATATTTTCCTTATTTATATATATATATATATATATATATATATATATATATGTATATTTGTTAAATTTATTTATTTTTTCATTACATAATTTAGGATTACAATTTTAATTTTAATTTTATTCTCACGTGTAAATTATCAACTTAGTCAAACTATAAATTTTGAATTTCTTGTATAGTTAAATTATACTAAAATGTATTCTGTAATTATGATACCAAATTGATCTGTAATTATTAACATCACATGTAATGACATGTAATATGCTTACTTAAGTATGGAGCATGTCCTAATATTAATAAACGGTCCCTCCATGGGGTTACCATGGGGGAACAAATTTAAAAAAATAAATAAATATATATATATATGTATAGGCTGGTAAAGGAAGATATACAAGGGCTGTATATATACATATATAGGGAAAAAATTAGAAAAAAACACCCCACCACCAAGACGTTCAACTACATGTGCAGTCGACCAGTAAGTGTTTGTTTTACTGGAGAATTTTGAAACATAAGGCTTTGCATTGTGGTTTTTCCAATTGCATTCTAATAAATGTTAGTGTTAATTTTTGAGTTTTTGGCTCTATTTTATTGATAATTTTTTATTTATTTCTTGTATAATTTGCTACAATAAAATAAAAATGCTGTACCAATAAACCAGTCTCAAATAAAAATAATTGTTCAAATTTAAATATATATCTGGTGAATCATAATTTACAATGAAAGAAAAAAATTATAAAAAACTTCCAAAAGAGAGAAAAAAATTAGTAATAATAAAATAAACAAAAATTATAACAATAAAACATTCTTAGTAACTTATATATATATATATATATATATATATATATATATATATATCTCAATGAAATCAAAGAAATTGGTATCCTACAATAATAATTGTTTGGTTCGTTTATGTACATACCGCTTTGTACTATTTTTGTGTAGTTCCCAATATTTTTTATAAGCAAGTTTTTATTTGTTTACACTTAAAAAAATTGTTTGCATAGTTTGTTGATAAATATATTAATCTAAGGTATACTTAATTCTTTATGCATAATTTTAACTTTAGTGTCATATACATAATTTCCAGCAATTCTAAGACTTTGTTTTGGAATATATGTAATTTTTTGTAATTAGTTTTAGACATGTAACTAAATATTGGGCATGCGTATGTTAGTATAGGTCGTAAGCAGGCTTTATATAATAATAACTTATTATCTGTGCTTAATTTAGAATTTTTATTAAAGTAAGGATATATACAGTACACAGAGGTATGTCTAGCTTTGTTGCACACATAATCAGTGTGAAAAGTAAAAGTTAACCTTTTGTCCATGTTTATTGATAAATATATATTATTTATTTGACGCGAAACAGCCCTTAAAGACTACACGACTATGAAGCAGGTTTCTTTTTCAGTTCCTTCTTCTTGGCCCATCTTTGTCAGAGAATTTCACTAAATTTTTGAAGGTCTAACACAAGTACCACATTTTTCATGAATTTCTGGTATTCTGTCCTATTTTCACATAAATCCCATGCAATCCCAATTCTCTGTGTTTCCTGTTTGATTTGTACTGTGTAACCGTGACCCCATAATTTTACTGAACATTTTCTTGTTTAATCTCTCCCTGCACATCCTCGGCATGTGTCCATAAAACCTGAGTCTTCTTAACACTCATTTCTGGCTGCAAGTCAGGAATTTCACTGAAAATTTCTCAGTTGGATTTTAGTCTTTATCCTTCTGTTGTTATTTTGGGCCGATGGATTCTCCAAGAATCCTTCTCTCTATTTTCAGCAGTTTTTCTAGACTCGCACAATACCACTGTGTCACTCCGCTCCCTGCAACATTTTTGTAACTCGTTAAATAGCATAAATTCTCCAAATTTTTAACCATGTACTGTATGTTATATTTTTCTGAAAAAAATCTGCTGATTATTTCGCCGAGATATTTAAAGCTTTTAACCAGCTGGATTATACCGAACATCAATAGTTTCCAACTTTCCAAGAAGAATAGGAAATATTATTCCTTTGCATAGCAAACCTTTTACCCAATAATCCTACGTAGAGCTAGGTTTTCAATTCACTTTAATCCTGAAATAAAAATTATCTTTAATTGCAATTATGAATTTTACTTATTATTTTTTAATTTCGGAGTTGGCGTGATGCTCGGGCGGGGAAGAAGTTTGCCGACTGGTGTTAGCAGTTGAGAAGCAGATGGTGACAAATCACGCACACCCGCTTCCATATTGTTTAACTGATGGAATCCTTTTATTGGTTTAATAAACGGTTACCGTTGACGGTTTGGATTAGTAACTGATAATTGACACTGATACAATTCAATCGAGAAGAGTTACAAAACCTCCATAAGTGTTTAAATTAGTATGGTGATGGTTCTGGGATTAATAATTCAAATATATAAGGGCAAACTTTTCAATTAAAAGTACTTAGACTTGTCACCAAAGCAACACGTACTATCAATAAGAAAGCTTTGTATACCAACGGTTGATAAGGTTGATAAAGGTTCATCATGCCTTTTTTCTGTATTATTTTACTGTCAGCCAATCTACTGATTGATATATATTTATATACAGGGTGTCCGATTTCAAGTGGATCAAACGTTTCTACTTGACATTGTAATTTGCATACATATGTAATTATCTATTGTTTCTCTTTATATAATTATTACAATCTTATTTCTGTAATTTTTAATTTCTTGTAACTATGTTTTTTTTTAAATGTTATCACTGCAGGTATTTCGCAACTTTTTTTTTCTCATTAATTCTTTCTCATTTAATAAGACATAATAATGCCCTGTATTAATATACTCTAAGACATAATAATAATCTGTATAGAAACCTGTATTGCTATTTTAAAGGTACTTGTCCCAGAATAAATGAAGACTTTATTATTATTATTATTTTAATATAACAAGTATTAATTAAATGAGAAATTACATATTATTTATTGTGATGTTGTAACTTCAAAGCAAACTGGTACCTTCCTGAGTTCTTCATCCTTCGCCAAGCTTTCTTCTGGACCAATTTTTTTTATTAAACAATATAATATCTATAAATATTTAAAAAAGCATTTCTAAAAATGATGGTATAGCCGTATCTAAAAAAAATGTATACATACTATTGATATGGTTCAGTACGTAATAGGGACTGGACTGCTTCTAAAACGGTTTTACAAGTAAATAAGAGATCACGTTCTAATACTTAGTTTTCTTCTAATAAAAGTTACCTAGTTCACAAAGGTTGAGACCTGCGGGAATTTCCAGGTCAGGGTCGATTGGCGATTGTTTACAAAATAAATAAGTCATCTACCATAGAAGGTATCGAACTCGGAACGTGAAGAACAGTAAACAAGCATAAAATTATTTATATTGTAAGAAAATAAAACTTCGCCCATTATTTAGTCACTGTGTAATCACAGTTCTTGGTAAATAAACACGCTAAAAAATCAGATAATAGATTTATTTTAGCTTTCTATTAACCATTAACATTGATAGTAATGGGACATTAAAAGGTATTTTTGGTATGATTTTATTTAACAGTTCTTCTAAATAAATCAGGCAGGATAGGAGAAATTGGAGATCCTATAGGAAAGCCGGAACTTATGGATATAAATATTTTTATTGTAATAAACTGTACCGCTATAATGAAGGGCCTTGGGTTCTGTACCTGGTAGAGGTTGTCCGGTAGAGGTTCTGTACTTTGTAGAGACTGTAATAATTGAAGGACAACTGTTGTGCAGGGAGATTAAATGTCCAAGATAATGCTCAACCACCAATTTCTTTATTGAATTGAAATTATCCTCGGTACATAGGGCCAGTAATTGAAGAAATTGTTTTTTAGGTGAGAAGGGTGAAGTTTCTGTATGCATTTTAAGTTTATTCCATTTTTTCTATAAATTTTTATTTTGGAAATGCCAATGTTATTAAGTAAAGAAGATGCATCAAATGGAATTTATTACAACCTTGATATTGGCTAATTTATAATGGAATTCAAATGAATCTTTTATGTATATTTCTTTGTGGTTAGGTTATAATATATTATTATGTACTTTGGAAGTTCATACGTCTGTTGATTTATGAATGACACCTTCTCTTTTCCGTGTTTGTAAATTTATACAACTGAATATAATTTCTGGTAAGTTGGGTACTTAATAGTAAAAGTTTAAATACGGCAAAGCTAATATGTTTTTATTAACTTCTTACCAGTCCTCAACCCGAGCCCTGATTCAACTGTTTGGCAATTTTAAATACAAACACATAGAGAGAGGGCACTATCCAAACACCACCCACGAAACCGAACAAACTCATGGACTATCAATTAATTAAGTTAATAAGGGAAACTAATTATTTCAATTAGCCCACATCAATATGCAAATGAATTACAAAACTTTCAAGATCGATGAGCAAACATAAACTTTATCGGCAATATTAGCATATAAATTAAATTTATTTTCGAATCATTTGCTGCGTGTAACTAAGGAATTAGTGAGAATACCTACACGTTTAATTGTTTTTAATTGCAAATTCGAACTCTACAAATACAATGTTCTACAAACGAGGAATGAGTATTTTTTTTTTATTGATAAATATTTTTAACAGGATTTCGAGAAGAAAAGAATAGAAGAACACAAGGCCAGCAGAACTAGAGAAGGTTGTACAGAATTCCTCCTCACACTGCATAGGCGGTTAAAGAGGACAAAATATGAAGATGATTAATTAAGTTATTCATTAAATTAAAATTATATTTATAATAATAATTTAACATTAAAAACGAGTAGATCTTAAGGTGCAATGTTTTTCCTACACCATCACATATATTATTATTATTTTTTTTATAGTTGTCCAACAACTCACTTCTATAACATATGCATTTAAAAATACCAGTTATTAATTCTTATTATTATTTACACATTGGTTTTCTTAGTCATAATCCTATCATAATAGTTATCCTGGACATAATAGATTGAGACCGATTTGCTGAGAATAGTAGACTTGAGGGACCACATTCCATCTCAGGTTAAAAAGGTTAGGAACAGAATGATTTTTATTTACTTATTTTATGGGTTTTTTATATTTACTGTATATATTCTCTTACATTGGTAGAAATGTTTGGAATTTGGAAGCTGTCGTTTCGACCCACATCGCAGGTCTTCTACAATAGTCCTGAAGAAACCTGCAATGTGGGTCATGCACGTATTTTTGGATTGTTATTTCCAGAAAACTATAAAAAAGATATATAATATTGGCATAATAATTTTAGGGCTAAAAACAAATAAATACATATTTTTACTTATTTTTAATGTTAAGTAATAGTAATTATAACATGATCGCGTTAATATTTAATTAAATAACAATTTTAAACACTAATTTTAATACTAATTGATCTTCAAAATAAAATATGATAATATTTCATACTCATTCATTAGACGTGACTTTTAAAATTTGGAGAATCCTAAAAGCTAATTAATATTCAAGGGCCAGAGAAAAATACAGGGTTTAGATTCCTTTTGTAATATAAATACATCAGAAATTTAAATGGCTGCTTAAAGTATTGACATATCTGCCATTTCCTCATTTTTGATTAAAAAAAAAAGAGACTTCATAATGCTTAATTATACTTTTTGCTTATAAAAACGTGCGTTTGAAAAAAATCCAACATTCATCCATATATATTATCACAACATATATTATTATTATATATATGTATTAATATATGTATAAATAAATAATAATAGTGTAACCCATGTACACTAAACTAATGTAACATTTATTTGCAAACAACTAACCTTTATATATCTTTTGTAGTTTTGTAATAGTCATAATTATAATAATAATAAGTCTTACTGAACCCGAATGCTCGATGCCGATAGCACCAATCTATGGTTACAAACTCCCGTCCACGAAGCACTATCCAAACCCAAATCCGGCAGGTCACTCATAACGCTATCCTCCCACCTACGCCTCGGTCTATTCCTCAGATACTTCCCAGTCGGCACAGCCCTTATTAATAACATAGGAATTCGTTCGTTACTATGCTCAGCCACTTTACATGCCCATCTTAATCTACGTGTTGCAATAGCTTGAATAATATTAACCAGAGATATGCTTCGCAATTCGTCCTCCTTTAAAAAAACAGTTAATAATTGAAACCGAATGCTTCGATGCACATACGACCATAGATTATTTTTAGCATGACTCTTACACCATTCACACTATCTGTTGAGAGAAACAAAATCGTTTAGAGTATACAAATATCACTTCGAATTTGTTGTGTTATCTCCTGAATTTTCCAGTGGTCTCATCCAATTTCGTAATAATATGTAATCTATAATATCCTGATTATGTATGTCATGTTGTTATATCGTAAATAATTAATTATAAGTTACATGCGTCGACAAAAATATAAAAATAAAAATAACATATTTTTAATATTGAAAAGTAAAAAAGAGACCTTACATAAATGTTAAGACCGTGGAAAAATTCCAACGAAAAGCCTTAAGTCTCCAAACTAAAACATAAATAGAAATTATCTATCCAATATTATATTGAACAGATAATTTCTATTTCTGTTTTAGTTTGGAGACTTAAGGCTTTTCGTTGGAATTTTTCCACGGTCTTAATAACATATTTTTTTCCAATATTTTGATGAATACCCCTAAATGTGCTGATGGTCATGGGATCGGAAACTGTGAGAATTGAAGGAGAAAGAAATTTTAGTAAATAGTACAAACTTTCTTGAATTGGTTGCATCTGTAAGGTCTTTAGGAATACCTGGCAAAGATTTAGAGGACAGGTGTGAAGGGACGCCCTAAGCTCTACAATGGTGTTGGAAAGAAGGTACCCTTAAAATTGGTCTCCATTGAGAAGCAGCTACCTGCCGTACCCAAGTGTGTACCACAATGCTCTGTCAACCTCAACCGCTAATGCCCTAGTGACCTGAACCCCAGGGGTACCTGTGCTGTATAACTGTTATTCTCAGGGAAACCTGCGCAATGAATAAACCAGAAAACATTTCGGAATTCAGAGCATCATTATAGATTTCGCAGAACTCGAAAGAATGTATAGAAACTTGATAATAAATGCGGAAAAAAATACAACGAATATAATTTATCAATATAATTATAAGATACCACTTAATTCTGACACATTTAAAAAACAAAAAATCACGGCTCACTTGCTGGAAACCTTATTGGTAAAAACATTACCACAAATCCAACAAGGATACAGAAATTTCTATGGAGCATCTACTATAGAGAGTTCTAACAAGCTAGGAATGCCTTCAACGGGAGATTTTTCCAAATTTCTAAGTGAGTTTTACAAAATATCATACAAGAAAAGTACACATACAATAATTCAAACTGCATATATGGAATATTCTTAAAACAAATAGTATTATCATTAATATTATGATAAATTATAAGTCATTTATATATTTTATATATAAGTTTTATATTATTTATTTTTGTATGAATTATCGGCACATCGAGCATTGGACAGTTATCTAAACAATTTTGATTCCATTAATAAAATATTAAAAAAGAAAAAAATATTAGATATAGCTTTTTGGTTCTTTTGGCCATAATTCAGACTCTAAAATGGTATAACGTTATAAACAGAATATGTCTGTATCGAAATAGATAAAAAGAAGCACTATTTTTGTAATTTTCTTTTAATCAAAGCTAGTAATCAAGGGTAAAAGTAGACACATATATGAAGGCAAAACCCCAGTGACAATTGTATGCACAATTTATAACAATGAAATAAAAACCTTTTGGTTTAGTGGAATGATTTTTCGGCTCATCAAACCTTACCAATACCCTACGCAATGTATTGTAGTATTGTAGTTCATGGTATTAGGGAAAAATCATTTTTATGTTGAGTAAAAAATACTAGTTTTTGCTTCTTGGTTGTTTTGGGCATACTTCAGCCAATAAAATAATTTACTGTTTTGGCATGATTATGTTTAAATCGAAACATATAAACTAATTAACAGTTTTTGCAATTTTCATTTTATTTATAAGCGATGGTAAATGTTTCTTAAAGTGATAATTAGTACATAAGTGATTATCAAACACATATTAAACCTCATGGCGCTCGCTAAACACTTTGACAGTGTAATGACAATCACACTAATCTCGCACGCAAAACTGCATTAAATTCACCTGATGCAACAGGTAAGTAAACAGTGCATACGTGATGTGTTTTATTTAAAATTGAGTTAAGCATATAGCATTATAGTAATTAACGCTTTATATTTACAACCATATATATTAAAAAGTATAAATATAGTACAGTAAACATATTGATTGGGGTTTGAACTTGTAGTTCCTGAGTGGCCGTTGTAAACAGTTATAAATTATTGATTAAACATCAAGATTTTAGGTAATTGTAAACACATTTTTGGGCCTGGGGACAGTTTTAACTGTGACGAATAGATTTTACAGAAATGCGACCTATTTTAAACTTTCTTCATATTCTTTCGTTTCTTCCTATACCTTTCAGAGTGGAGGCGCCTCTGCCCAACTGTGCCAGTCCAGTCAGTTCCGTGACAACATCATCATCTGTTCCAGAGTTTTATCCTTTTCCTCTCCCAACATTCGAACATATTCGCTATAAAAAGTTCGTGGTCTTCCTAGCTGTCTCGTGCCGGTACGTCTGTCTTCGAACACCTTCCTTGGGTCTTGATCGTGACTCATTCGGAAAATGTGGCCAAACCACCTCAGCTGCCGTTTCTGCAAGGAATCTTATAATGCAGGGATTCCCAATTCTTCCCTTATTCTTAGATTTCTCACCCGGTCTCTCTTGTTTTTCCAGCGACTCTGCGGAAGTATTTCATTTCTACTGCGGCAATTCGGCCTATATGCGCCTCCGTTGTGACCCAAATCTCACATCCGTACATCAAGGTGGGGAGAAATACCGCTTTATAATTATGGAGTTTTACTTTTATACTTACTTACCTCTCGTTTTCCCACAATTGTGTTGCAAATCTGATATAATAAACCTGGTTAGCATTTATTATTATTCCATTAGAAATTTCTTGTTCTATCCTTCCCGACTGGCAAATAATTGTTCCCAGATAAGTAAAGTCACTAGTGATTTCTAAATCTTCTCCATTGTAGTATAAATGCACGCCTGCTTCCTCCTCTGTAGAGACTACGAGTACTTTACACTTGGTGGAGTTAATTAAAGCTCCTCCTGCCACTCAACTATTGCTTGTTGCAACTTTTCTTTAGTATCGGCAAGAAGAACAATGTAATCAGCGAACAGGTAACATTTTGTGAGGATTGTCCTAAGATTCCACTTTCCCAACGATGTCCATCCTGTCCAATTTTATGGACTTCATCTATTAGTGTAATGAAGAGCAGTGGGCTATTTCCTTGCTTCACCCCCTGTTCCATGCGGAATGGCTTAGATACTATCCCATTCATAGGTACTACCCCTTTTGGGTCTTGGTATGTCGATTTTATAGCATCTGTAAGGTTTTATTTTTCTATAAGGTTTCTATTGTTTGTTTGTTCATTTAACGTCACTTTATGCTGCTATGGCTAATCGGACGATGCTACATTGGGAGCTCTAAATTTTGCCTATCGAGGTTTAATTAGGATAGGGATTTTTAACGAGTACCTGACATCGTACAGGCTCGGGACCCCCGTTTAACGTCCCTTCCGAAGGACGGCGTAACTAAGGATTTTTTACTCCCTTAAAAAAAATCCTATAGCCACCTGCCGGGCAACGAACCCGCGATCTTGGGTTTAGTAGTTTATAAGGTTTCTATTTTATACTTGGATGACGCAAATCGCATACTAAAAAATCCATTTTTAGAGGTTTCCTGCCAGTCTATACAAAAATATATGTAATTGCATAACTTTTGGGTTGAAGTGGTACAGTTTTTTAAAAAAATATGAAATTTATAGGTATTATTTTGATGTACACATCAGATTATAAAACTTCTATATCTTTTCATTAACACAACTAATAATAAACAACTAATTCCATAAATCATTATTACTATACGCAAGAAAATTGTCTGGGTGAAGGTCAGAGATATAATTCCTTGAAAAGAGAAAACTATCTACCCAAATTGCAGGTCTTCTTCAGGGCTAGATGTACAAGATATTGTATGATCTCCATCCGAACCATTTTCTTCCTCCTAAAACTATACTACTTTACACGCCCTTATATATATATAAATATATATGAATACAAATTTTAAAGAAGTGCCTAAATTTTAAAAATAATTGGAAGAGCATAATATGGCCATTACTCGAGGTTAGTTGAGGTCTAATTATTGGACTTGGCTGGAGGTAGCGCTCTGGCCTCTTTCCAAATTAGTGTCCCTGCTTCATCTACTTTACTGCGACATAGAAAATGGCCGAGGAAAAAATTAAATTATTAAATAAAAAAAGGAAATTTCAATCTTTTTAAATTATTCATCAAAATTAAATTAACTTTATATAAAAATGCCGTCACAATTTTTCATTTTGTATAAATTCTAACGATTTTAATACATCTTCTATTTATTTGTAGAACTAAGCCTCCTAGTTTCCTTCAAAAGAACGCCATAACTAAAAAAAAAAAAACGGTTTAACAGAAGTATTTGAAAGTCCATGTGAAATAAAAAAAATAAAAATTTGAGTGTTTGTAAAGAAAGCATTCCTATTGTAATGATGGTATTCAAATTATTTTATTTGCCATTAGAAAATTTTTAAAAGCTTGAAACTTTTTTGATTTTAACTTATGTCGTTATCCCCATAAAACTTCAAGTTCAAACGTGATACAACTCAAAATATGTCTATTTTAAAAATAAATATTGAAAATGGAATATCAGAAATATCGTTCCTGAAATAAAAAATGTCAACAAATACAGTTGCTACGGAAGGCTCAACTCTAAAATGTGACATTTTGAGGTATTTATTTATTCTGTTAACAGCCGGCGATGGATCATGTTGGATCTAAAGACTCTCCTGGGGCTCACCCTGCCCCTATAAAGTGAGTTTCCTTAATGGGAGGAAAATCTTGCTGTTGATCAACAGCAGAGTACAGTCTCTAGCAAGTATTGAAACCAAGACTATTTGGATATGGACGATATGGATTATGGTGGTGCACGATATGAAAGATTTAGAATAAGATATGCTTTTACATAAATGTAAATGTATTCATTATGCGTAGGACAATTCAGCATTAACTTAATTTTTTTATTAATTGTTATAATTTTAAATATTTTTTTTTTAAGGAGAAAAGATATGACAAGGGCCGGGATTCGAACCCATTTCACCCACATTTCCATTGTGGTGCTCTACCAACTGAGCTATCCTGGTTCGTACCTCGGTCAGGCATAGCCATTCTCTTCCATATGGATATAACATATCCATTTCTCTTTAAAATAAAACTATTTAAAATTATAATAAGTAAAACAAAAATAAAATAAAATAAATTATAATAATATATAATGACGGAAGTCAGCAAGATCCTAATTAAAAGTAATGTTCAACATTCTTCCCTTGTATCGCTGATTGAGAGAACACGGGAATATTGAATCACTGAAGAGAATGGATATGCCTGACCGACGTACGAACCAGGATAGCTCAGTTGGTAGAGCACCACAACGAAAATGTGGGAGA
Organism: Arma custos; assembly: GCA_037127475.1. Classification (NCBI taxonomy): domain Eukaryota; kingdom Metazoa; phylum Arthropoda; class Insecta; order Hemiptera; family Pentatomidae; genus Arma; species Arma custos. The sequence goes on along the minus strand of CM073765.1, from coordinate 16,725,612 downwards.
CCCGGGTTCGAATCCCGGCCTTGGTAATATATTTTCTCTTCAAAATAAAGATATTTACTTTAGTTGATTAAATAAAATAATACCCGAAACTGGCACGTACGAAGGGCCACTTATATTATTTCATATACTAGGTCTCCTCAGCATTCAGTATCAGGAACAAAGACTTGCCGAGAAAAGAACACACGAAGCAATAAGGGAATGTTTGTTTTGCCGCTTCCCAGCGTCAATAGGCAATCGTTTGCCATTCTTCCTAGGCTGGGAGCAGTTTATCGATTTAGTTCCACTAACCCTTCCTCTATCTCCGACAATATTACATAAAGTCATACTACAATATATTGCTGTTTCACAAAATTAAATTACTTTTTAAAATTGAAAATGATATATTACAGGGCCATTCTATGCTTAATTAGTCAATAATAAAAATTGAGGTCCCAAAAATGTGGCTTGATGTAGAATATGGGAGCTGAATGCTTAGAATATAAACCATTATATTCTAAGCGTTCAATCCTCATAATCCTAATCATAATTTTATAATTAGTAAAGTTGCTGGGCTTCGTAACGAATGAATTACTAAGATGTTAATAAGGGCTTTGCTTATGAGACGTCTGAGGGGTAGACCGAGACGTGGATGGGAGGATAACGTTAAGAGTACTCTGGCGGATTTGGATTTGGGATATGGTGCGTGGACGGGAGTTAGTAAGATTGGTGGTATCGCCATCGAACCTTCGGGTTCGCTAAGCCCCGAATTACGGGTACATTAAAATTGATTTATGTTCTTACTATATCTGTTCATATATACGCCCTTACTATACATGAAGGGTATTGGGTTCAATAAATAGTAAAGACTGATGTTTCTAAACCAACTGTTGAGTATGTGATTTGGCTAAGATAGTGCTTTTTCTCCCTATTAAGGATAACCATTATACAGAGGCTAGGTGAGCTTTAAGATTCAGGAGGGTCTTTATATCCCACAGTAATCACTGATTATAACAAATATTACTTTAAAATGTTTAGTAACTAGTTCATTATTAAGTATTATCTAATCTCTTTTGTATTTTTTTTAATTTTTATTTTTTTAAAAATAATTTTCAGTACCTAACCGTAATGTTATATGCACTATTTTTTATATCCCACATATACTAACCACTCATGGAATTGTATCGCGACTACACTCAGATAGGCCGGTTTGGCGAAGCCAGCTAAAGGAGACCCTGACTCGATAACTGGGTTGTTGCGCCACAGATGATGATTTCAACTTATTTTTCGTGATATATAATACAGCAGGTGGAACGAACTTTTATTAATTTATTGATCCTCGCAATTAAATTTTTACTGATTCCTTTAAATAATCCTAGAAGAGTAGGAATACTTGAACAGTTGACATATCTCTTGATAGTTATTATGAGTAATAATGATATAAGTTCTCGTTTAACGTTTTACTTTATATTTTGTATTGCATTCCTTTTTTTTGTATTCATTTTCAACAAAAAAAACAAACAATTAATTGTAGTAATATTTAATTAACTAAATAAGTAATAATATTAATAATGCTAACTTGTAAAGTGCCAATACTGATAGGTTAAAGTTAGGAGCCAAATTTAGAAATAAACTATGTCTTTAAAAGGTCAAAGGTCTGCTTGTAATCTCGAAGTTGACCATTGCCTACCAAGCCCTACTCGAGTCGGGCGATTGCTTTAATCTTCGCCCAAAGCGTAGGCACGTCTTTCTAATAAGTTTTATGTGTCTGTGTATTTTACTCTTTTGTTGTACGTTTCAAAATCTTCATCTTGACATCTAGGGTAAACAACATATTAACGTTTGTTAAAATGCATTCCAATTTAAATAGAATCGTATTAATATGACGTAATAAATTATATTAAGATGATTATTAAGAAAATGTTATTGAGCTGTATCTTCTTACATCGTTCTCCATTTATCTCCAAAATCACTTCGAAGTTTTTTTAAAATAACTATAATAAAAATTTTATAAACAATTCAGAACTAGGAATGAAAAATACTGATTCTAAGTTAACTATTGTGCAGTGAACTGATTTGCCTACTATATCCGTCAATCTCAGATTATATTCCCATAGTACAATTAAAACTCCGGGGAGAATCCGGAAGGGACAGATACCATTGTATAGATTCAGTCCTTATTACAGAATAAATAATGTTTCTGCCCTAGCCGTTTTCGAACTCGGGATCTTTGATTTGCGCATTTGCATATTCTCATATTTCCAACAAGTGTGAATAAATATTTGATAGCTAAAAAAATATACTAAAACGGATCGATATTTACATAAAATTTTCATAAGGCAATAAACTATTCCATTATTCTTTTATTGTTATTTTGATTGTCACGACTGTCTGAGTGTCGCCGATGTTAAAAAAGTATTATGCTTACAAATTATGTTTAGTTATGCATTTATGAACACTGATTAGATTTTTAGCATTCTTCAGGATATTATGAATTTTTTTTTAAGTAGAATTTTTTATTTATTTAATAGATTTTTTTTTAATTTAAGATTTTATTTTTTTTATGAACTTTTATTGCTGTCATCAGTATAGTTGGGAATTTTCTTTCAATCTCTTGATTGAGTAATTAACTATCATATAGAAGAAAGTCTTATAAGATTGGCCAATGGTCTACTGCCCATTACACTGGTTTTAAGGTAAATATTCCTCAAGTGTAAAACCATCTAAAAGTTGTTTATTTGTTTATGGTGTGTGCTACTGTGGCTAATCGGACGATGCTAATTTGGGATTCCTAATTTTTGCCTAATCCTGTATAATTAGGATGGGATTTTTAATGCCATTTCACATCCACTTCGAAGGACTGCTTACTAAGGATTTTTTACTCTGCTGGTTATAAAAGTATAAAAGGTTATTATAACTGTAAGCAGTGGCGTAACTAGAGTTGACTCATGGGGAGGGGTAACCCCCTCCAGTCAACCACTCCAACATATTCAAAAAAGATGTCTCGTAATATAGGTATAATATATATTATAGGTACTATAATCATGTAGCTTCAAATTAAATAAATAGATTATAATTTTTTATAAATGTTATTTTGGAAGGTATAAATGTTATTTTCGTTATAAATGCTATCTTCGGAAGGGCAATCAAGAAATAGCTTTTAAATACAAGTAGCTAACCCTATTTATTGGTTACAATAACTTACTATACTTAATTGCATATGGAACTTTCTAGACCCACCCAGGCTTAACTTCTAGATTCTAAGAGTTGTCTAAAATGTTCTTCTCTCATTTGCGATCTTATTGTTGCCGCTAGATGCCACTGCTGCCGCTATAATTTTTATTTTTTTAATTGTTACGTACAATTTTTTTTAATTTCTTCTAAGCAATGGAGGGGGGTTACATCCCCAATAACCTCTCCTCCCTCGTTACGCCTATGTGTGTAAGTCGCTGTGACCAGTCTTTGAATTAGCAACGAAACTTTACTTTTCCAGGGTTTACATTTTTTTTTATTCTAATATCTAATTTATTGTTTCAAATAGTATTTTCTAAAAGCTGATTGAGACATTCTATAGTGGAGTTTACATAAAATAGATTTATTTATTACATTAATTGGACTAGTTTCATAATTTTTCTTTTTATTTTACATCTTCTGTTAATTATAAAAAGGAAATAAAAATGTTAAGTTTTTGAAAAATAATAGTTATGTTGAATGAGCGGTTGCATTAATAAAGATGTAGAAATTACAAAGCGCTCGGTCCCTTTCGCAGAGTTGCCCACCCACCGATTAATTTATTTATCAACATCATAATAAGGTTGAAACCAATCTGCTGAGGCGCGGGTTATCAACATTGCTGCTTCACAGACCGTGAGTCTAAATTAATTATCCAGATTTCATGAACCGGAGGGAACTTGAGTCCAAGTTGATTCCTAACTTGCTCAGGATCGGGGCACACTAGCTTGTCAACCCTGTCAGTATTATGCTTTATTAACATCGACAGCGGTCTAACATCTCTAGCAGGCAAAGTAACAATCAATATAACAATTAAAAGTATAACAAAAATTATAAATATCGGTATATTTTATTTTATTTATTAAACTCTCAAACGTATTTTTATCGCTTGTCAGGAAAATAAGAATATTCAACAATGCCTTTAAAGGTTCCAGAATCATTTAATCTGTTGAATTAAACGGTAGATTGACATTGTGGTATCTGGAAACCCTTCATTGTCTCTCTCGCCCTTTGTAAAGTTCGTTTTTTATTCATTTATCACCACTTTATGCTACGAATGTGAATGGGGCTATACTATTGTGGGAGTCCTAATTTTCGCCGATCAATCTAAAATTATGATAGGGTTCTTGAACGAGAACCTGATATCGCACAAAGCTAGAAACGGGTATTTTACGTCCCCTCCGAAGGACAGCATAACTAAGGATTGTTTAAACCCTTAAAAAAATCTTAAAGCCACCTGCCGGTCTATGAACCCGCTGCCTTGGACACAGTAGGTTGTTATGCTAACCACTACAACACAGGCAACTCTTCCCCCTTTGTAAATTATTAGAACCTTGAATTTAAGAGAAAAAAAACTTAACGGTATATTTGTCCCAAACGATAAGTTTTATTTTTTAAGCTTTCAAATGTTTATTCACACGTTTTATAAATATGATAATCTAAATTTACCATTAAAGATCCCGGTTTCGAAAACGGCTTTGGCAGATAATTCCTTTATTCTATATAAGTCCTAGACTAGACTAGAGCTACCTCAGCCGCTATAAAGGGCTGAAACTGTGAAAAACAGTCTTTTATTGGATTCGAACTAAGCAATTATGGACATAAAAATCACAGGCTGTCTTAATAACATTTATTTATATAAGCAATAACACTTTTTATTACAAAAACGATTTCATCAAAAAATTTAAATATATAAGACAGATAAAAAAAAGGAAATAGGCATAAACAAATTGTACTTACAATTTGATGACGAAATATGTTGCACCATCGGAAGGAACCAATAGAAACATATGGAAGGTTGAATGCGGAAATGTTACTGTTTATAGAGGTTGTAATTTCGAGACTTCTCGTAGTCCGAAGATCTGATCAGCAAGTAATAAATTATTATCGCTGTTAATAAATTATTGTGGATTTAATGAAGTTTATTATTCATAATTATATGTATAATCATTATATATATATAAAGAGGATGGTATTCCAACAACCGCTTATGCACATAAGAAAAACTAGGCAAAAAAAAGAAGAGAAAATATACTTGATAAATCCTTTTCTCTACCAAGTGCTCTCTCTATGCTTTGAGCTCTGTGTGACATACATTTTCAAGGCGGATGAACAGGAAAACAGCACGGTTAGCATATTTTTGTATTCCAGATTTTTTTTCTTTTTTTCAGTGAACAAGGGTTTTTCATGTATGCATGGGTAGAAAAATTCAGAGGTTGGCAGAGGGATGGGGTACAGAGTAACGAGTCTCCGCCTGCATTCTTTAGCGATCCTCTGTCACAGCAAACCCCTCGCGGAATAAACCATTCCTATTTTCCTCTTTCTACTTCCCGGGTCTTGATTTTACATTTCATTATTTAAAAAAAAGAAATAATCAGAAGATATACTGGCAACTACTAATATATGTACTATGGTAACTAGAAAAACTAAATTCAAGAATAAATGCTTGTTATTATTCTGTTTCCACTGTACTAAGATCTAAAAAACAGAATTTGTAAAACCATTATCCTTCAAACTCTGCTTTATGAATGTGAAACTTAGCCGCCAACTCTGAATGATGAACAAATTCTAAAGGTACTCAAAAATATGGTGTTGCGTTGAATATTCGGTCCAAAACTGGAAGAGAACACTGGAGAATATAGGAGATTACATAACGCGGAATTGAGAAGCATGCATACGGTTAATATTATTCAAGTGATAGCGCCACGAAGATTAAGAATGACTTGTAAAGTGGCTGGGCATAGTAGCGAACGAATTCCTAAGACGTTAATAAGCGCCTTGCCGACTCTTGGACTCGGTCTGAGGGGAAGACCAAGGCGTAGATGGGAGGATTGCGTTAAGAGTAACAGAAGTTTGTAAGCAGAGATTGGCGGCATCGGCATCGAGCCTTCGGGCTCGCTAAACCTTATTATTATTACTTCTTCTTTAGAGTTCTTTGACTCAAATCCGAAGGCATCCAATCCAACCACTGGCAGAAATATAGTTGTAAACAATGGCTTTGGAGAGTAGTATTTAATAATGTATAAAGTGTTTAAACTCAAATAAAGTTTATGCGCAAGGATTTTTGCAAAAGCGGATAACTCCATTAAAAAAAATGACTTTTTTCACCTTTTGCGCTAGTTTAGTCAAGCGAAATTGTCTGATAGTATTTTCTAAAAGCTGATTGAGACATTCTATAGTGGAGTTTACATAAAATAGATTTATTTATTACATTAATTGGACTAGTTTCATAATTTTTCTTTTTATTTTACATCTTCTGTTAATTATAAAAAGGAAATAAAAATGTTAAGTTTTTGAAAAATAATAGTTATGTTGAATGAGCGGTTGCATTAATAAAGATGTAGAAATTACAAAGCGCTCGGTCCCTTTCGCAGAGTTGCCCACCCACCGATTAATTTATTTATCAACATCATAATAAGGTTGAAACCAATCTGCTGAGGCGCGGGTTATCAACATTGCTGCTTCACAGACCGTGAGTCTAAATTAATTATCCAGATTTCATGAACCGGAGGGAACTTGAGTCCAAGTTGATTCCTAACTTGCTCAGGATCGGGGCACACTAGCTTGTCAACCCTGTCAGTATTATGCTTTATTAACATCGACAGCGGTCTAACATCTCTAGCAGGCAAAGTAACAACTTTGCCTGGTTCTGAACCTCAAGTCTAGGAAACATATTGTTTGACTAAACTAGTGAAAAATATAAAAAAGTCAAATTTTTAAATTTTGCAAGAGGTATTAACTTTCGAATTCGCACTAAGACCTAAATACAACAGGCAAAAACTGTAGGTTTCAAAATGGTTCACGGTTATCGAAATGAGACATCGCGTTTTGGGGACACTGGGATCAAGATCTCTATGCGTTTTTGAAGAATTTTTATGCATTGCTATAAAAACATATTTGGTCAGCACCAGATAGCAACAGGAAATAACATATTCACACCAATGAAAAGGCAATCAACAGTCCTAACAGATGCATCAATCAGATTTAGCAACACGAATCCCACACGTCCAAATTCCAACAATCAAATTCTAAACTAATTAATTAATATTTAATGTCCCCACAATGGATAACGATAAGCAGACTATTTCAATTTTTCTTAGGGTTCTTCTTTTTCCCCAGCCTCTCTTCATTCTCTCCTGGAAGGCCTTCCTTATTTCTCCCGTCCACTTTGGTCGGTATAACTTTGATTCCGCTTTCACTGGTATAAATTTCCACTTATTACTCCTATAACTGAATGTATCCAAATGTAGACATGTTTCCGGATTTTTGTTTTGGCTAAACTTTTCATAACATTAATTACTCACTGATGTTTTAAAAAAGAAATATAGCCCCGTAGACGCTTAGTTAGTCAGTTTATAGATAACCACCTAGGTACCTTCTTAACTTCAGTCAACTGTTTTCAAGAATTCAAATGAAAACACTGAAATACTCTCTACTAATTCGGATATTCCGAAACCCAAAACGAACAGTGGTGATATGTAACTTGGCTGTTAGTGTGAGATGTGTTACATTAGATCATTGTGTTGCATACTGTAATGACGATTGCAAAGGCGATACGTCGACAGGCATTCTCGAAACATGGCTTTATGATTGGGGTTTTTACAAAATTATAATTTCGTTGATATTACTGAGAATTAAGAATATGGCCATAAAACGTTGGACATAAGTATATTATTGATAAAACTAATGGAAATACAGGTGGAGGAATTTCTGTTTTACAAAAATTATCTAGTTATTATAAAAATTAAATTGTTGTATAAAGATGTATTGATAATTTTCTAAAATTAAATATAAGATTAATTGATTTATTTTAAGGGGTTAATTGCAAATTTAGAGTTATAACAAGCTAAAGACAGTTAAGTTTTACCATTAAAGTACCCTAAAACCAACAGTTTACGAAATAACACACTTTATAATGTTACATAGGAACAACAATGGAAGCTTATTGACTTTACATAAATTTTTTAAAAAGTTTGGAAAGGCTGATAAATATTAATACTACTAATCGAAAATGGTTGTTAATGCTTAATTGTTAAATTGGAGAATAATTTAATAGACTTGAATTGGGCCCAGTAATTATTTATTATTATATATAATTAATCACTTCTTACACACCGAACTTCTGAGTTAAACTTAAATGTAAATATTATATATTCTATTCGAATCGAAATGTTTTCTCTAATATAGCTTATTGTTCATAAATTGTTCTGTGATTTTATTTGTAACAATAATGCAGTAGTCGCTGAAATTTTAAAATATGGCAATATTTGAATGACGGAGGATGAAATGAAACCATGGAAACATTTGTTTTTCCAAAAAATACATTGCCCATAATTTTTAAAATATTCAACTGAATCATATATTAAGGAAAGTTTCAGTAACTACTTGATATACTGATGTCAATCGTTACTTGAATTTGTACGAATAAAGTTTTTTTATCTATATCTTTTCTTTCGGAACTTTTTATATTGAGAATTATTAGAAGTAAAAATGTCTATAAACTCTCAAATTTGAAGAAATTAATTTAACCATATATATATTTACTATACTTAAAAGAAAAAATTGTTCATAATGGTTTTGGTCATATCCAAGATGTTGAGGACTGAACGAAAAAGCAAACTTTCAGTTTTTTTTTAATAAAACGAAATCCCGAGGATATGATTGATTGGAATTTTATTTTTCAAGCAAATTTACAATATATCGGGTAAAGATAAGGTAAAAATGAAAATAATAATACTTTTTTATCTTCAATCCATGAGAACGAAATTGATTAATTTATGAAATTTAAAAAAAAAATAAAGTTTTTATTTATATGAAACTGGATCTACAACCATTGTGATCGAATTTCAAACCTGTTAACATAAATTTTCTGGAGTATGGAAACGTTAGAATTATGTAACATGATTTTACTTATATGGTCTGTAGAGGTTGGATCTTGTTTTGTTATCTACCAGGGCTCGGAGTGGATATGAGGTAGTGTGCTGAGTTACTATGCCGAAGGTCCTGGGTTCAAATCCCGCTGCTGACAAGACTTTTATTAATCTGTTAGCTGCCGGAGATGGATCCTATGAGGTCTAGGACTCTCCTGGGGCTCACCCAGCCTTTACAAATTGGGTACACAAAATAAGGGGGGAATCTGATCTAGGAGAAATCATCTCCCTGCACAACCGTTGTCCATGAAACAGTACAGTCTCTACCATGTACTGAACCCTAGAGCCTTCACGGGTTGATTGGTACAGGTTTTTTATGTAACAAAATTCTATCAGGATTATAAATAGATACAATAAAAAATAAATCTTCAAATTAAATGAGGAAAACGTTTAATTTTTACTGAATTTAATTTATTCCTCGAGTTTTTCATTTATATAATTGAATCTACCTCTACAATTTTACGATTCTCTAAATATTTTACAATTCTCACCCAACAGCATTATCTCTTCCTAGAAGCGCTATGTAACCCAAATTTCCCAGTGGTCAATAAGTGTTCTTAAATTATTCAATCATTCACTCAATTTTTTTCCCACAACACTCCACTGAATTTCCCCCACTTCTTTAAGTGGTAAGGCAGCTCATTTTTATTCGATGGAGGATCAAAGCTAATCGCGAATTAATTTTTAAGATTTGCCTTCGGCTTTTGTGCCCTACCTAGGATTTGAATTGATTATTTCCATCCAGTTGTAAACAATATACCTTAGGATCTATCTAATATGAACGACATGCAGCTTCAAATCCTCACAGGAAACAAGATCCATCTGAACTCCTTCCATCAAAACAACTGAATACTTCTTTCTCCAGTTCATTGAAGATGGAAGGGAATTCTTCCTGTCTTCCCCCTATGGAATTTCACCCGGTCAAATATCTATTCCCCTTGACAATATTCAATCAAATCCCTGCTATTTAAATTCCCCTCGTTTTCCGAACAGAGGCTAGGTAACTTGAGAAATTTTCAATCAATAATCAGAATCCATTCCTCTTTAAAAAATATTTTTTATAAAATTATGTAGGTAAACTTATAATTTCTCTAATGACATATGTAATTTATCACTCTTGCAATGTTATGTTTTTTATTATTATTTATTGATAATACTAGCAACATTTTTCACCAGAATATTTTTAACTCTTAATCCAACGATATTAATTATGTCTTTTAGCCAGATATATATGGCTTTTGTATGTAGGTTTTTGTTACAGTATTCTAAATGTATAATTTTTTGTTTACTAAACACTCGTATACAAAAAAACATATAACCAGAATAATAATTTTGTTACCAATTATTATCCTGCATATTACTAACTATTGAAACCATATAAATAATATCTACATTAATAATAGAATAAAGTTTATATAACCATAATATATATGGTTTTTATGTGTTTATTTCATTTAAAATTTACTTCATGCAGCTTTGGCCATTTGGACGAAGCTGCTACAGTGGGAGCCTTAATTTTTCCATATCCATGTATATTTCCTTAAATGTACAGGTTCCTAATCCTTTTTACGTCCCGTCCGAAAGACAGCATTACAAAGTTTTTAATGTTTTAAAAAAAAAACCTTAAGGCCTTTCTGCGAATCCGCGATCTTACTCATAGTAATCTGTTATGCTAACCACTAAACCACAGGTGACCCATATGGTTTATGTGGATTAAAATTTGTCATACAGTAGTATTATAAACCTATAGCACTTCACTAAAAGAAACATTTTTATAATTCAGTGTAACTGTATATAACTTATCCAGACGATCATAGGCCAAAAAAAAAAAAAAAAAATGGTTGATAACCAACTATAACTATGAATAAAAAAAAAAAGGAAAGTCACATTGAAATGTGAAATTTCAACATGAACACACACAAATATGAAACACACAATTAATTTTAATTTGACCTGAAATAATAATCTTCACTGATGGAATTGGATTTACCTGTTAACACGAAATCTGAGATGTGTTCTTTCTGAAATATTCCGGGATAAAGAATAAATTAAATTTTCATAACTATTTTCTCAATATCCCTCTCTTAAATATTATAAACATACTGAATAATACAACATAATTATACATTATAACATATAATTATTAGATTTATCTTCCATTACCATTTATAATGATCAGAAAAGTTTATTAATAATAAACTATCGTATTTATATAATTATACTTATTTATATTTTTTTTTATTTTATTATGATTATTTAAATATTTTTATTCTGAAGAGAAAATGTTTGTCCTGGCCGGGATCCGAACCCGGCTCCTCCGCATCTCTAGCGCGGTGAGCCATATTTGCTTTTATGGGCAGGTGAACTGTATATTTTTATCATAAATTGACAAATTGAGGTAAAAAATCTTTTATTCTTAAAAAAACTCGTCAAATTAAAGGTGAAGGTTTATAAAGTTTAAAATATTTTTATTTTTCCAATATATCCTAAATAAAATTTTCTCAAAATGTAGAAAAATAACAACACTGTTTACATAGATCTATTTTTTTCGAAATTAATGTCCCTAATCTAATTGACAAGATACTGAATTGCTCCAATTTTAAGTATTCTTAATTAAGAAATTCTTGCTCTAGAAGGCGTAAATTTTTTTTTTTTATTTAGAAAGGAGATAGTTGGGGGGTGCAGTAAAAATACTGCAAGTACAAGACTTATATTTATGTGCCGACGTTTCGACCTACAGTGTAGGTCATCTTCAGGGCTATGAGAGAGAAACAAACAGAACAAAAAATATATAAAAACGTACAGTAACAATAATATAGTGACATATAATGTAGAAAATTAAAATAGTGACAGATATGAAAATTAAAGATAACAAATATTAAAAAAGTTACAGGATATAATAAAATTAAGATATAGACAGATTTAATAAAATTAAAGATAATGAAAAGAAATTAAAATAGTGACAGATATAATAAAATTAAGATAAAGACACATTTAATAAAATTAAAGATAATGAAAAGAAATTAAAATAGTGACAGATATAATAAAATTAAGATAAAGACAGATTTAATAAAATTAAAGATAATGAACAGAATTAAAATTAAATAGAGAATTAATATAGTGACAGATATAATAATTAAAGATAACGAATATAAAATAAAATACAGAAAATAAATGTAAAGATCAGAGGATAGAAAAGTAAAAATAATATAGAGGGAAATAAAAAAGAGGAGGTAAACCAAAGATAAAAAATGAGAAGATTAACATATAAAAAAAGGTTGGATCATGAAGGACTTAGAAAAACTAGTAAAATAAAGATATAAAATGTATGATAGCGGACTTCTAGAGGTTACATAAGTAAATTACAGTTAAATTGTTCAATTAATACAATTTTTTTTTAAATTTGTATTCAAAATCTCAATTTGACATAGAGTTGTCATATTACTGAAAAATACTAACGTTTTGTTTGAAAGAATATTCTGGGTGGAATCAAGAGTATTTTTTTTCATTTTGATTAGGTACATTATATTATAAAATTATTCTAACTGTGTCTTGACTACCAGAAAATATATAGATATATTTATATATCCATAACATTGATTAAATAAACATCACAGTAAAGAAACAAACATCAATAACACTTTGGTCGTATTAATTAATGTCAGAAAATATTGTGATCAATAGTCGATTGTTTTGGGTAGATTAGTTCAATCAATAGAGAGTGGGATAGCTCAGGAAATCTAATTCCTGAGTTTTAGGTCCTGGGTTCGAATCGGGCAGTGACAGATGAACATAAGTGGAATCTTTCGGGTCTGCTGACCCACCAAGGGCTCACCCATCCTCCACACAGTGGGTATTCTTAATTGTGGAAAAACCTGACCTTGAGTGCGATTTCAGCCAAATCACCTCCTTCTTCATTTATTGGCTTAGAAATCTTACAAATTCTATCATGCACTGAACACTAGGCTCTTCGGCACATGTTTTTGTAAATAGAAATAACAAATGTTTTTAAAATAATTGATCAGAAAAAACTTGAGATGGCACAAATGATGCTAATATTAGATGTTGTTCTGCAAAAAAAATTAAAAAATCAGTGTTAAAAATAAAAATAGATTTAATTATGGGTAAAGTAGATAAACGGGATGAGATATTGTTCTTGAAGATAATTTACTATATTCATATCCGGATATTATGAAAATATTTAAGTTTGGTTGTTCATTTAACGTCACTTTATGCTGCTATGGCTAATCAGACGATGCTACAGTGGGAGCTCTAAATTTTTCCTATCCAGGTTTAATTAGGATAGGGATTTTTAACGAGTACCTAACATCGTACAGGCTCGGGACTCCCGTTTAACGTCCCTTCCGAAGGACGGCGTAACTAAGGATTTTCTACGCCCTTTAAAAAATCCTAGGGCCACCTGCCGGGCTACGAACCCGCGATCTTGGGTTTAGTAGTTTGTTACGCTAACCACTAGACCACAGGAGACCTTTAATATTTAAGTAGTTAACTAATAAAAGATCGACTAGGTTGGATCTGCAAATCCTCCTAGGGCCTACCCTTCGAAAGTAAAGTGGGTGCCCTTTGTTGAGGGAAAACTTACTGGTTGAGCATTATCTCCACGAAATCACTTTCCTGCACAAAACTTGAATCAAAACCCTTCATGGGTTTGATATATCTTTTTTTTCGGTATCAGTTTTGCAGATTGTCGCTTCGAGTAAAGTTACGAGTTTTAACAGTTCATTCTTTTCTTTTTTCATACTCTGCTAAAATACAATTTATAGTGAGCTATAGTATCAACAACTAACATTTTGAAGTATAGATGAAGTATGTTTGTTAAAACGTTCACCTCTAGATGAAATGATTACCGAAATATACACATTTCTCATAATTACATTTTTTTCTATACTCATGCTCATACTAATTTTTATTTTTAGAAAATATTAAAAAGAAAACAAATAAACAGTTAATATGAATTCATGGATAGTCAAAAAAGAAACTAACTACTTTGCAATATGAAAACCGAAACTTAGTGCAATTATTGCGTTTATTATTAGTAGTTAAAATTAATAACCCCAAATATTGTATTGTATAAAAGTATCATATTGCTTGGACAAATGAAACGGAGTCGACATAACCGATGGAGGAAGGAAATCTGTTCTGACTCACCTTAACTTGTCCTGTCATTTAGCCTCTTCCAAGTTTACTCCAACTCCAGAGCATCGACAGATCCTGGGCCTCAATTTCGCCTGGTATCCCCAAAGGAAGAGCCAACTAACTTGTCCCTCTCAACCTTCACTTCAACAGCTTACCGCCCCAACCCCTCACATCTCTTAGGCCTTTGCTTTCCTATATACCTTCTCCTACCTACCTTAGTATCATCCCACTTTGTAATTTATTGTTTGTCGATTCTAAACTGTAAATACAATACTTCTGGATTTACAATATTTACATAATTCCAATGTAATGTTATTAAGTTAAATTGAAGTCAGGAAAATTTGCCTAATTGAATAGAGAATGACAGAAATATCGCTCGAAGGATGAACTACTAAAGAAAGAAGAAAGAGAAGAAGAAAAGATATAAAAAATAGGGTAAGCATTCTAAAGAATGAAAATTATATATTTTTATTAGCTTTTATATATTTTTAAAATTTATGTTTCAGAGCATGATGATGGTGAAAATTTATGTTTCAGAGCATGATGATGGTGAAAATTTATGTTTCACAGCATAATGATGGTGAAAATTTAGGTTTCACAGCATGATGATGATGAAAATTTATGTTTCACAGCATAATGATGGTGAAAATTTAGGTTTCACAGCATGATGATGGTTAAAATTTAGGTTTCACAGCATGATGATGGTTAAAATTTAGGTTTCGCAGCATGATGATGGTGAAAATTTATGTTTCACTGCATGATGATGGTGAAAATTCATGTTTCACAGCATAATGATGGTGAAAATTTATGTTTCACTGCATGATGATGGTGAAAATTCATGTTTCACAGCATGATGATGGTGAAAATTTAGGTTTCACAGCATGATGGTGAAAATTTAGGTTTCACAGCATGATGGTGAAAATTTAGGTTTCACAGCATGATGATGGTTAAAATTTAGGTTTCACAGCATAATGATGGTGAAAATTTATGTTTCACAGCATGATGATGGTGAAAATCATGGCTTTAAACAATAAATAATAATAAGGCTTAACGATTCCGATGCTGATTCCACCAATCTCTACTTACAAACCTCCACCCTCAGGCCAATATCCAACCCCAGATCCCATACCACTCTTAATACTATTCTCCACGTATTAACTTTTTAGGAATTCGTTTGTTACTAAGCCCAGCAACATTACAAGCCCGAAATTGAAGTAAGCATAACAAAAAATACAAATATAATATTATTATTTCTTTCAATGTATATTTTTTAATTTAATTACACCTTTGAAAAAAAATCAGTACATTAAAACCCATGAACTGTTCAGGGTTCATTCTATAATAGAAAATGTCCTCTTTCTAAACGAACGGTAAGGGTGTAGAGGCTGGTTAAACCCCAGGAGGGTTTGCACATCCAACAGGATCCATCTCTCTCTGTTAATATATTTAATAATGTATCTGCTACACCTTTATTACTTCAACTTGAGCTACCCCACCCATATATACATATGTATCTAGATATTCAATTATAAAAATAGTATCTATAGATTATATTTAAATTAGAATTTATATACTATAATACCTAGGACTCCATCTGGACAAACGTCTCACTTGGACTCCTCATACAAGACTGAAATACAAGAAACTGCTCGACGTTTTCGCCTACTTAAACATTTACTGGACAAACGCTCTAAGCTCCCAATTAAATACAAAAAAATCATTTACATGACAGTTATCAGACCTATTTGGATATACGTAGTTGAGCTTTGGGGCTCTAATAAACCATCCAATTCATCTCGTATCCAATCTTTACAATCCAAAATCCTTCGCAAAATCCTCAATGCTCCTTATTATGTCACGAACAAACTGATCTATCATGATCTAAAATCCCATATGTTGCTGATTTGGCCCAATCTAGATGCCTATCCTTCCATGACAAGCTCCATACACACTTGAATCCGCTAGTCTCACGACTTGCTTCCCATACTATTCCTGATAACCCTCCGAGGCGTCTGAAAAGAAGTTGGCCTCGAGACCTTTTACTATAAAACTTTAATGGAGTGATACCGATAGGTAGTTTCTCCACAAGTGTTTTTTGTTTTCATGTCATTTGTTCATATTAGCAAATTTACTTGATGTAATATTATTACAGTTGTAAATATCAATAAATTAATCTATATATATATATATATATATATATATATATATATATATATATATATATATATATATATGTATACTATAATAAAAAGTAACAGCAAAACTCCAACAAACAAAGCTTTAAGTCTTAAAGAATTGGGAAAGTATTAATAAGTTTAAGTTCGGTCAATTCAGACATAAATAGCAATGCTATACCAAGAATACACCACATCTAAAATTAGTTGTTCGAACAGACTCGCAACCTTACATATCTGAGAGCTTCCTCCTTCGATATGGCTGAATCTGTTTGAACTGCTCATGTGAGATGAGTGAGGTTTGCTGAATTTTATCTTTATTGATGTGAACTTTTGTGTGTGAATTGATTGAATACCAATTAGTTAGTAATTTTCCAGGCTTTATCTGTTGGTGTTTTACAATTACATTTTAACAATTATTATATTATGTCTCTTTTTGAGCTATTAATTGTTATATATTTTAATTTATATTTGTACGCACAAATTTTTAGTACAAGTTATCCACTGCTTATATAGAAAATCCCATTTGATGATGTTTCCCATAACTTAATCAACTTATTTAAATGATTATATTAAACCAGGTAACGTTGAACATAACTATCTAAATAATTTAAAACGAATATTTGCATCGCATTGCCCTGTTTAAACCTTCTCCCACACCCGATTCCATTTAGTCAATACAAACTGTAAACATCCAAAGTGCATGCTGTTTATTCACTTAACCGTTGATTGCAATTCATGGACTGATTAATAATTAAAAAGACAGCCTATTTCTGATACCAATTATGTACTTTTTTGTATTATTTAAACAATTTGCAATCAGTAGGCTCGTTACCATTGCATGAATAAACGAGCTCTTGAATTTTTTAATGATAATCAGCTAACTTTTATTCTCTCGAAAATTATAATTACATTATTCCTATAATATTTACTAACTGCTAATTATCTGATTGCATGATTAAATTTTAATTATATTGATATTAACGGGATGTTAATAATTGTGAACTTTGGACATTACAGTGATGTTGTCAGAGAGGACAGCCTATGGAATATCTAAGCTACGAATGTACAGAAATGACGCAGAAACCCCTATGTACTTCAATTACAGTACCTGAGTCTATCTTCAATAACTGAGAAGTGAAGTTTAAGTAGTAACGATTGGAAGAGGATATAGCAAGGATGGAGGACACGTTATATTCCAAAGAAGATTCCCACTTAAAAAATATGTGGTACAAGAAGAGACCAACCATTATGTGGAAGATGCAACAATCCTAATCAAAGATTTTAATTAGAAAAACCCAGTGTGCAAAATACATCCAAATTCCGTAAGATAGTAAGAACCAACAAAATAGTTGTAACAGATGAGAGTGAAGGAGTGATGATGAATCACTCTGAGCTTAGTTAATGTCTTACAAATCAGATTAAATGTTTTCATTTTCTATCATAGTCATTCACAGGAAAGGTTGCGAATTGATCATTTAACTGGCTATTCCAATTCATCTTCAAATCCAATGATGAGCCATCTAAATGAGGAATATTTTCCACCTGGTATTATCCTTAAGGTTTCCATGAAGGCCGTGGGGTTACTCAGTGTGTAGATCAGCTGATTAGGTTACCTGAAGGAGAGTTCGAGTACGGCTGTGAGAGATAATTTATTTAACCTGATAACAGCTTGGGATGGACCCTGTGCGGTCTAAATATATATATATATATATATATATATATATATATATATATATATATATATATACTAGGAACTCATTATGTCACTTTTCACCTTTTGTTTTTTTATGAGTCAATTTTATCAAATTTTGCTTTTAATGAGTAAGTGACTTTAAAAAACGCCAACCATTTTTCAGTATTATTTATGTGTGAATATTTATGGAAAAATTTGGATTTTAAATTGATTTTTTTTTTACCTCCTCTATCCCTTCCGCAACATGACAGTGAATATGAAATGTTTGATTAATTTTATCAATGCCCGGCTATTTCCAAGGGGTCAACAAGATCAATACAGAGGGGATTTCAAACTTTTATATACTCCCAATTTCAATCAAATCCCGCTGCAAGGCATTACTTTTATTTAGTCTGTTTGCAGCCGGAGATTGGATCATATGGGATCTAGGATCTTCCTGGGGCTCTCCCAGCCTCTATAAAATATTGTAAAGCTAGGGTACCCAAAATAAGGGGGGGGGGATCTGCAAGTTGAGCGTGACCTAGGACAAATCACCTCCTTGCATAACCCTTGTTCATGAAACAGTACAGTCTCTACCTTGTACTGAACCTCAGACCCTTCACGGGTTGTAGTGGTACAGGATTTTTTTTTTTATAATCTATGTAGTTTTTTACTTTATAATCATACATTTGTGCTTGTTGTTTTCTTTTATATTGTTGTGGAAATAGTTGACCGCAGATCTTATAAGTAATGTAGAAAATCTAAGGATTCTGTCAATAGAGTCATATCCCAATAAATAAACTTATTTATTATGTGCCGACATATATGTCTAACTTTAAAGCGATCATCAGAGAGAAAATAAAATAACAGTAACAGTGCATTATCAAAGGCAATAAAACATTTATGTTGAAATAAATGAGTGGAATTAAATAAAACGAAGAAAAGGCTTTGGCACAAAATAAAAAGGTTTTGCTTTATAGAGTATACTAATACTGACTCCACGACTCACCTTCTTTCCTAAGAAAAGGAAGCATCCTTATTTTAAAAATTAATAATTCGTAATAATTAAACTATTAACAATCTTCTGTATTTATATAATGAATCTAAGATATCTTAACTACCCACTTTTAAGCCATAATTTATGCTGAATTTTTTAAACAAAGAAAACGTATTGTAGGAATTCATCAAGATGGGAAGAGATTCAGAGTTGTCGTGATAGTCAGTTAAAGACCTTACACACTATAATAGTTATTGATAGAACTTATGTCTTTAGTGTTTAGGAAGGAAGAGTCTCATAATGAAGAGATATTCTGATGGAAGAGAAGAATATAGTTGGGATTGATCCGAAATACAAAATAAAAATAAAAATAAACTTGAATAAAAAAATAGAAATATAAGAAATATGGAGAAATAAAGAATATCAAGATTAGGTTTAAATGTTTAAAAAAAAAGCAAAGCCTTAAAAGAATTTCCGGTCGAAGAAAGAATTGTACAGGGTCGAAAAAACTCGCTCTGTCAATCGAACACTTCTTAAGCACATTCACTATAATTGGTGCTGTCATATTTGATGCAGACTCATATTACGGGATGGAGTTCAACTTAATAGGCAGCATATAGTCATTTAAAAGCCTATGTGAAGTATCTCCTTTTTTTTTTCTTATGTTGTAACTTAAAGTTTAGTTAAATTTTCTGAAAAGCAGAAAAAAATGCAATAATTAAGGATTCACATTATGGCCAATTAAGAAGTGAGATGTGAGACAACTAATGATAATGATGGTAATGATCACGGGTTCGCAGCCCGGAAGGTGGCCTCAGGTTTCCTTGAAGGGAGTAAAAAAGTCCATGATTAAGCTATCCTATGGAGGGAACGTAAAATGGCGACCTGCCTGTCTAGTGTAAAGCCCTAGTTAAAGATCCCTATAATAAATGGATAAATTTAAGAATCCCGCAGTAGCATCGTCCGATGAGCCATAGCATAAAATGACAAATAAACACGCCACTTTTCTTCTGCAACCATAAATCAAACACAACGATTTGAGATCCAAATCGTCGGATACACCACATGGCCTATGTATGACCAATTTGCATCTTACTCAATGTTTATACATTATTATATAATGTTACCCATTTACATAAAATCATTACTTGTTAAATTTGGTTGATATAAAATTCCTTAATATGGAACTCATGATACAGCTATGAAGTGTTTACAGTTCTCCTTGTAATTTACTCTTATTATAAATTAAATGGCCCCTAAATAATTCACTTATATAATAAGCAATAAATAAAGATTATAAGAATCTATTAATGTAATCTTAATAAAATTATAAATCAGTCCAAGAATATCAATGAAGGTTTAAAGTGAACAAACAAGACCTTTAAAAGTTAAAGTGACAAAATGGAGTAGAATAATGAAAGTGCGGGAACAAGCGACTAAGTAGGGCGATCAGATATAAGTATTCGTTTTAACTTAAATAAATATTAAGACCGTGGAAAAATTCCAACGAAAAACCCTTAAGTCTCCAAACTAAAACAGAAATTGAAATTATCTGTTCAATATTTCGCCTGTTCAGGCATCCTCAGGGTAGATAGAGAAAAAAAACTAAAAAACAGAAACAAAACAAAACATGAATAATACACCCAAGAAGCATCCCACCAACTCCAAGGCTCAAATGCAACTAATCACTCAGTCAGTCGATCGATGGATGTGAACTTTTTAAATTTTACTTTACGAATTTCGTTACGCAGGCGTGGGTTAAATGAGGTTAACACAAAAAGATACTTGTGATTTAGCAGGAAGTCATGAACCCTATCTCTTTATCTCACGTAACATCTCATCACTCGTCTCATTTGAGTATGTTGTATGGCCTTATTAAGTTGTTTTTTAGTGTTTTGTCATTTTAATTTTGTTTATTGTCTATGAATGTGATGGTTTTATCTTATTAATTTTGTTATTACATATTTAAAACGAACATGATAACACTTGGGAATACCCATCTTCAAAAGAAGAAGCTCTGAAATACTTTCAGAAATACAGAATAATTCCAAAGATCAAGTTATGTGGAAAAGATCATCAAATTGCTTTTAACAATGATAAAAATGGAGATTTTTTCGTCGAAATTGTAGGGAAAACATTTATATAAGAAGAGGAACGAGGCTAGGGGGATTTAGCACTAGCATTTTAATATTACAATTTTCAATTTATATGAATAACAAGGTAGGTATTATCAGTGTTCAGGTTATAAACAATGGAGGATAACAGTCTATGGTACATTCTATATAATGTACAAAAATACATTTTATATAGGCAATAAAGTATTGAACAGTTATTTACAGTAACATTAAGTAACTTCACCAAGACCGTATCCGAGAAAATATGGTTGAGACCACAAAAGAGCTTCGGTTAACCGAAAGGGCTGGGGGTACTAAGAAGATTTGCGGGCCTTCTTGGTCATAATCCATCGACCTCAACTTAAATAGGCTTCGGTTTAATCGGATGGAAAACCCGACGTATGGCAGCCTCTTGTGCCATTTATCTACAAAATTACTTTTGTAAATGTTCACTTCTTTTGTAAAAAATATATTTAAAAAAAGTAAAAATATCTAACGTACTGTAGTAACATTTTAAATTAAGAAAAGGTATAAGACATAGTTTTAGTAAGATACCAAATTAAAAGTTTATTCTGTTTGGTATTTCGGATCATTCAACAGTGACTTATGTACTGGCCTATAGCTTATATTCATAAACAAACATTCCACAATAAAATTTCTCAACCTACCGTTGGATCTCTTCACTCGAGTGAGAATTTATTGTAAGTACGAAACCTCATTTCAGATTAAAGGAAGTTATACTTTTAATCGTTATTATTTTACACTCTTTCCCACAGAGCCAAAACAATCGACCGTTAATTTTTCGTCTGCTCCATTTTGGAACTCGGTCCCACATAATATCCGCTGTGCTTCTTCCTTTCTTCCATATTTAAACCCATGCTTTTCCTACTTCACCTAAATTTCTAATCAGATGACCTCTATACAGTTTCAATAAATAGCTCGTATCCTTCAGAATTAATGGATTATTTACTGTAAATTTTCTTCACTTCTACAGGTATCATTTTTTATAAATTCTAAATGCGTTCATCCTTTTTCTTGAGCCTAATTAATGCTATTTTAGATTTTTTTTTTCCAGAACATACTTTTTAAACTTACATTCAAGTATTTATGTAAATACTCTATTTTTATTCTTTTATTTTCTTGCATACATATTATCCTTAAGAGTCCTGAACCCAGAATAAAATTATTTTCTATTCTATAATATTCTAGTTTAATACAGCTTGCTTAAAAATCGATCATGAGTGAGAAAAAGCCTGTTTAAATGTGTAATATGTACAAATTCGAAACCATTTAGTCAAGAAAAAGAAGCAAGATAACACATTGAAAATTATTTAAATAATAAAACAAAACAAAAATCAATGGAATGGACTTGCAATTAAGATATATTTTAAATTATAAATAGGTCCAAGAATATTAATGAAGGATGTTTAAAATTTGTTTTGAATAAAAGAAATCGAATAATGGAAGTGAGAGAGTAGGGGGATTAAGTAGGTTAATCAAATATAAGTATTCGTTTTAACTTAAACTTATAACTTAGTAATTTAAACTTAACTTTTTTTGTTTTTTTAGATTAGTTTATTGATATTTGCAACCGTAATAATATTACAACAAGTAAATCTGCTAATATGAACAAATGACATGAAAAAAAACACTTGTGGAGAAACTACCCATCGGTAGCACTGCAATAAAGTTCTATAGTAGAAGATCTCGAGGCCATCTTCTTTTCAGAAGCCTCGGAGGGAAACTTAGCTTATCTAATTTAACTTAATTAAATAAGCCTATTAAACTATTCTTAATGACAATATTACCTTTACTTTTTTATCTTTCGTCAGAAATCCATATTCACAAACTTATATTAAAATTTAAATATGCTGGCATGTTTCTAAGCCATTATGAATATTTAAGTTGTTAGAGCGATGTAAAATAGTAATAATAAAAAAATCTATTTAAGAAATTATACCATAATTGTCATTTGGCAAATGAAAGACATTAAAATAAATGGTGAAAATGAATGCTTTAGATAATTCCAAATTTTCCAGTCAACAGCATTGTGTGATCTCCAGTTTGTCCTAAAGCCTAGCGTTGAAAAGCTGTTGTACCCATCTAAAATGTTGCAGGAGAGATACTTTATGTATTTTTATACATAAAAATACATTTTAGTCTTGTCCCAGTAAGTGAATTAATTCGTCCTATAAAGCAAACGTGTACCCAATTTATCACGAAACAACTATACCTTGTCCACATCTATCAAGGCGGCGTGTAACACATTATGTCCCCTGTCATAACAATTTATTATGCACTAATAAATTATGCGTTAATAATTTAATGATATTAGCACATAATGGTGCTCTAATGAACACAAACGAAGACAAATTTCAAGTTAATATAGACTTTTATATTAAAATAATGCTTTTGTTTTTTTATATATTCTATTTATATGGTCCATATATTTATTTATTTTATTTTATTATTATTTCTTTTTTATACACAGATTTTTTTGTCAGTGTAAATGTCTCAGTGCATTTAGGTACATTGAATATTTGTATAGATGTCGTGACTTTTTTGTTTTATGAATTTTTTCTCATTTAGTTGTTTTTTTAATAAACTTATTAAAAAGTATCACACAAATAATTCTACATTTTTAATTTTTTTATAGATTTCTTCTATATTCTACGTGCCATTTCTAGCGCTGAGAAGCCTCTATCCAGCACAGCCACTTCTTCCAGTCCCTCCAGTTTTGTTGAGAGACTTTCCTCTTCTTCCAATCCTTATGAACTCCTGATATGGCCTCCGCTGTCTCTTCCAACTGGGTTGACCTTCCAGTACCTTTGTAGGGTCCATGTCCTTGTTCATGCGGCAGATGAACCCTAACCACTTTAGTTATCTGTTCTCCAAAGTTTGAGCTCAGGCACTTTCAGCTCTTACACATGTCACTGTTTTTAATTCTAATCATTTCTGCAGTAGTTATGCGACTGTAGCGCCTGTCCAGCACTGTCCAGTTTTCTCCGTCATTAGTGAGAATAAGCAGGTATAAAGTGCATCTATCTGTTTGGTCTTCTTATGCAATTAACGGTAGCCGATGATTCTGCTAGGATGTCAGATTTGCTTAGCATATTCTGTTCAAAATCTGAGCAGCTATGTTACTAATTACAGTTCCTATGTAGGAGTATGTGTATTATTTTTATACCATTCGTGATTTTATTTGCATTATTTAATATGTACGTTTCTGCCTCGGACTTTTTTTTTCCAGAATATACCTTTATTAGACTTCAGGAATATAGTGCCAGAATTCAAATTTTTTTCTATATGTAAGTAAATGATCAGCACAATAAAAAAACATACATATATAGATAAAGTAGAAAAATCAAGTAAAATGCTACAATCATGTAAGGACCATAAAGAAGGACACAAATAATAAGTATTAGAATTGCTAGGCCTAATTATTTTAGCGTTTTGTCACAGACTCACGACATGCAGAAACGGCGTCTAAAATAGTCAATATGGATCAAGAAATGGCCAAAAATTCAATAAAATGTGAAATTTTCGCGATTACAACACTTCCAAAACTATGTAATAGGAAGTAAACAATAAAAACGTCAAGTCATAAAAGCGAAGAAATGCTTAACTAACGAGAAACCAACGAGGTCATTGACCCGAAGCTATTTGCAGGGTTCACTGAGTCTTACCGATTGTGGGTCTATGCTAATCGCGAAATGGGTTAACTCTTCTCATGCTTCTCATAGATTTTCCCTTCGCTCTAGAAACCTTATTAAATAATTAAAACAATTATACAGACTAATATAATTATGTATTGTTCATTTCATATTTAATATCGTATAGGTATATTATAAAAGGTAATAATTTTTCAATAGATAAAAAAAAAAATGCAAAATTACTTTCACTTAGCGCCTTACTTGAAATAAAAAAAATATTTTGAAATAAAAAAGTCAGATCTAGTGTAGTTTTTTTATAGTTAATAAATATTTGCCATAAAATAATTTTAAATAACAGGTAATAGCAAATAATAATTACAGTAATCAACTATATTTTCAGGGCTAATACGACCAAGACTTGAATTAATTTTACGAAAAATGATAAATACATTAGTTATTCATAATTATAGAACCTTTAGTGTAATATCCTTAATAACCTTTATAACATCCTTTTGTGGGGTAACTCAGTGATAGAGCGCTGAGTTACCATACCGAAGGTTCAAATCCCAGTGAGACAGCTTTAATTTATTTAACAACGGGGTATCCTTTGCGATCTGGAGACCCTTCTAGGGCTTATCTGGCCTCTATAATTTGGGTGTCCTTCGTTAGATTTGCTTAAATCTAAACAGTACCTACAATATAGAATTGAACGTGTCAAAGGATTGACTGTTTTCACTGCTAGAAAGCAGTTGTAAAATGTCTTTTAATTCCTCTCCAGATCAATCAACTATTATTTTAATGGAAAATTAGACCAAGAATCAAATTAATATGACGAAAAATACATTAATATTAATAAATATAAATAAATCTATTGTAAATATATTCTTCTCTGATTAATCACTATTAGAAAAAATCAAAGGTTTTTTAAAAAAACAAAATAATAAATGGATATATAGATTGGATTTAATACGAGTATAATTCGTTATTAAATATATTCTTGTTTGATTTAATAATGACATTTTTTCAAAGTGATTTCATCAGCGTGTTGTATTTTAGGAGTGGCTCAGTGCTAGAGCGCTGAGTTGCCATGTCGAAAGTCCTGGTTCAAATATCGCTCGTTGGCAGACTTTTGTTTAATCTGTTAGCAGACGGAGTTGGATACTATGGAATCCAGGACCCTCCTGGTGCTAGCCCTGCCTCTATAAATTTGATAAACTAAATTGTAGTAAAAACTGGCGGTTGAGTGTGACATAGGAATAATTATCTCTCTCCACAACCGTTGTCCTAGAAACAGTACAGTCTCCAGCAAGTATTGAACTCAGGACTCTACATGGATTGTAATAGTACAAGTTTTTTTTTTTTTTAAACATAAATTCATCATCATTAAATATAGTTTTGTGTGATAATGAAATAATCAAACAATAACAAAGAATTTATAAGGGATTTGTTTTCATGATGATTACATCAGCATTTTTGTTTTGTTTTTTTTAAAGGAAAAAAATGTGGAATATCGGAGCGGAAAAGGCGGGCTATCTTTACATATTTTAGGACTAGAAGGACCCTTTCAAAGTGGCTCTTCCTTTTTTCATTATCCTTGGGGGGATTGAAAGAAGTAAATATAAGGATGAGGGGAACATGCTCCCGAGGAAGGGGCGAGTGAGAAAACTCTAACTGGCAAAAAATACTCGACAATCACTTCATCAAAGCCTCGTAGGAATCCGTTTTTCGATTTACCCTCTGGAATATTCCCTTTAGGGCCGTGTTCGAATCCCCTTTTTATGCTATTTGTATGTCATCGAAGAACTTTTTTTCTTTTTTTCTCGAATCTAGTTAAGGATTCGTGAGAAATATTCGTCTCACTTTGTACGTTAACTGATTTCAATAACCTTTCAATATGTTAATTAATTATTGGGGAATATTCTGTGTAATTATTTCTTTATATTTACAGTTTACAGTCATTATTGGCTTTGTAAGAAAAAACCTGTACTGTTCCTTGTACAATGGAAGTAATTTGTCCTAGGTCCCGCTCAATCGCGAGATTTTTCTATCTCTTTGGGTACACTCTTTATAGAGGCCAGGTGATTCCAGAAGGTTTCTAGTCCCATAGGATTAATCTCAGTACCTTCAGCACGAAACCTCAGCACTCTATCACTGACCCACTTCACTCCCTTTTCTTTTATTTTATTTAATCTAGGTTATGAGTCATGGAAAATATTTGTCTCACTATGGACTGATAACTGATTCTAATAATCATTCAATAAGTTAATAGGTGATTAGAAAATAGTCTGTTCAACTGTATTTTTATGTACAGTTTTCATTACTCACATTACAAATAAAGTAAATTCTAACATGATTAATATCCAATTTAAGGAAGAAATAGTTGGGGGTGCAGTCAATCAAAACACCAAAATAAGCATAACTTATTTATTATGTGCCGACGTTTCGGCCTACAATGTAGGCCATCTTCAGGGCTAAGAGAGAGAAACAAACAGAAATATATAAAAACGCAGCAGTACCAAGAATATATAAAGTGGTACAGGAGTAGAAATTAAAATAGAATTTGGAATTTATATATTCTTATTACTGCTACGTTTTTATATATTTCTGTTTGTTTCTCTCTCTTAGCCCTGAAGATGGCCTACATTGTAGGCCGAAACGTCGGCACATAATAAATAAGTTCTGCTTATTTTGGTGTTTTGATTGACTGCACCCCCAACTATTTCTTCCTTAAATTAGAAGATACAGTCGACCAATTCTTCTCTAACATTATTAATATCCATTGATCGTTTCATCATACGTGGCCGCTAACGCTGAAGGATGATAAACGTCTTAAAGTATTCGAAATCCTCATACAAGACCGAAAAGACAAGAAACTGCTCGACGTTTCAGGCTACTTCAACACTTACTAGACAAACGCTTTAAGCTCCCAATTAACTGCAAAAGACTCAGTCAGATGACCATCATCATACCTATTTGGACTTACGGAGTAGAGCTTTGGGGCTCCACTAAGCCATCGAATTCCTCACGTATCCAATCCATACAATCCAAAATCCTTGTAAAATCCTCAATGCTCCTTATTTTGTTAAGAATAAAGTCATCCACAATGATCTTAATATTCCCATCCTTAATGCAGATTGTGCAACAGATACTGAAAAAAATGTGTCTGTACTATATTAAGTAAATTTCAAATAATGGAAGGCTCGATGCCGATAACTTACAAAATCTCTGTTTACAAACTTCAGTCCACGGACCACAATCCAAACCTGAATCCATTAGATCGCTCTAAACGCAATCCGCCCACCTAAGCCTCGCTCTATCCCTAAGACGCTTGACAGTCGGCGTAGCGCTTATTATCTTTTAAGTTGTTCGTTCCTTACAAAGCTGAACAACATAAGTTCATCCCAATCTTCACGATGCTTAATAATTTAATAATATTAACCGGGTGCATTTGATTCAGGGTTTTGTAATCCCCTAGGTGATTACACAACTACCACTCATTCTGAATTAGTCTGTGTAATTTTTAAAGGACCCATTCGTCTCACTTCAATTACAAACTAGTTTATCATTATTTTTTTTTAAGCTGAAAGATAAATTATTTATTTTGTTAGTAGCAGAGAATCGACTCAGTAGGGTCAATGACTCTCAAGAGGCTCACCCAGCCTTAATTGGAGCATGATATAGGTCAAATCACATATATCTACAAATGCAGGCATGGAAATATTAGTGTCCCTACTATTCACTGATTGACCCTTCATGAATTTGTTAAAACAACTGTTGTGAAATTTGATTAAATAAAAATATTTTCAATTAGGTAAATTAAAATAATTTATTTTTAATTCTTTTAGTCAAAGAAAATTCATTAAATCTCAGAGAACAAGAACATACTCATTTAATTTCTTAATGAATTAATAATGTTGAGGGGGCGTGATTGCTGAGCTCAAGACTCACTAAGAGATAACTTATTTATTATTATTATGACACACTCACCTTTTAAGGGAAAACCATCTACTGAACCCTTTATGGATTTTTTTTTTAAATATTATTGTTATATTTAACTATATATATATATATATATATACATATATATATATATATATATACATATATATATATATATATATATATATATATATATATATATATATATATATATGTTTTTTAGAATGAATACTTTATGAATTTACTTCTTTTTTCGTGCTAAATTTTATTATTTGAAACATATCTGTAAAAGGAATTCGGAGCCTTGAGTTTTGAACTTTTGTAGTTTAGAGATCCGACATTAGTTTGCTACTCCAATACTAGCTACTTTTTGTTTGATATGTCAAAGCAAACAGAAGCAGGACGGATCGTTTCAACTCAAAGGAATAGTTAGTGTATCTATGTAGCGGTCGGAGTCAATATACACGCTCCATTCTCCCTTGCTATAACTTCAATCCAATGTCAAAGCTCCTGAATTTCGGTTATCCATTGTCAGAGATAGATCTAGGGGGTGCCGTACTCTGCGACAGCTCTGAACCAATTGTAGACTCTTGTTAAACTGAATTTAGTACATTCACAAGTCTGGAATCATCCCCATGTGTCCTACTTAACAGCAATAATTTCGCAATACCAATTATTCAATAGAACAAAACAAGGCATAACTCTCAAAGAACACATTTTTTTACGTGAAAACTTCTATAACCGAGTTGAGCAATTTTCAGTCGGGGAAAAACATATGAGTTCCCATCACAGACATAAGCGACATGCTCGTGTAGTGTTGCGCGAGCCTAGGCGACACCTAGCGGCAGGTATATGCGTTATACAATTTATTTTAATCAGCTTTAATTAAATTATAGAATTAGATTAGTTAAATGGTCGTATATTGTTGTGAATTCATACTAATAGTAACTTAAAAGGTCAATAACTAGTTAAACTTGATTATTATTTCAATTAAACTGTACTGATAATTTCTATTGAGCTTGTTCAGCCATCACATGTTTTGATTTCTAAGTAGAAATGCAGTGTAGAATTCCTGATGATTAAGACGTGATTTCGGTAGGATAACGTCGCTGTACAACCGTTAGCATTCAAACATTTAAATCTCTATCACGTACTGAAATATTCCTGAGTTTTACTACAGGTATATTTTTTTATCAATTACATCAGAATTGAAGTCATATTTTATCATAATGGGCCAACAGTGGCCATGACGATTATCAGGAACGGTTTGAGGTGGAAGGTTACGGAATTAAATTACTTGAATCATTTAAGATAGTAATATCTCTTTCAGTAACTGATAATGTGGAAAATGTTATTTCACGATAGAATTAGCTATAAATTATTAAAGATAGCGTATCTATTTCACTAACTCGCCATGTGGAAAATTTTATTTAGCAATAGGATTCGCTATAGATTTGTTAGAAATATCGAAAATTCAGTAATCCGATTTTCGGCCAAAAAAAAAGAACATGAAGGGGAAATTCGGGAAAATCGGGTTGTGGCAGATAAATCATTCATTCTGTTAACAGCTATTGATGGACCATATGGAATCTGCAGACTCTAATGATGCTTACCAAACTTCAATAAAGTATGCCCTATTGTCCTGCCAAATAATCTCCTTGCACAACAGTTATACAAGACATAATACAATCTCTACTGTTTACTGACCCTTCATAGGCTATATTGGGTACTGTTTTTTTTCACATTTGTTTTGTACAAAAAGGAGACCCTGGTGGTTGAATGTGATGTCTTCCAAATAGCCTCCTTGCACAAGAATTTGCTTAGAAACAATCTCTACTATGTACTAAAGTCAAGCCTTTCATAAGTTGTAGTGGTAAAGCTTTTTATTTATTTTTTCAAATAGTACTAACTGAAAACATCCTTAAAACATTAACTAAATTGGATCTCTACATGCCTCAGCTGCATAATACATTACTATTACCCCGGAACCTATCGACTTCTATGGTAAGCAACTTCAAGATACAAATCTTGCTGTCAATCCTTTTAAGAGCTATTATTTTTCAATGTATTTGGTTATTGGAACTGGCATGGAGAGAATAAGGGCGGGGGGGATTAATGGAAAACCGATACTGGTCGTTCCTTTCTTCCCCTTCTAATTCTTTACTGTCCCTTCTCCTTGTAAGAAGTCTTTGAACAATTGTACTAAGTGATTTCTTCTAAGTGTTCATTTACAACTTCAAGATTTCTTTATATTTATTTTTTTAATTAAGATACATTTGAAATAAAAGTTGTTAATTAAAATAATTAAACATACCGTTGTTTTGTTAAACTTAGATTTAGGTGAGAAAAAATAATTCGTATTGAAAAAATCCGAGATAGAAGAGCGTATTTTTATTTTTTTTTAAATATAGGATTTATAAGATATATTATAAAATACCTTATGAGGACAGCCAATTATTTATCTGTAAACCTTTTTCAAAATAATTTCGAATAATATGCGGAACAGGAGGCAAACAATCATCGTACATTCATACTGAACGAACCAGCATAGATTGAACAAGCAAATGTTTGACTCTTTCTGGAAGAAGACACTACAACGTGGATTAAATAACTAAGGCAACACTTACAAAAGGTGAATATCATAGTGTATCACATGTTAGAAAGAATTGAGTTCAAGATGAAAACAGAGAAGAGAAGGTTGGACGAAGCTAGATACTCGATCAAAGGAAACATGCCAGTGTCCGAATGAAGAAAATTTGGAAACACTCAAGTAGAACACACGTAGGAGACACTCAGAAGTAGAGGGAAGGAAAATAAAGGTGTTACGTAAACCGAAGAAACTGAGTGCGCTCAAGGAGGCTCTGGAAATAGCACAAGATTGATGAAAAATAAATAATATCTCTGTCAAAACCATTCTCGAACCTGAAGCCGACGGAGTTGTAGCATAATTCCCATACAGGCTCATATTGTACGCCCCTTGTTTAATCATAGATTTTGTTTAAAAATTATCAAATATATTTATACCCATTTATATTTACAAATACAATTGGACGCCATTTTATAAAAAGGATTATTACGCATAAGTTCCAAGAATCAGTACAAAACCGCCGAATGGGATAGAAAACATTATCAAACAGGTCTTATTCAATGGGAAAGTAAAGTTTAAAAAGAAAAAAAACATAAGGTAATGTGGTACCTATATCAGAATATTTGTAAACCTGAAAAAGTTGGTTTTAAATTCGCCATATTTTTTTTTTAATTATCTTGTTTTTGTTACTGGAGTACATCTTTCTTAGTCAATCATTCAAGTGAGTAAAATAAAACCTTTTTCCAGTCATATATTATTTTTCTTTATTTAAAAACGTTTCAACAATAATATGTCATTCTCAATTTACATTTCTTATAAGTCCTTTAACGTTATTTAATTTAAAACTCACCATATTTTGGATGCTTGATCAGCGACAACTTGTACTGTTAGGTGATTGAGACGTGTGTAGAAAATTACATGTTGAAATGGAACGTAATTCTAAAGTATTCAAAGTCCAACACACGCCACTTCGATATTGAGGAAGGAGAATGCATTCCATAACTTCGAATTGAGTGTACACAAAACAAATGAAATGAGGCTAGGTTTCTTTCTGAAAAATGGTGCCCAATCATAGCTATCAAAATTGACAAAATTGAAAATTGCTGCAGCATCTTTTTTGTTAATATTTTTTTAAATTTTTATTCCTTTAATTTGCTAATTTACAATTTGTAACAATTATTTAATTACATGTTGGAGTATAACAATTTACACTGCAAGTTGAATAAACATTATAAATAAAAGCTGTAATATATTTATAGCAGTAGAAAAAAGAAGAAAAAACCTCACAAAATAGAAAAATAAATAACTAAAATATGTATAATATTTTGTAGTAAAAATAAACAATTTTAGTACAAAACAATCTTAGTACAATTTTTTTTTCTACCATTTAAGGAATAAATTCGCTTATGATTGATAACTTATTATAATGTATTAAATTAATTATATTTATTCTAATAGTATATGTCTAGTTCGTCTATGTATGTATCGTCTTAAGGTTTGTTTGTTATAATTGCCTATTGATTGCATTAAGGGATTTCCTGAGTTTTTGTTAATATTAGTTTAGTTTGTGGAGACAAGTAACATCAACATTTATACAACAGTTATCAGAGGAATCATAGGAAAATAAGAAAGAAAATACTGGTCGGAGGAAAGTGCTATAAACTAGAGATCACGTAGGCCTTCCACATTTTTCCATTTGTTGCCCGGGAAGTTATTCCAACGATGGGGATACCTTTGATTTAAAGTGATTACGCTTCCGCATGGAATAGCCCGCAACAATCACAATAAATATGAGCTCGCTACAAACCCTCCCCCCACCCACACCCCACCCTCCCCCCCACCAACATATTTCGACCAATCGGATTACCAATGAGATCTCCGGCCAAGTTTACTAGCCTCGTATCCGGGTTATGGCTAACATAAAACGGCACATTTGGGCAATACTTTGGCACCAGATGAACACTGGAAACCAGGTGATAATCTCTCTTTAGTACACTCAAGTAACGACTTTAATAATTTACAAACGGTTCTTATACATGCTATATTTATATGTTTTAACTGTTACATAGACAAAAATAAAACTGGGCTCAGTAGATGGCAATAAGTACAGCACTGTTTCTAAGCACAGGGTGATTTTTTCAGGATCAGTCTCTACCGGCAGGCGTTTCCCCCGAAATAAGAATAACCAGTTCATAGAGGTTGGGTGGATTTTATGCTGAGCCCACTTGTTCCATTTATAGTTGTTAACATTTTAAATAATTAATTTGTCACAAATGGATTTGAAACAGGGACTTTCAATTCAACAACTCGGCGCCCAACATCCTGAGCTACACCGCTCATGTGAGAAAATCTCAAACACTAGTAAACATCAGTTGAACCGTTATTATTATTAAAATATATTAGAAAACTTTTTTAATTTTCAACTATTCAGATAAATAATTTTAAGTGGAATGGAAAAATAGGAGATTATTGTATTCCTTGTATATCTCCTGGAGAGGATTTATAGTAATGGAGAAAAAATCAAAAATGATAGTTTGTTGATAGAGAGAGAGGATTACTGGAATAGAGCATTCTAACCTATAATAATACCTCGGATATTGTTGATTTCGTTTTAATATCGAAGAAGAGGATTGGATGGAATATGCCATTGGAAGTTACTATATCTCTTTCGAATAAATTATTTGATGTACTGCACATACAGTTACATGATACACTGATACCGTACATACTTTAGAGAGGTGATTTGGTCGAAATCACCCTCCAGATTTTCTCCCAATCGAAGGTATCTACTTTATACAGGCTGAGTGTGCCCGAATCTAACAGACCCTAGTGAACGCGATCCGAATTTCTAGATAGCCGTAATTATGGACTACGTTTACCTATTTAAAAAAATACTATTAGATGAAGTTGCGAAATAGGAGATTATTTTAATCCTCGAACATATTCTGGAGAAAATCTATAGAACTGGAGAGAAAAAATCAGGAATAATTTGATGGTTCAATTTGATAGTGTGAAGATTAGTGGGGTGTAGAGAATAGACTCTGCACTATGATATTTCTTCGGATTTCATCTTAATATCGAAGAATATGAAGAAGATAATATGTGAATGGAAGTTTGTATGGTAAGATGCCATATATCTCTTTCCAATAAATTATTTGACATTTCGTGCCAATTAATAAAAATGAGCAACAACTGCAAAAGAGACACAAATTATTATTAAAATGCGAACGGAATAATCCCCAAAGCAATGTCTTAATTCTCTTTAATACTGGGAGCGAACTAATTATTCAACGTATTGAACTGGTGGCAATTATCTCAACAAAGGATGGTTCGATAGGCAGATAAGCTGGCGTTAGAAATGAACAAGACACTATTTTTCAAGTATTAATTCTCCTGTTCCTTTAATAAATCTAAAATTCAATGTGGCTACCGCTCTATTATGTACTAATAATAGTTTATTTAGAATCCATTAAATTATATATTCTGGAGGGGCGTAAAACAATATTAGTTTGATTGTTGTTGGTTGCGAGTATAATGAAATTTGATTCTATCGTTGTTGATTCTGAGGGTTGTTAACTCTAAAATTTAATTTAATTTATTTTTCTTAATGTTTATAGTTCTATTATATGAATGGATCTAATAGTTAAAAAGCCTTCTTTCTAATTATAAATCTTTAGCCATTTTTTTGTATTATAATACCCATCCTGTATATTTTCTATAAACCTTAAATCGTACTTATTACCAAACGATTTTTAGCTCCAAAATTATCAAAATTTATTTAATAAATGAAATATACATGTTTAGAGCACCATTTAATGTAATGACACTTACTTGAAATACACACGACACCAACAAGAATCGATTCGGTCATGCATTTTTCAATAGAAAGGTCACCGTTTTATTCTCCCTTTTCCCCCGTAGGTATTACGAATTAAATCGACCTTAAAAAAAAGTACAATTAATACGGGTTTCAAACACATATAAAATGTATCCACATGTAAACTTTTTACTTTTTCAAACTTTTCAAATTATTTTTTATAAATTAAGGTGTAATTAGTGATATTAGTTATTTAATTTAAAAATCATTAACTTTAAAATCTTCTTTGGACTATTGTTATAATAAAAAAAAACTATCAAATATTGTATCCAATTTATGACTATAAACTGGATAAGAATTAAAAACTTATTTTAAATAAAATTTATATCTTCAATAATTATTATTCGACCCAATAAACATGAAGAAGAAAATGATCGGAGGGGAGACCAAAAAATAATTCCTTAAATAATGATGAACTATTTATTAAAAAGCAACGTTTTGAACCACTTTGGAAGTTTTCTTAAGGGTTTGTAATGAAGGTCACAAGTATGGGAGTGAGGTGAGATAATTATGCTAAGATAATTTTGATTCACCTCAACCCAGACTATTTTCTTTTCTGTAGTAAATATAATTATAATATAAATATTTAATAAATATAATAAATAAATCTATTTATTAGATTTTATTATGTAGATCCGCTACCAGCGTTCATATATTTGACTTTTAAACATTATTGAATTTTCGTTGTTCGAAATTTTTCGTGTTTAATAAAATGTATCTATTATAGTCATATAAATATCTTTTTATGAAAAAATGTATAATTTTTTTCTCTTTATTTATCAATCAGCAGAATATAGTATAAATAAACTAAAACATTAAGAAATTATTATAAGTATGTGTAATGGAAAAAATAATAATTAAAGACTTAAGAGGCTAAAATCTCAAAAACGAGTTTCGTGCTAAAACCTTTTAAAGCAACAGTGAATCTGAATGAGCAATCAACAACAGTTTGGTTGACACTGAAACTTACTCAGTGGTTTCGTAAAACTACAGCACTATGTTGTTGCCAAAGCCAAATCCCCGGAGCAATACATTTTCGTTTATATTTTAGAATAAATCATTTACAAAGCTCAGCAATCTATCAAATTAAAAATTCAGTTTTGTCTATTTGTTCATTTTATAATAAAACAGGATAAAAATAAGGTTATGACCAATTAATATACCCGTTCCAGAATTGAAAAGATTCTAGAACACTGAATTGTAAATCGTTAATTAATGCAAATGTAACTTTTAGGATTAATTTTATTAATTGAAATTTGAACTTGAATACGTTGTACCTTGTAGCAATTAATTTAAACCATCAAACATTTCAAACATCGTTGTATACGCACAATGATTCGTTATGCATTTATTTTGTATAAAAAAAGAAAGAAAAGAAAACTGTACAAACCATGAAGTGTACCTGGTAGAGACTGAACTGTTTCTAAGGCAACGGTTGTGCAGGGAGGTGTTTTCTCTTATACAACGCTTATCCGCCATATTTTCCCGTCCATTAATGGTACCCATTTTATAGTGGCTGGATGAGCCCCTGGAGAATATGCGGTTTAGTGGCGGTACTGAGTTTACAGATTAAATAAATTATCTGCCACCTCCGGATTTGAATCTGAAACCTTCAACATAGAAGCTCAGCACTCTACATACTGAGGTTACACAATACCTTAAACATTCCTTTAGTATCTTAAACTGAAAAATTCTTTCAAAACATTCCGCATCGAATAACTTGTGTCACAAAACTTAGTAATATTCGCCCATTCCTTAAAAAAATCGTAACATATCTTTCACTAAACGTTCTGTCTAAACAAGTTACAATTCTATCCATTAAAAGTTACATTTAAGAAAGTTATTTGGAATTTAAAAAACAAATCGTAATTTCTTATTAAACGGTAAAATGCAATTATTACCATACGCAATGTGATAATTGCATATTAATTAGTGTAATATGGAATGTAATTATGTCGGTTGTAATAGATTATTATCGGCTTGTTATAGAATTTAATTAGATAAAGCCATTCTCAACAAGCAATTAATAGAAACAAATATTTCTTAATATAAAACATTATTCTAATAATTAAAAAATTGAAAGCTATTTATAAATCCATACCCTGAAAATAAGAGAAGCAAGCACCTAAAAATAACAAAAACTAGAAATTAACATATTTTTTTTTCGTTGCTTATTTATTTTGTTTTATTAAAAAACATAATCATTCAGGTCATTTGAATCTGATTTTATTTTCACTAAAAAACTTCAATGCGTTTTTAGTTGTTAACAAGGGCTTAAAGATCATGAAGGGGTGGAGTGGCTCAGTGTTTGAGGACTGAGTTACCATGCAGGAAATCCTAGTCGGAATCCCGCTGCGGGCAAGACTTTTATCTAATCTGTTTGCAGCCGGAGATGGATCATATAGGATCTAGGACCCTCCTGGGGTTCACCCAGCCTCTATAAAATATTATAAAAATAGGGTACCCAAAATAAGGGGGATCTGGCGGTTGAGCGTGACCTAGGAGAAGTCACCTCCTTGCCGAACCGTTGTCCATGAAACATTACAGTCTCTACCATGTACTGAACCCCAGACCCTTCACGGGTTGTAGTGGTACAGGTTTTTTAAACATCATACGCCAAGAAAACGAAATAGCGACATAAAGTTATGTGAATAAACAAAGAATCAAATCTTATACATGATTTCCTTTATCATTATTAAAAAGTTCAGACTATTTATAAAGTATGGAATGCGGGGTAAAACATTACGTTTAGTGCAGGGCTACTGACCTCTAGGGCTTGAGTTCGAGATCAGATTGTGATAGATAAATAATTCATTATATCAACAACGGAGAATCTCCGGGATCTGGAGACTTTCCTTATCCTTTATAAAGTGGAAATATAATTGGGGTAAAACCTGGCTCTTAAGCGAGATCTGGTCCTAATCATCACGTACTGAACCTAATTACATTTGCAATTGACTGTATAAATGTTGCGAAGAAGATGCTATGGGTTGAAGGTCAAAAATATATTGTAAATAATGATAAACTATTTATTAGAAATTGAAGTTTTGAACCACGTTGCAGGTCTTGTTCTGATGTAAGTCACAACAAATCACTCAGTCAAGTGTCGGAGTGAAACCTAAATAATCAGATTTTTTAATTATTTAAAGTTTCACCTCCATAATTGTGACCTTCATATTAAAAGCCATGAAGAAGACTTGCACTCTGGGCTGAACCGTTAAATTATAAAGAATAGCTTATCACTTAATGAATTATTATTGACCCCAACCCGGATGAATTAGTCTAGCTTTTTATTAAGTTGTATTGCCTATGAAATGTTGTAAAAATAAATTAAATGTAGTTTAAAAAAACTTAATTAACTTATAAAAAAGGCAGATTATACCTTAGATAATCGAAAATAGAGCCGTCTTTCTTCAAGCTACTGACAATCCAAAACGATCGTCAACGACTGGGCCTTGAATCCACTCAAATCCCCTGGAGGAGGCGCAGAAGTACAGAGGCAGTGCTACTTGGGACTACCATTTCTGGAAGTTATGGAGAGGGTTAAGGCTGGGGGGATCGACCCCCCCTTCCCAATGCACACTACTGCCTACGGTCCCTTGGTGGTATTAGGGGTTTCTACGCCTCCTCTGTGTATCCACGAGTCTCTGTTTAGTTATGGGTTCCAACGGTATAAATCCCAAAATGGATAGTTAGATGGATAGATAAAATAAATATTTGATATTATATTACTCATAATAATATTAGTTCCATATGAGGAAAAAAATGATCCGGGTGGAGTTAAAAAAAAATACTAAATCTGCTCCAGTTGATTTGAACCCGGAATCTTTAGCAGGGCAACCCGGCGCTCTACCATTGTGCTACTAAACTCTCAGAAAAGTTTATTTAAAACACTTAAAAACCAAAATAACAAAGCAACAGACAAAATTGTACTAAGAATAATACAAGTAAAATAAATATAAGGTCCCTGGTTATAATCCTGTCTGCTAGATTAATAATTTAATGTGTTAGCACCCATGGGGATCACCCAGTCTCTATGAAGTGGGAGAAGTAAATGTGGTAAGAAACAAGACAGTTGAGCGTGATGTAGGATAAATCAGACACCCAACCTCTTTGCTCGACTAACAGTACAGTCTCTACAATGTACCTAATTCAGTACTCTTGATGGGTTGTAATGGTGCAGTTTTTTTTTGTTATGTCTGTGAATTGTGGACAAAGGTACATGACATAAAGGGATATGAAGGATAAATACCATAAAGAAATACATGAAAAAAATCATTCTTTTTAAGGTACTTATGTTGGTTGTTTTATATATTAAAATAATACTTATCCAATAGAATAACACTTAAAACAAAACAACGATGCAATCAAAATTATAGAAATATGACCACTTTGTCGGTTTTTATTAAAGTACGCCGAAAGGGTTAGCAGCGATTGATAGCTAACGAATCGAATCAGATTAAGATCAAAAAGATCAAACGTGCCGCACATCAAGAGGGGACAGTAACGAACACAACATTTATATCTTCACAAATAATTATTCATTTCATTTCAAAAATAATTATTTTTTAAATTTGTTTTTAGTATATTTTAACATGTGATACATGTGTGTTGTGTTCGTATATGCTTATTGTAATGATTATTCAAACGTACTGTAACTTTACAGCAACAAAAACAAATTGGAAAACATGTACAATTACGTACATGTGTGAGGTGTTTTGCTCAGAAAATAGCAGGAAATGCACAGTATCTAATTCAACGGTTGTGTACGGAGGTAGTTTGACGGAGATCCAGCTAAGTAGGATTTTTCCTCAAATGCAAGTATCCTTAGATACTTCCCTATTCCCTATTCTTAGAATGGCTAAATGAGATCAAGGAAGGTCTGCTAATTCCACATTATAAGAATAAACCTAAACAGTTTATGAGATGAAAATAGTTGACTGGATGATCTAATGTAAAGGAGATAGTTGGGGGGTGCAGTCAAAAAGAACACTGAATAAGTAATAAACTTATAATTATGTGCCGATGTTTCGACCTACAGTGTAGGTAGTGTACGTACGTCCTATAGTGTAGTGTACGTCGGCACATAATTATAAGTTTATTACTTATTCAGTGTTCTTTTTGACTGCATCCCCCAACTATCTCCTTTACTCTAAACAGTTTAGTTTGTTTATTAATTAAATTTTATATTATGCCGCTATAGCTAATCAAAAGATGTTACAGTGGGATCTCTAAACCTTGCTTATCCTGGCATAATTAGGAAAGGAATTTTTAACGCGTACCTGCCAGCTAAGAAGGTTCGCGACCCTTGGTTTATTATTCTACACCACAGGTGACCCTATCCTCGAAAACTATCAACAGTTGCTAAGATATTTCAAATTAATACATATGCTATTGATTTCAAATAACTAACAGACAAGAATGACAGAAAGCATGGCAACTAGTTTATACATTTGAAGCTGTGGAATAGAGACAGCGGGGGATTCATGGCGTCATAAATACACCAAATTGGGAACAAGTGCCTTCTCCTTTCTCTGCTTCCATCACAAATCAGTCGAGAGGATATTTGCCCCCTAACCCCGATCCTATTGGCTATTCGATATATTCAGAAAATTTATTGTTACATATGAATGCTTACATAAACTTCTATTTATGTCAAATACTATAATATAATATCTACTGCGCTAGGCGATATAAAGCAGGATAGCTTTAGGTTGCTGTGCTGAAGGAACTGCGTTTAAATTTGGCTATTGTAAGATAAATAGATATACATAAATGCTAAATTATTTAATATGTTAACATCGACCATTAGACCCTACATAAAGTGGATACCCTACATTGGGGGAAAAACCTATCGGTTAGGTTTAGGTTTTACCGCTTCAATACATTCTTTCTCTCCTCCTGATTCTCTCGGCCTCTCGGAATTGCATCTAGATCTTAGTATTGGTCCATTACTGTCTTTCATCCTTACTTTTTTTTTACAAATATCTATCCTGTCGTCTATGGATATTCTTGCTATACCAAAAGCCACCCAATAGTCCTTAACTCCCTTCATGCAGTTATTTCCTGTTAAGCAGTTCGCATTTCTTTTATTGTTTGTCAGTTTCCTGTCATCGAATCCTCATCAAACGTCACACGAAACACAGCTTTATTTTTCGTGTTACACTTGAGATTGGTTCCGTATTACTTTCTGTTACATTTTCTCATATAGATCCTGCCTAGATCGACGCACCCTTGCCTTGCATTTTAGTGCCCCATAAACGTATATCTAACAGGATCTCTATTTTCCAATCAAATATAAGTTAAATAAGCTCTCTTGTCTACTGTCCCTTTATAGTGTCACAATTAAGGAGCAAAGCATTCTGATGTCGTTCCTGACATTGCTAATGATTTGTCTGCTTTGTTTTTGTCTATAAATCACCTCTTGGTCTCTTTAAGACCTCTTGGTCTTTTTTCCTCCTTTTGTTATACTTGATTATTTATATGTGAGCAAGAATTATATTGGTGAGTCTTGTTGGGGGAAATATAAAAATATCTCTGTTTTTTAAACATTTTATAAGTGGGGACGACCTGTGGTCTAGTGGTTAGCATTACAACCTACTAAGGGTTCGTAGTTTCGGAAGGGACTTCCCGAGCCAGTACGATGTCAGGAACTCGTTAAAATTACCTATCCTAATTGAACCTGGATAAGAAAAATTTAGAGCTCCCACAGTAGCGTCGTCCGATTAGCCATAGCAGCATAAAGGTGGCGTTAAATAAATAAACATTTTAAACATCGTTTTCTTATCCCTAGAAGATGTGAGATATTGTCAGTGTTTTTTCTATATTGTAATCGGTATAGTTCTCCTGTTAATTATGGGCCAAAAATGATACACACACATATAAACATATGCATAAAGGTTTATGTGCCAATTCATTGTTTGAATGTTTGTTTATTAGTAAATAACTATAATTTCTACGTACACCATTTTTTGTCATTCTTCGCGCATATTATGTATCCATATATAAAAATAACTAAATTTTAAATTCACGAAAAAAAAGAGGAAATTAATTAGAAATATTCCGAAACAGATAATATTTCACAAAAGCCCGGCAGGAAAAGAGTAAGAAGTAATTTAATTAAAAGAGTTAATTCAAACTGGGCCTAAGCTCATTAAATTTTGTGGCTACTCAAGCAGCCAACTTCTTCCCCAGCTTACTTTAAGCTCGTCCCAAACTCTTTTCTATTTTAAAAGCCCGAATTATTTACCCCCTGCGGCTGGGGCGGAAACGATTCCGCGAAGCGATTCGATGTTAGGCAAAACCGGAACTTCCATTGATCTAACTTGACGAGATCAAAGGAGCTCGTGCCGCGGTGAGAGGGGTTAGAAGATGAGAGAGAGGACGGGCATAAACAATTAAATAAACAACACTAAGAGCGACCTTTCAAAAGCACCTGATTTTGAAAAGGTTTGATATCGTACAGGGCAGCCATTTTACGTTCCATCCGAAGAACCGGAAAACCAACGATTTTCCCCACCTTTTATAAACATGGTAAGGCGACTTATCGCCTGTGAACCCGCCATCATGGGCATAGAAGTTTGTTATGCCACTATACACTACACCACAGAGACCATTGTCCCAGTACACGGTATGAACTATATTGTTTGACTTTGGTCATAATTAACGAAATAAAATAAAATAATTGGTGTCAATTGTTTCGTTAAAGATTCAATATGAAATAACAAAAAACAATTTAAAATTCAAAGTATGAAATACAAAGGCTTTTATAAACAATATAAATAAAAACGGTGTTATTAAAACCGAAGGGTGAACTATGAAACTTGCGAAATCGAAAGTGCTATCGAGAAGTGTCCTCGTGACGACATAAAAATAGTTTTGGGAGACCTCAATGCACAGGTCGGAAGAGATTCAGTATATTGGTTGGAAGACAGCCTGCTCGATAGGACAACCTAACGATAATGAATGGTTGGTCAAATTTGCAGCATCTCAAAATATGGTTGCCGATAATACTATGTTTGACAGAAAAAACATTTAAGGCTACATAGGGTTCTCCATACAATCATTCCAAAACCCAGACTAATCAGTAAAAGACAGCGTTCTATGCGAACATGGATTCAATACATGGTAAGAACTACAATATTTCGAAACCAAAAATATAAAATATTAAGCTCGATGCCATGTTTTTTTAGATGCTTGATAGATGCTGAGTGAGAACTGGGAGATTAGATCCACAGCTGATGACCAAATATATTTTT
This sequence comes from Arma custos, assembly GCA_037127475.1. Lineage (NCBI taxonomy): Eukaryota > Metazoa > Arthropoda > Insecta > Hemiptera > Pentatomidae > Arma > Arma custos. The sequence goes on along the minus strand of CM073765.1, from coordinate 16,682,044 downwards.
TTAAATGTATTTATCGAAATTTAAAACTGTATATTAATACGTCAAGTAAATATAATGAAAGATAAATAATGTCCCGAGATAAAGGCAAGTAGCGAAGCTACCCAGTGGTAGTACTTAAATAAAAAGTTCAACTTAAAAGGTCACGAGGCCGTCTTCTTTTCAGAAGCCTCGGAGGATTATCAGGAATTGAAGAGGTTGCTAGGTTTGACACAAGAGGGTTTGAGTGGAAATTAAGTTTGCCATGAAAAGGTTCATATCGGCTTTGGGCCAAATCAGCAACAAATGGGACATTAAAGTCATTATGGATTACTTTGTTTGTAACAAAGTATGGAAGATTTTACTAAGGATTTTGGATTGTAAGGATTGAATACGAGAGGAATTCGATGGCTTAGCGGAACCCCATAGCTCTACTCCATAAGTTCAGATGGGTATAATGATTGTCATGTATATGAGTCTTTTGTAATTAATTGGGAGCTTAGAGCGTTTGTCTAGGAAATGTTGAACTGGCCTGAAACGGCGAGCTGTCGTTTCAGTCTAGTATGGGGATTTCAAGTTAAGCGTTTATTAACACCTAAATCCGGTCTCGAACCAGTACCTAGGATACTGAGCTAAACCACTATGATGTTACTCTCCTCAGTAAATTTTAAACTTAAAATTTTAACTAATATAGATCGATTAAATTACTGACAAGACAAACATTTTAACAAACAGGAATATCATGTTTGATATGATGAATTAATCCAAGCAACACAGCATCCAGGGCAGCTGTCTTTGGCGAACATGTGCAAAGAGGAAATAAAAAACGCATCGACATCTTGCAGTTAAAACTAGCAGAATTTTACTTTACAGACATCTATATAAGCCTCCAACGAGTATAAATGAATTCGCATCAAGTTTTTTGCATAGTGGAATATTACAACTAGCTTAATTCTGCTACAGAAAGATACGAAACCTTGAAAATTTATTATTTTATGGCGTCTGAAAGGATCAAATGCTTGAACCTTAGAAATAAATATTGTGCTAAAAAAAAAATCTTCAGAGCATGCCAATCTTTATTGAAATTTCATATCTTTAATTTTAATTCATCCTAATATACGAATATATATATATATATATATATATATAATTAAAAATAATATTAACTTTATAACAAAAAAGTCACAAGCAGTTTTTATGAATTAAGATATAATAACGAAGAATAGTTTTTATTAAATGACTGTAAATAGTATTTTGACTACTTAATTGCATATACGGAAAATATTTAAGTAAATACGGTACGAAAAAACATGATGAAGACCTTCTGATATTTTTACGTATACATTTCACACACGTACCTACAACGTAAAGCACTCTAAGGGGAGAGGCGTAACGATTTCACCAAACATTATGAATTAAATGTTTTTACTAAACGGTATTCTCCCTCTAAGGCCCCCTATTTTCTTAACAAATACCAGACTCTGATATTCTCGGAAAGCTTTTTGCTCTGATTTTTTTACGGGCAGCTATAGTTCAAAACACCGGCTTAATAATAAAAAAAAAGTTCGCTTTCTTATGAAGTGTTTTAAATTGGTAAAAATAAAGAAGAAAAAGTAACGAGAAAATGTAGATTAAGAAAAAAAAAAAAAGTACGACAGAAAAAATAAATAATAGTAAACAACACAACTGTTTTAATAATTTAAATTTCTGTTTTAGTTTGGAGACTTAAGGGCTTTTCGTTGGAATTTTTACCACGGTCTTAAAAATTAATATATTTTTTGTTAATTAATTAATCACATCCATAAGCCGTTGGCGCCTGATTTAAATGTTTCATTTAAAATATAATAACATTAAATTCATTAAATACAATAAAAAACAAAAGAAGGAAAATGAATATCAAAATATCTCATTAATTATTTCAACATTAACGTGGTATAACTCCAATTAAACAATTTTAGGCATTCGAAAGCCCATTCGAAAATATGTTTGCGAACTTTTTTTTTATACAATAATTTTAATACCTTATGGATTATGAAAAAAAAGGTTAATTATTTCATTTACAGAATTTGCAAAGCAACAAGAAAATCGGTGCTTTTTTTTTTTTTTTTAATAACTTGCCCTGCTTTCTGAAACAATGTTTCTAGTAGTTCTCATGGAGTGCAGTTATTTAGATTAGTCTTTTTTGAAGTAAGCGTAGAGAGAATCTACGCTAATCATTGTAATTATTCGTATAGTTAGTTTCATTTTTTCTAAAAGATTCTGCATTTTTTTTCTCGAATATTTCCGAGGATAAAGGAAAATGAGAAAAAATAACCACAAAAAAATTAAATTTTGTAAACTTTCTCTACATTATATCTAATGCCGGGACAACAGTACATTTACAGTAGATAATGTAAATAATATAATAATATATATTTAATTATAACGAATAATATAATAATATAAAAAGTGCTATTTTTTAAATATACAGCTAAAGAAAAAAAAATTAACCAAAGTATTATTAACTGAAATTTAATAACAAACAGATTAGATGTTTGGTAAGAAAACCAGTTGGAATTCGGGCGTTTTAATAATTTATTTCATGCTACTTAAATAAAGACGAAAACATAATTCAGAAGTACTTTTAAAACTCAACTATTTATTAAATAATAAAAAGGCTAAGTATTGCTGATGCATAATGCGAAATTCGTACTGTCTTTTAAAAAGAATAGATTTATTATCTGTCGGCCGAACTATCTATCTCCTGCCAATATGAGGTCGGTTAGAACCAGGTATAGGTATCACGTATTGTGTGTGTGTGTGTTTTCCCTAATTCATGTAGTTATCATATTTTACTTTTGTTATTTTATCCAAAAAGTAAGAAAAAACGATTTAAAATGAATTTCGTAAAAATAAAAAAATATTACATAATTATCGTCAAACGTGAGCGAGCGTTACATTTAACAAAACATTAGTTTTGAGATTTACACGAGCATTTTTTGTATATTTATTGTTAATTATATAATTGGTATAATTAATATGATTAGGTAGAATTGAAACGTAAATCAACATTAATTAATGCATACTTTTTTTTAATATATCCTGTTTTTGTTTTCATAAAACAAAGACATTATATAGGGGAAAAACACATAAATACCAGATCATGTTTGATTTTGGTAAAGCTTAGCACAAGCACTACTAAATGTTTTCTAATAAACAGTTGTTTATAGTTTTTGTTTGTTTACTTTAAATATTTTTTTCTAGAAACTCAATGTGAAATTAAGTTGAAACAAAGGTTTTCATAGTTACAATTCCAATATTGTTTTTGTGACTTCATAAATAAATAAATATATATTTTTTCCCTGGTTTGTCTTATGTTGTTTTCATAGATTAAAATAAAAATAATCAGAATCGCAGATAGACAGCCTTTCCATTAAAAACTAATACCGACTAAATGCTGCATGATATATTTTAGCTTCTTTTGTCTATAAGTACAAGTTTCATTTTAATATAATCAGCTATTATTTTGAATTATTAGCGGTATTTAGATATCAAAGATTTTAAAGAAGATAAAAATTACCTTTTTAAAAATCGAACGAAGTGCTTTTCTCAATATACACCCGGAATTTTAAGTGCGTAAAATCACTTGTGAGAGGAAATAATGAAAAACGCAAGATAGATAACTTAGATAATTATAAAAATGCAATCTCGTCCATGATAAATCAGTAATATTTTAGAGATTGTCTGTATATTATTAGTGACGTCATTTCACAATTAGTCAAAATTTAATAGTCTAGAAGTACAAATACTTGGCATTAAAATTAAAACAACATTGCATATTTTATCAGTTAAGTGAAATAAATTAGAGTTTTATGTTTTAATATAATAGAAACTTGTTAATTTATTCTTAAGCATCTAGATAGGGAATGCAATTATAGAAATTATTGTATATAGTTAATTCTAAGTAAATAAAACAAAAGTAATTAGATTAAAAAACATCATTAAACTGAAAGGTTTTGTAATGCGTATTTAAAAAAGTAAAAGTTCGGTCTAGTTATCTTAGAAAGCTCCCGACGATTCCACTATTTTAAAAAATCTAGTATTTCACAAAAAAAAAAAAAAATAATATCCAAGATCTTGTTTTTCAATATTATAATAAAAATGAATTAAATTAATTAGCAAAAACACAATAAAACAATAAATAATGGACAATAGTAATCATCAATTTATTATTGATAAATGTGTTGTTTTTTACTAAAACTATAAATTGCGAAAATAACTTATGAAATTAAATAATCACAAAGTAAAAAATAAAACTGGTGAGAAATTAAATAAGTTAGAGGACATAATTATAAAAACCGAATATAAAGATAGATAACATTGATTTTCTAAAAAAAAATATTTTTAATTATATCCAAAACATTTTAAAAATTTATAAATATTTAAATTAAAGATTTTATTTAACAAAATGTTTGAACCCATTGAATTAAACGAAAAAAATACAAAAACTACGCCTAAATAACAAAAGAAAATCAATCCTAAAAATAATCCTCGTTTCAAAGTTTGAATAAGAGAATATAATAATGAAGCTCAGAGCATAATATTTTGAATAATATAAATTTAAAACACTTGCTCACTCAGGTTTAATGAGAAAAATAAGACATGCATTGAAAAAGGGGTCATATTAGGCTGCTTTAAATTCTTACATTAGGACACTATATAATGTAAAAAAAAAAGAAATGATATTACATAATACTACGTAAAATTTGCTAGGTTATAAGCGTGCAAATTATAAGTGCTTCATAAAATATATCACATATTATTTTTATTGAGTTGAGTTTTGGCATTTTTCTTCTTGTATCCCTTGTTAAGAAATATGATTATTCAGTTGTGTAAATGGATATATAGGAAATATCAGTTTTATATAATGACTAAAAATATAATATGCCCTATTTGGTTATCGCTGGTCCGTTCATATTGAATACCAATGTATAACCAATCTTTTAAAAAAAAAAAATGAGGTTAACCCAGGGTGGTTGTTAAAATATAAAATAAAAAAAAATCGCTGTTATGGTATAACTTTATATTGTAAAAACATACATCAACAATATTTATATACAGGACATACAAAATAATTTAATTTATCACTATATACACAACTATAAACAAATCCACAATCGGATCTTTATACATTAAAAGATAAAACTAATAAGAGGAGGAATCCATATATACGTTTTTGGTTCATCTTTCATAACTAGAGAGATCAAACAATTATATATCCATTTAGCATAATCATATATATGTATAAGACTTTGGTATAAACTGTAGGTTTTCGAATTCAACCACAAATAATCTATTATTAATTATTTGACAATGAAAAATATATCATTCACCACGCAGACATATTCCCAAATATATATATTATTATATAAATAAGTATATATTAAATCTATTAGTCAACTTCCTCTTTGGGAAAAATCTTTGGCAAAGCCTTTATTGTAAATTCTTATTTCGACACTATATACAATTTATCACTTTCTCGTCAATCTTTTCAAGTTATTAACACATTATATACAATTCTGGGCAAACCCTAATATAGACAATATGGTAATCAGTATAGTTACTCTGGGTCAGTTGGTATTGAATATAAAAATAACAAGGGAAAACAAAGATAATAGCAAATGATATTTCGAAAAATTAATAGGAAAATCAACTAAGTGTAAGCTTAAAAAAGTACACTTACTTAGTCTATTAATTCGGCAAATCGAAGTATAAGTTTGATGATAATACAAACAGAAAACGGGAAATACAGATTCGGTGAGGGTGATATCTAGCAGAGAGAAGTCATACAACCGTCTTAGACGTCGGTGCCACAGCCTTCCTGATATCCCTCGTCCGGCGAGCTCCTGGTGAGAACCCTTTTGAGAGCGTTCACTGGCGGAAGTACGGGGACTCCTCGTTGCCACACCCGCAGGGTCTTAGCCGAGGGGATCGGTGGGCCTCCGGGAATGGGCAAGCCGTAATCGGGAGGATAGTCTTCGACGATGGGGGTCCGGTCGCCGATGTAGCCCTCCTCCCAGCCATCAGAGTTCCGAACGTATTCGCCACTGCCTGGCCTAGGATCTTCACGGGTGTCGTTGATGAGGTCCGGGTTAGGAGCGTCGCTGGGGCTCTCTGCCTGGATCAATTCCCGAGCCACGGGACCCACCGCCACCTCCTTCCTCTCCACGAATGTCGAAGATTCCACAGTCACTGGAGTGGCTGGCTTCTGTGACACCGTGCCGTTGGGAACCACCTCTACGGTCCCTCCTCTCGGTGTCTTTGATTCCGAAAACGGTACACGCCTCAGTCTTATCAGGAGGACTAAAATTGACAATAAAATAAAAAGTATGAGAGCGACGAGGGCGGCGCTGATGCCGGCGATCTGGCCGCTGCCGAGGCTGGCCATCCCCGCCATTCGGTAGGAGACGTGCACCGTGTAGTTGGCCTCCGCATTGCCCGCCCTGTTCTCGGCGATGCAGTAGAAATCTCCAGAATCGGACTCCTGCGCGTTGGTCACTATCAGCGTACTCTTTTTGTCGAAAGTGCCGTTCTCCATGATGTACACTCGCTGGTAAGAACTGAAAGCTGAATTGTTGAGCAGCAGTCGTCCGTTGAAGAACCAGCTGACACTCGCTTCCGGAATAGATTCCACCCTGCACACAATGGTAGCATTATCACCGGTAGTAGCCTCCACCTGCCTGCTGTCCAATCTGATTTCGGGGCGACAGGCGAAATCGTCTAATGAGAGTTCTGAAAAAGATTTACCCAGAATTCTTTCTGGACCTCCATTGCACCTCGGTGCTATAGGATACGGAATATTATTGTCTGTTAGCCAAAGTTTGACAGATCTCAGATGACAATCACAGTACCAGGGATTCTCGTGCAATTCGACACCATGTAATCTCGACAACGCTTCTACAGTTCGCGGACGAATCTCCTGTAAATCGTTTCCGTTGAGTTTGAGTGATTCGAGCAGTTGAACACCTTCAAACGCTTTCGGTGAAATGGTATACAATTTACAGTTGGACAAGTCCAGCTTGACGAGGCCGGGAAGGGTCATAAATGCATGTCCTTCTATCTTCTGAATCGGGTTGTTGGAGAGGATGAGGTCTCTCAGATAGGGGACATCTTTGAAGGTGGCAGATGGTATCGACGTCAGCATATTATAGGACAAGTCGAGTTCGACAAGGTTAGTGAGGCCTCGGAGGGCCCTGTCGTCGATCTGTCCCAGTTTGCAGCTCCTCAGGTAGAGGCGCTGCAAGTTGAGCAGACCGTTTTTGACGAAATTGTCGTTGGTGAGGACCTGGATATTGTTCCCGGACATGTCGAGGACTTGAGTCTCCGGGTCGATGTCTTGCGGGAAGAGGATGAGGGATCGGTCGGTGCACTCCACGGTCTGCTTTCCGCCTTTCCATTTGCAAACGCACACTGGTGGGCAGCTACCGGAAGCGGAGAACCCTTCCCCGATCAGTGCGAACAAGAGAACGAAGAAGATCTCCATCTCATATCACAGAAACACTCACTGCACTGTCTCGACAATGATAAAAAAAAATAACTAAATATAAAATCGTTAGTTTTAACGGGATATAAATTCACTTGGGGAACGGTATCACTTTATCCACAGGGTCGGAGATAGCTGATTGGATGAGCACACTGCTGCGACATGACTACAACTAAACCGACTGACGTAGTTTAAAGCTGGACGACGACGAACACGACATACAAACAACTCGACACCCGGCGCTCGACTGGCGGGCCGAGGCCTCCCCACCTCCTACCTCCCCCCTCCTTCCTACTTCCCCCACCCCTCCAATCTCACCCCTCTTTGTTCGATCCCTGTCAATTTTTCACGCACAAGTGAGACCGTCCCTGAGGATCAATGGGACTGTTCCCTATCTCCTCATCTCTCTCTCTCCCTCTCTCACCCTCTTTCTCTCGCACTTCCTCTCTCTCTCTATTTCTCTGACTCAATCAGCCTGTCTTTCTCCGTCCAACTGTTTCCTTTGACCCTTAATTATTAAATCGTTTTAACTAATCATGAGGGTTATCGTCTTTAAAATGTTTCGGTCCTTATTACGATTTGTAAGATATATATATATATATGTGTATATATATATATATATATATATATATATATATATATATATATATATATATATGCGTATAATAGTATATTTTATTTGTCTACTACATTGAAGTGGTTTAGGACTAAATATTATAATAATTGTTAACCGTTAAAGGTCCAGCAAAAGGATAAAAATTAATCTGTTACTTTCATTATAATATAAGAGTAGACCACGCATGTAAGCATTTTTAATTTTTTTGCTGTATTGAAATTACTATTTGAATAACGAGAAGCGTTTTAAAACTAACTTTATTATATATATATATATATATATATATATATATATATATATATATATATATATATATTGGTTTTTTACTTGAGACTGAAACTCAAGATTTAAATATTATATTATATATTTTTTTTTAGATTGCGGTAAATATTTTGATACAAAACATATTTTTTTATTGATCAAAAAGTTATTTTTAATTAAAAATGGACAGCTTTTATTCAACAAATTATAAAGGTAAAAAACAATAAACTATTAATTTCCAGTATTGCATAAATAAATCAAAACTTGAATAGATTTCAGAAACCAAATATAGTATATATTTTTATTTTAATTAAATATATTCTTGTCAAACACATTTTAATTTATCTACTTCAATTCATTTAGTGTTAAATTAAAATAGTAGCATAATTTCCCTATGTCACATATTTTGCGAAATATTCCATTTATGTTTCTAAACTCAATTATATATTAAAACCTAATTCACTTACATTGACAATAACAACTTAAATTATAATAAATTAAAACCAGATACACAAGCGTTTGTCTGCTAAATTGGAGGGGGTTTTCGAATATTGAAAACCAACTTTACATGTAAACATTTTTTTTAATTGGGATTTGTTATTTAGACAAAAACAACTATACATTAAACAATCCTATTTATTTCTATATAAAAATGTAAGCATAAAAGGATTTTGAATAACAATTGAATTTTTATGATGGTGATAAAAACCACAATGATGATTTTCACTTGCACATAAACAGACTTAATAACCAATTAAGCTTCATATTATATTTAAATTTTCTTGAACCTAATATGTTTATTTTTGGCCTTTTAATCATTTCTTAAAAAGTAAGATGGTCGCATAATCTAATGACCAGTAAACAGTAATACAGGTTGATTATTTATGGACACTTAACGTATTTGGTCTATTAGATTTTACGAAATATACCTTATTTTATGTGATATTCAATTATTGTTTTAAAATTTGTGTCATTATGACCCAGCATCGTTTGAATTTTTCTCTCCGTTCCTAATTTTCTAAAATAGCTTTCATGTTGTGGAAGGATATGACGTATTGTTAGTTGTGAGGACTGTAATACATTCCATTCGCTTCACAAAACGATCTGTTTATAAAGATATGGAGGGAAAAAAGTTGCATGTATAGAGAGAAAATGTTTATTTTATGAGTTAACTAAACAAATATTCATCCTTAACTTTTCTCACGTTCCTATTTTTATATAAATATAATAAAATTGTTTATCGTAGTTCCTTAAAATGCTTATAAGTACTATTCCTTTTAATGGTTGTTTTTTTTTATCTATTGGAATTTATCTCAGTTTCTTTTTCCCACCGTATTAGAAGGTTTTTGTTCTTTTTATAATTATCACAGCAGTTTGCTTCCTATTAATTTACATTTTGTATTCAAAATGATTATTTAATTAATTTTGTCATGAAGGGGAGAGGAGAGTTAGGCGGGTTTAATTACAACGCGATGAATGTTCATCAGATTGAAAAAAATATTGTGAGATTTATCCTGGGACTAAAAATTCAAGCAAATATTAAAATATTAAACCTAGAAATTTACGATATAAATAATACATTTACATACATGAAAAATTAAGGATGAGGAAATGGGCGATAGTAAATCTTTATTTTACAAATAATTTGAGTAGAAATAAATCAATGATATACTCTGTATATTATAGGGAAATTACTTTGCCAAAAATTATATGTTCTACTGTCAGTTTTCTAGATAACTTTATGTTTAACGGTACTTTCTACTACTATACACAAATAGTAGAAATTTGAATAAATTTTGTTCTGAAACTGTAAGCATTTTAAAGAATCATAAGAATATTTTCTAGATTTTTATGTATTTTTCAATTTTGATGATTAGTCTGTTTACCTTGTTATTTTATGTTTTCTTGGAGCGAAGTGGCTCAGTGGTAAAGCGCTAAGTTGCCGTGATGGTCCTGAGTTGAAATTCGGATGTCATAGATTTTATTTAATCTGTTAACAGTCGGGATTCTTTGGGACTTGAGGCTCTCTAGGGGCTCGCCCAACCTCCGCAAAGTAGGTACCAAAAAACGAGGGAAAACCTGGCTTTGGAGAGTGATCTAGTACTAATTACTTTCCTGCAGAACCGTTGGCAAAGAAACAGAACTGTCTCTACCATGTACTGAACCCAAGATCCTTCATGGGTTGTAGAGGTAAAGTGTTATTGCTTCTTTTACTATCTGTTTTGTAGTTTAAGGTCTATTTTACCGTAAATTACAAATCAATCGACCTTTGAATAAATTCTATTTATTACTGATCACAAGTTTTTATTTATCTTCGACAAGTGTGCGTTTATTATCTTCCTGTACCTCAGTGTTTTTTTAAACGTCCTGGATTAAGGCCGGTGTATCTGATTTTAGAGATTGATTGGACTGTTGGTGTGAGAGGTGCTGCATTTGATCTTAATTGGCGTGAATTTTATTTTGGTGAATGCTCTGATGATGCTGAATTGTCGTAAGGATGACTGGTTAGTTTTTCTAGGTATTTTATATACTTAAAGCTTAGTTATTTGGATTTTTCTTATTACACTCTGATTACTATTTTGTGTTGTTTTTTTTAGCTTTTGCTCTTTCTATCGATTAACCTTTTTATTTTTAAAAAATGACAGGAGAAGAAATAACCATAGAATACTGCAAAAATCCGCATACCCACTCTGCTCTAGAATGTTGGATACGTGCCACCCGAGATCTGGGTCAAAAAGGCTTCACTTACCAAGTCCCGCGTTCTTACATAGTTTACAGTGAAAATAAAAGTCCTCCTTCAATTATTAGTCTCTCTAGTCCACTTTCTTTTCTGTCACCGCCGCAGTCTCGGTAGATTCAATAGACTGAAGTAGAACCAATCGAGATATCTAAGTTGAATATCGTATTAGGTTTATGATGATCGAATCGAACGGAAGAAACTAACGACTGGATATCTGATTCAGAGGTATCTCTATAATCAAATTAAATAAATGAAAATAAAATTTTAGCTATAATATTCGGCATTGTATTTGAACCAAATAAATTTAATTTTTTTTATAATTATTGGTCAGCTGTTTTGATATTTTTAAAATATTTTTATTTAAAGAGAAAAGATATGCCCCTGATATACTAAAATATTTGGGGCATATCTTTTCTCTTTAAATAAAAATATTTTAACAAATAAATTTACATTTGAATAAAAAAGTCATAATTAATCTATTAGTAAATGATTATAATTAAAAAATGTGAAATAAATTCAGTCTCATGAAATAATTGTCAAGTTTTATTATTAATCTATCGCATGACACTGTCATTGATATGTCATTTAATAATTATAATTACTATATTAATTTGTTGTTAAGCTTTCGCTGGGTGGAATATTTTAAGTTATTAAAAGCTTTGTGAAAGAGTTATGAAAAGTGACTAAAAATATAGTACTGATATGGTTAATATTAAATCAGATTTAACAGTTAAAATTATTAAGAAATAATATATTCAAGAAATAGCTTAAGTTATAAACTGAAACACCTTAAATGGCACAAAATCCTGAAAGTGAAATCTTGAATGCTAGTGCTGGAATCCCATCTCCCCCTTGTCGTTATGGAATGCCCTCCATTAGAGTCCCGCAATCAGAAAAGACGTAAATGGGAGGATAGCAAGGAAGGGGATTCTACCCCTCGTCCTCTCACAATTTAATAACTGAAACGCTTAGATATTTTAGGATCCTCCATAAATTAATATTAAAAAACAATACTTCACTAATTAATAGTAATATTAAAGTAGCCAAAACCCGCAGTGTAGTCAGGCAACGAAGGAATGTTTAAGTAAATTTTAAAAAATACTTCACTAATATTTAAAAACACTACTAGCACCTTTGGTTCAATATTTTTATCTAAAACTGTAAATAAGATTATTCTTAAATATCAACCTTCGGAACAAAAAAAGCTGTACTACTACAACCTGTGAACGGGTCTGGAGTTCAGTACATGGTAGGAACTGTACTGTTTCATAGATAACGGTTGTGCAGGGAGGTTATTTGTCCTATGTCATGCTTATCCGCTAGAGTTTCCCGCATTATTTTCGGTACCCATTTTATAGAGGGTGGGTGTGCCCCAAGAGGGCCCTAAATCCTCTATGATCCATCTCCGGCTGCTAACAGACTAAATTTTGACACCATTCTTCAAGAACAGTGATGTGGGATTGGAGGCTTTGGGATGCAATAACTGGATTGGTGTTGACTGATAATACACATGTATCATCAGCATACGTGGTAAGGATGGTATTAGGATGAGTTGGGATGTCACCTGTATAAAGGATTGGACCAAGGATATTGCCTTGAGGAAAACCAGCAGATTGGAAAAAGGGATGAATAGACATTATTATGGTTTACTTGGAAAGTTCTATTTGTGAGATAGGATTGGAGGATGAGAAAGTATGTAGGTGGTAGGAATTTACGGAGTTTGTAGAGCAAGCCCGGATGCCAGACTCGGTCAAAAGCCTGTTCCACGTCAAGAAAGACTCCCGAACAATATGATCCACGTTCCAATACATAGGTGACTACATCCACCACACGATGACATTGCTGAATGAAAATATGCCCAAATGAAAATATGCCCAAAATGATAAATATGTGAAAATATGTACTTTTTTGATCAAATATGTATAAATATGCAATAACGTCCAAATATGTGGAAATATTTGAAATTAAGGTAGGCTCAAACACTTAAAAAGTGTCAGTATGAACACTTCTAGTTGAAAAACGTCTGTAAATTGCCTAGAAAAAAATATGTAAATACATACGAATGCGATTTCCACACATCAAGAAGGTGGGATACAATACATGGTAGAGCAGTACTACTTAGACAACGATTGTACTGAGAGGTGATTCCTCTGTGATTACGTTAACCGCTATGTTTTATAGAGGCAAGGTGAGGCCCGGGGCGGCCTCTGGATCCCTTATAATCCATAAATAACTGTAAGCAAGTTAAATAATTTATTTATCACAGCTAGACTCGAACTTACATACTCTTAAGTTACCCCGCTCCCCCGATTCGTTCATAAACCTAATAACAATTGCACCCCTAGCCACCAGACAATACCACAACATTTCTTGATTGCTTCCTGTATTCCGAACCAGAACGTTGGTTGTATGCTTGAATTACAAAGACCCTCAGCATCCTTCTTCTGCCACAATTCGTTCCAGCCTAAATTGGAGGGGACGAACCCCTGAAGGGAGGGCTAAGTGTTGGGGTGAGTATAGTGCACTTAGTGTCCTCCTCATCGAGCTTCATGTGGGCCCACCTGGGCTTCTTCTAAGTTCTTCTTCACCCCATCCCTTTAAAAATGTATTGTTCTTTGTTTTTCTTAAAAAATCTGTTGTGAATTTTTACTTAGGAAAAAAAAACAAATTAAATAGGAAGTAATATGGAAGGCTGACAGAAGTGAAAAATCAGAATTATGTTAGAGAAGAATTGGTTGACTGTAACTTCTAATATAAGGAAGAAATAGTTGGGGGTGCAGTCAATAAAAACACCTTAATAAGTGTAACTCATTTATTGTGTGCCGACGTTTCGGCCTACAATGTAGGCCATCTTCAGGGCAAATATAGCAAGCGGCGACGTGGCACGCCATATATTATACGTATATTTGCGGGCGCAAATATAGCACGCCGGCGCTTGCTATATTTGCCCTGAAGATGGCCTACATTGTAGAACGAAACGTCGGCACACAATAAAATAAGTTACACTTATTAAGGTGTTTTTATTGACTGCACCCCCGACTATTTCTTCCTTATATTATATGAAAAATCAGAACTTTTGAATAACTGTGATCATTTTAGAAGTTCTAAATAAATTATAGTCTGAATTATTTAAACTTCAAATTTAAAAATATAATTATTAACATTAGTCTATTTTTCATATATACCGACGCTCCGAACAATTATTATATACATTTTCAAGTAATTTATTTATTAATCAAAACATAAGATGGGATGTACAAACTCAATAGAAAATACAAATAATTTAATTGAAATAATAATTAGTATATACAATTATTTATAGTTTGTAATTGTATTTACATAGATGCTTATTTTCATATTTAGCATTATTAACATCGTCAGGTTCAACAATATTTGTTTCATTTAGACTTGAATCATTTCGTAAAACAAGACATTTATCTATGACAAAAAAAAATCTTTTAGAGGAAACGAAAAGTTAAACTAGTTATTGTAATTTTCAGTTAGTAATATTTTGAATCGAACTATTAACTATTATCAACTATTAAACACTTTTTGGATGGATATAATTTTTTCCCCTACCAAAAGTCCCTAACTATGTCTAAACAAGTTTTTATTTAAAAATGATCAGTATGATCTTCGACCAAACAACATTCTCTCATCCACTATTTAAATTTTAAAATTTCACGTTTAATTTCCATTTACAGAGTATAAAATAGCCCGAATGGAGGTCAAAAATGAATACATAAACAGCGTATATAAAATAATAAATAAATAGTTGCTCACGATTTAAAAATTCATTTTTGACCTCCACCCGGACTTTTTCGGTCATCTAAGAATTATTCAAAAGTTTCTCCTTTCCTGCTATTTAAAACTTTCATAATTTATTCGTAGTGGTACAGTACAGTAAGTATATAAAATAAAGACTGTTCTTATGCTGACTAGGTTAATGTTGAACAGTTAAAAAAATAAGAATGCTTCTTCGATAGCTTCTATCACAAACCTGATTGCCCCATTCAGTTAACAGCTGCGAATCGACCTTCTACGATCTAGAGACCCTCTTGAGCCTCATCCTTATCTGGAAAGTGGGTGTCCTTAATAGGAGGGAGGGGGGAGACTTGTGGATCTTAGCTAGATCTCGGTCAAACCAATTCCCGTACAATATGTAATGAAACCAATTACCCGTCATAGGTGAGTGCAGTAAATTTTTTTTTTCATATTTAATGTTCATCCTCCTCAAGGTAGTATCCTTGGTCCAATCCTTTATACAGTTTATACAGCTGACATCCCAACTCATCCTAATACCATCCTCACTACGTATGCTGATGATACAAGTGTAGTATCAGTCAACACCAATCCAGTTATTGCATCCCAAAGCCTCCAATCCCATATCACTGATCTTGAAGAATGGTGTCAAAACTGGAGAATTAAAATAAATTCTCAAAAATCGCATCAAATCACTTTTACCTTACGTCGTAAACCAATGACTTCCTGCCCTTCAGTATCCTTTAATAATATCCCTCTGATCCGATACTTAGGGTTGCACCTTGACAAACGATTAACCTGGAATCCTCATACAAGACTGAAAAAGCAAGAAACCGCACGACGTTTCAGACTACTTCAACACTTACTAGACAAACGCTCTAAGCTCCCAATTAACTACAGAAGACTCATCTACATGACCATCATACGACCTATTTGGACTTATGGAGTAGAGTTATGGGGCTCCAATAAGCCATCGGATTCCTCTCGTGTCCAATCCCTACAATCCAAAATCCTTCGTAAAATCCTCGATGCTCCTTATTTTGTTAAGAATAAAGACATCCATAACGACCTTAATGTCCCTTTCGTTGCTGATTTGGCCCGAACCCGGTATCTATCCTTTCATAATAAACTTCATTACCACTCAAACCCTCTAGTTTCAAACCTAGCTTCCTCTTCAATTCATGATAATCCTCCGAGGCGTCTGAAAAGAAGATGGCCACGTGACCTTCTTAGTTGAACTTTGATTTGAGTACTACCAGTGGCTAGTTTCTCTACTTGTCATTATCATGTCATGATATATCAGTTAGCCTATTTACTTGTTGTATTATTGCAATAAAGTTGTAGATAACAATAAATAAATTTAAAAAAAAAATGTTTATCCATTTCAATACTATCCGAGCAGTATGGATTTCAAGCAGACAGAAACATATAAAAACCTTATAAACTATGTTTCTCTGTTATAGAGAATACGTTTCAGTAAAATTTCAAAAAGAAAAATGGAACCGCAATACAATTTCTACTATTCAAATATCGATGGATAAACTGCTGCTATAATTTCATTTTACCTCAGCCCGAGAATTTCTCATATCAATCATACATCCTGTCAAATTGTATCCTGTAATCAAAGTTCCTTTGTTTTCCTCTTTTCTTTAATATTTTTTTTATTATATTTATTTTTACAGTTTTATTTTAATATAACAGAATTTTAAATTCAAGAAAATAATTATATTTGTATAAAATAGCATTTGTTAATTTGAGTGAAATAATGAAAAGGCTAAAAGAAAAATAAGTCTAAAAAACTGATTTTTAATTCTAGTCTGTTACAAAAGCTAGCCAAAATAAATATTAATTTTTAATTGAAATTTGATTGAGCCTAAGTAAATATATCAGCAATAGTGCACTCATCGAGACATAGTATAACGGTTGCTTACAATGAATGTTAAACTTATTAGTTTTAAAAGAGATTTGTTTTCGTTCTTCTTTCTTTTCGTTCGTTTATTGTTTTCTTTTGTTGATGCTTGTTTATTTAACGTCACTTTATGCTGCTATGGTTAATCGGACGATGCTACAGTCGAGCTCTAAATTTTGCCTATCCAGGTTTAATTAGGATAGGGATCTTTAACGAGTACTTGATATCGTACTAGCTCGGGACCCTCGTTTAACGTCCCTTCCGAAGGACGGCATAACCAAGGATTTTTTACTTCCTTTAAAAAATCATAGAGCCACCTGCCGGGCTACGAACCCGCGATCTTGGGATTAGTAGTTTGTTATGTTAACCATTAGACCATAGTTCACCCTGTTTTCTTTTGTTATTATTATTTCCGGGTCGTATTTTCTTCTTGAGTGCTAATCAGTGAATATTCTATTATATTTTTATCTATAAATCTAATTTTCTGTAGTTAATCCATCGCTCCCGACAGTTACAGCCAGTAAGATATCCTCTATAAATCGACAAACAAGCGGAAAAACTCACCTAGCTTAAAACTATACATTTCACAATCACAATAAATTGTTCCGACCATTTGTGTTTACAAACATCACTAAATCGTTAATTCATGTATTCATTTATTCGTCCTCCGTTGTTTTATGACCTGTTGGAAATGGTTGGGATACAAAACTCGCTAATTATTAGTGACATTTGCTTCGCCCCCGGGGACAACTCGAACGGTTGCAAATTAACTATAAAACAATTATACCTTCGACCCATTTACACGGCGTGCCATTATTTTCACTCAATTCGTAGTCGATAGAAAAGGGTTCACAAACATTTCAAAATATGTGGATATATGGGAGGTAAATAAATTTATCTTAAATAGGGAGAAATGTTTATTAATTAGGCAACGTTTCGAACCACAAGGCAGGTCTTCCTCCGGGCTAAATATGCAAAATAAGGACAAATTACTAACTTTTCAAATTTCTAAAGTATCTCTATATTTGATTAAGTTTTACCTACATACGATTTTATTCAAGCCTTGATAAAACCTGAAGAGTTTGAGACGAAACGTTAAATATATAAATATTATACTTACTACATCCTGATTATTTCCTGATATAACGACCCCTAAACAAACATTAAACACTATTATATTATAGTAATGTATTCCACGTGCTATGTGTTTATTATATCGATTGGATTCCGAATTAAGCCTGTCTGGCATGGCATTAAATGCCATTTGGCTAATCGGATGGCAGGTATTTATCCCCTTGACCTGGCTGTGCTCGCGTTACTGCCACTGCAACTGACAGCAACCGATTTTCCTCAATGCACCTTGCCCTTCGTCTAATAACGCCTAAAAAGCAGCCCCAGACTATAAGCTTCTTTCATTCACATGATTCGTCCGTTCATGAGAAACCGTTTTCTGGGAACCTAGAATAGTTGTACTAATTTGTAGTTGTTACGGGAATCATTGTGGCGTAATGATATTTCAACCGTAAATAATTATTTCCTAGTAACACATTCTGTAGCCTTTATAGTGTAATGCATTAATCTGTTATGCACTAGCACTTAACTGCAATGCTTTGACTTTTCAGTACATTTATTTATTTAAATCAGCCACCGTTTTTATAATCTGTATGGGATCATTCCATTTCTGGAAGCCCAATAATGAATCAGTATTAAAAAAAAAATACAACATTATAATTGTTAGCAAATTAATAAATATTGCATGTTACAATAACCATCACCACCTCCGGTAATCCATGTAGGCTCCTTAAAAAATGGTGCACTGTTTTTTTCTCCTTTATTTCTAGATCAGCTATTCCTAGCCTTACAAGGTTTTTTTTAAATAATGAATTTTAAACTTTAACATAAAGTAAAGGTGTGAGATTCGTATCATGCAAGAGACACTCCTAACTGTACATTATCAGATTATTTACAAGAGAAGATATAAATATATAATAATTTTTTTCATATAAAAGAATTATAATGTAATAATAAACAGAACTATAGTACTATAAAATGGAAAAATGAAAGGAAACAGGATTATATTACAATTTTTTAATATGATTGGTGAGAATGGTAGTAGTGTTCACATCAGAATATCTTTCAAGAGTTTCGGTTTTAGTCTTGAGGATAAAATAGGTTCGTCTATGTTGAATGCTACAGCTCCTTTGACTGATGGTAATACGGTCTTAAATCTGGTGAGTGATTTTTAATAAATTCTTCTATCGTCTACAGTTTTAGCTATCGGTGTAATTGACTGTTTCGTACAAATCAAGGCGCGTTTACTGCGATCCGTATGATTTTATTTTGGAAAGTTTGAAATTTGTTTCGCTTTGTTGTTGACACAGCAACCCACACTTCACAACCGTACATTAGTAGAGGTCTAAAAATGGTTTTATAAATTAATAAGGCTGTTTCTGTTTTTAATATAATTTTCTATTAACAATCAGATAAAGTAGAGCTAATCGTGCTTAGGCCTGTGCTAATTTAGTGTTGAGATCAAATTTCCATTTGGAAAAGTATTGTTCTAACTAATTAAGGTGACTTGATGTGTGTTCCTGGCTATTATGTCATCACTCTACGAGAATACTGCTGTGTCGTCAGCGAACATAGCTATGGAGGTAAGTTGAGACTGTGATGTCATGAACATAAAGGTTGAAGAGTATCGAAAAGAGAACTAAACTCTGTGGGGTACCGGCAATGATTGGTCGAATGGTTGAATTAGTGTTGTTTATTTTAACTGTATCAGAACGATTGTTTAGAAATGAACATAGGTGCACTATTGAATATAGCATACGGCGTTTATTTCTATGATTCAATTTATGGGCTATGTTGTTTCCAAGACATCTGCTAAGCAAGAAGGTGACCAAGATCATTCTCAATCGCCTGATTAAGGGTACCCGCTTTATGAAGGCCAGGAGGGACTCATGATGACACACACAACGATAAAACATATCAAAATACGTTATGGGATGGCGAAAATGAATTTTACCATTGATATCAGAAAAGCCGAAAGTTTTTCTTACTAAATACTAATATATAAACGTAACATTCTGTGGTTGTCAACCTTTACACTGAACCAGTTTAAGGTTTGCCAAAATATATAGAGGATGGGAGAGCCCCAGGAATGCCATGAGATCCCACAGACTCGATTCACGACTGTTAAAAGAATAAGTATTATTCTGTCACAGCCGGTTTCGAACTAGAGATCTATATATATGTGTAAATCCACACTCTACCGATAGTAGCTACTTTTAGCTATAAATAAAATTGTATAAACGAAACATATGGATGAATAAAGTGGTTCTGGTAATTAAAAGTTATATAAAGCCAGAAAATTGCCTGGTGTTTCACGAGGAATATATCCTGTAATACTTCATACCATGTAACATTACAATAGTCCCTGACGTTACATCATAGTTCCGTATTACTGAGAGGCAAAGAATGGTAAAAAGGAGTCATAGATAAAGAGTGTAGAGAGAAAAAACGGAGACACGTAACGAATGTGGACGCTAGGGCAGAGTCGATTCGACGCGGTATGACGTCATTTCTACGCTTGGGTTAAGCTGAATGGAACCACTACCGTCCCAACGCACTCCATCATCGATAACTAATTTGGAACAAATCATCTTTGACGTCCAAACAAATTTATGGCTTCTGTTCTAGGGAGGGCGAAAGGAACATGAATTCTCTATTCGCGGCTCTGGACCGTGTATAGTTTTAAGGTCGTCAGTTAAATATTCCAGGATAAAAACCAAATAATATTGACAAAAGAATTATTTATTCATATTATTCATAAAACAATTGGTAAACAAAAACTTCATTTTAATAAATATTTAGCATAAATGATTTATCTGCTTTGTTTTTTTTAATTGGTACCATAATATGAGCTTTTTAATTATGTTTTGTCACTCTTGATTATTTCATGATTTGTATTATTATGTAGCCTTCTGGACAGATATATATTATGTTTTTTTTTTTTTTATTCTAAAGAGATTTTGTCCCAGAATAAAGTTTGTTTTCCATTCTATTCTATGAGCTCTTATATTTGAAAGTGGTATAAGTCCATTTGGATAAGAAAAATCGTTTATTCTTTTAAATGTTTTTAACGATTACTATTTCATAATAAAATTTAAAAGGTGTATAGAAGTTGCCCATATTTGAATTTTCAAATAGAAACCATAAGATTTTGCGGAAAAATAGACTTATACCACATTCAATTATAACAGCTTATGTAGATGTTTAAGGTGGTGTATTAAATACTAAATGCTATTTCTCGATTACATTAGTGTAGACTATATTGTTGTGTAAAGTTATTATAAAATAAAAATGAGAAAATATTCGAAATAAAAATAGAAAATAATTAATAGAATGCGACTGATATAAATTACAAAAGACTATAAAAACTGAATATAACAAAGCAGTCGACTTATCGCCAGTCAGGCATCATTAAAGCATATACCAAGAAATAATTTCACATTAATGAAGATCAAATTTGGCATATCCCACACAAACAACCCGAATCTCACCTCTTCTATCAACTCCACTCCGTCTTTCTACAAAAAACTAAGACAAAGGAAAGTAATACAAGAACAGCTACGGAGGATATTAGAAATTAACAAAGTCTTAAACTTTATTAACTGCATTAAAATAACTTACCAGTCAACGTTTCGGCAATTCAGGCATCATCAGAACATACACCAAAAAATATGTTGGTGAACAGGAAATTCAAACTTTTCAAAACGTTTGATTGCGTCCAATTAATATTTAAATATGAGAAAAATTAGTGCCATTTGTAATTAGACAATGATGTACATTAAAGTATTCTTCCCTAAATATTTGTATAAATAAATAAAATAATAATATATCATTACAAATTATTTTATGGCTTACATTTTGAATAACAATTAAATTTTAATAAATACAATTATAGTTAAAAAATAATCAATGAATTGAATAAAGCAGTGAAGAATAAAAACCTATTCGGCGATTATATACACACGATAATGCGCCTTCTTCATATTAAATTATCCCTTCGCCGCCTCCCCACAAAAAAATCTGCGTACATTACTGCTCATAGATCATTTTGACTTATTATGATCTTTTTCCGTAAAGAGTGATTTATTCAATTATGTAAAATATTAAGATAACTAAAAATGATATACGATGAATATGAATTAACTGATTTGAATAGAAAAAATAACTGATTTGAATAAATATGAGAAAACAGATGTAATAATTAATATGTAAATATAATGCAAGCACTTAATATATTAATATATAATATTATACAGTGTATAGATTCTTAAAATAGCTTATAACGCCAAAACATCTACGAATTTATGTTAAAAGGTTTCAATAAAATACCAAATAAGGAATTTAGATGTAATAATAATCCGAAGGCTTGATGCTGATAACACCAATCTCTGCTTGCTCTTGAGCGTGATTTAGGACAAATTAACTCCCTGCACTACCGTTTTCTAAGAAATAGTACAGTCTCTACCCTTTACTGAACCCCAGATCCTTCAAAGGGTATTGTGGTAAAGGTTTTCAGGTACTTATGACAGGTAGAAATGTACAAGATGATCAGATAATATACTATTTAATATACTGTAGCATATCATATATTATATCGTATTATAGTTGCATGCTCTTTCACTACTTTTTAAAATAGCGTGTATTTCAGAGAAGATACCACGCCACCTTAAGCTTCTTCGCCATTTTGAAACAATTCCCATGTCACGGTTTCCCAGGACTAAACCGTTGGTCCCGAAGACGAGTCATTAGGGATGACTTTCTCTTCAGAGAAAGGTGGGAAGATGAGAAACGTTACAGTTTTTGTTAAACGTCCAAAAAAATAAATAAAAAAAAACACAAAGAAAAGCAAAACGGAGGAACATCATAAATTGCTGTTGGTTTTTGGAGGAGTCATTAAGGAACTCATTTCTACCTCACTCATTTCAGGTGTTATAATGATTATGATACTTCTTTTATTGTTTGTTTTTATATTCGATTTAATAAAAACAATAAATATTAATAATAAGGGATATATTAGCAATGACTAAGGCCACTTTCCTGAAAATGAACTTTAAAATGACCATTTAAACTTAAAATTAAGGCATAAAATGGTAAGAGCGATATTTGATCATTGCAGTTGTATGGAATGGATAATGGACCTCCATAGTACTTACTAAGGACCTTGAAGTTCTTAATAATGAACCAGATTGAATCATCAGAAATGGGGATACATAGGCGAATGATTAAAATATCTTGGAGCGCGCAGAAATGTAATGAAGAAGTTTAAGAGGAATTAACATTGATAAGGAGGTACTAAGGACTGTTAAATAAAGGAAAATGTTTTATTTGTGTACTGAGTTTCACGCAAGTTACATTCAAGATCTTTCAGGGGATTATCAGTGTGGAAGAAGGGGCTCCTAATAATTTGCTAGCCTCCGAGCGAATTTGGCGGTTGTGATTTTAATAAAAAAAAAACAGATAGCTATGGTTGGGTGGCAATTTCTCCAAATACATGAATTAAAGCTGTAAAGGAATTCACCAGCAGCTGGTTATGGTATGTTTAAATAAAGTACAAAAAATAAAAATGTAATACCCTACCTTATTATATAACATATCTAGACCCCAGCATATGTCAAATGGTTTACAAATGATTTGCCTACTATCATCTTAAGTATCTACTTGTAATCGACTGTCGTAATAATATAATATTATATAACATTACATATCAATATCCCTATATATCAAGTTTTATTATCCATTTGATTACCTGCTCAAAGCTACAGACTTGTTACCTGAATAACGGTTGAAATTATCAAACAATTTTAAGGAGAATTTAGAGAATGAATTTTTTTCCCTCGCGTTTCCGGTTGGCTCTGAAGAATATTTAACAGAAAGAGATTGAATTAGTATACTCCTTAATACAAATGTTTCCTGGGTTTATTCACATGAACCAATATTTAATAAATTATTTTAATTATTATAGATTGAAATTTTTACTACACATTAAAGAAATGGAATTTTAATTGCAAAAACTTTCGATTTTGATGTATCATTTTTTTATTAGTTTTAATGAATGTCCTGATATACTCAGTCTGTATGTACATCAAACTTAAAATTTCGTAGTAATGCTTGGTGTAACGTCAAGTTGTATTTCACATTATTTTTTGTTGATATACAACCAACGAAAGTAATATATTGAGTGTAGGAATCAAAGAATATTTTATTAAAAAATTATTAGATTTAATCGTGTTCTTTTGAATATAGAACCAGGACCAATACAGCTCATTAAGGATCTTAGTTTCAGTAAATGGTAGAGACTGTAATGAATTTAAGCAAACGGTATGCAGGGTGTTTAGGGCGATACAAATAAACAAAACGATATAAACCATGATATTAATTCATAAAAATGAAATAAATTTAATACTTTATACCAATGCATAATATAAAACGAATTGGTTAACACATTTCATTGTAGCACTACAATTCATTGAGGGTCTCTGGTTCAGTACATGGTAGAGACTGAACTAATTATGCTACTTTTCACTACAGTTAAGGGTACCAACATTATATAGGGTCTATTAGCTCCATTGTTATATCCAAGGCTGTTAAATGATTAAATATTTTATCTGTTCCAGCTGGATTTGAATCTGGGGCACATCAACTCAGCGCTCAATCCACTACGCTTCTGGGTATATATTTTATATACATGTAATGATAAATATCGTTAATTATTTTTAATGGTAAAAATAAATCACCACCACAACCCGTGAAGGTTATGATGCTCAGTACATGGTAGAGACTGTGCTGTTTCTTGAACAACGGTCGTGCAGGAGGTGATTTGTCCTAGATCACGCTCAACTGCCAAATCCCCCCCCCCCTGTTTATGTGTACTTTATAGAGGCCCTGTATACCCCAGAAGAGTCCTAGTCCCATAGGATCCATCTAACAGATTAAATAAGTCTGCCAGCAAGCGGGATTTGAATCTAGGAGCTTTGGCATGGCCACTCAGAGATCTACCACTCCACTCTCAGACGGAGTGGTTTTATTATTGTTTTATTTTATAATTTTATTATTATTTTTTTATCCTCTAACATCTATTACTAATGGAGATGGAGGAACATTATAAAAAACAATTATATGTTTTTAAAAAAATAATTTCTTTTTTCATTTGCATTCTAATTATTATTTCAAGTCACTTTTGGAATTTTGCTCTTGTTTAATTGATCATAGATATTTTAGTTGAAATATTATATATAAATAATTATATATTTGGTTTTGAACAGAACAACAACCATATTATTCCGTCGGGTTGAAGATGTGACCAGCTGAAGCATAACTACCATGATGAATAAGGATAAAGAGGAATAAAATAAATTATTTACGCTTTTATGCAACGATTGACCCAGCTCATGCGTTGCTCCGATAATCGATTTCGACAAAGATCGATAATGCAGGGAGGAATCGCTGAGATGAGAACGAGGAGGGGGTTGAAGGTTAATGTTGTCCCCGCTCTTGCTCGATGGCTGATAACTTTCATTTTTTACTACGCCACTTTGCCGCCCTGTTTTACGACTTCCTCCAGACAAATGATAAGGTCCAACCGCCAGCGAACCTTCCCCGGTTGGGTCTTCAGGTATCCTAAGCTACCTCAGCCTTCCGCGGAGGTATTTATATAGCATAACATTCTTAAACAGTCCTCAAAGGAGCCAAATTTTGTTTCATAATACTGTAACAATTGATAAAGGAAAATATTGTCAAAGCCATTCAACAAAAAAAATATTTATACATATCGTCCCTGCCATTTCCAACTATCGAATGTGAAAATCGGTACTTTTGAGGAGAGTTAAAAAAAAAAACAGTTTCAATACCAATAAAAATTAGTGTCTATAGTCAAACCAATGACATTCGTTTTACTTTGTTTTTGTGACTGATAAAAGCAACTGCTATAAGTCGAAAACGAAAACTGTGTTTTTTTCACATGCGATGGCAGGGACGATATGAAAGCTCTTAAGAAGGTATGTTCACTTCTGTACTTAGTCAACGGTTGAGCAAGGAGTTGATCTGGACCAGATCACGCACAAACACCATTTTTTTCGTTATTAAGAGGTTTGTTGAACCCCTTATAAATTTTTTTTAATTGATTAAATATGAAATAAATACAAAGTGGCAACATATTATGTTGTAATACTGTGATAGTTGATTACGGAAAATATTGTCAAAGCTTTTAAAAATACAAAACAGCATCACTACAATTTATGAAAGTACGTATAAAGGACTGTTCTCGTCTTCACTTACTCAACGGTTGTTCAGGGATATTATTTGGTTCAAATCATGTTTAATCACTAGTTTTTCTAGTGCTTTGAACAGTGGAAAAGAAGATGGGACGAAAAGATAGCGACGTGAATAGTATGTTGGGGAGACAAAGTGGATGCAGATATAAATTTTTAAAATAAAGTTTTTATGATACTAGTTCGCGCATTTATTGGACACAATTCGTAAAATATTCTGTGTGGAGTATACTTCATAAGCATCCAAAATGTTTATAAGTATATATAAGGCAGAGTGGAGTAGAAGGTAATAATACTGAAATAATTAATGATTTTTTAAAAAATGCTACATTAATCGTTAAAATCAAACCCCTTGCACATCCGTTATGTGCATGTAAAATATTGTTGAGCCATAACTTCTCTCTTTTTTCCCTTCACTTATGTAAGGATAGTTAAAAAGTTTTAAGAATAATATTTTAGGTTTGCATTTATATCATCTGGCCCGGTTTAGCATTATAGTCTATCCAATAAATAATTTATCGAGCATAACTGTGACATATAAATACTTTACTGTGTTAACAACAGTGTTTCGATTCTGCAGGACTTGTAGACCCTTCTAAGGCTCACCCATTCTCTATAAATCACCTCATTGCACGACCGTTGACTTAGAAACATTATAGTCCCTTCCATTTACTGAATGCAAGAACCTTCGCGGATTGTAGTGGAACCCGATTTTTTTTACATTGGATTGAAAAAATTGTTGATACTTCACTTTAACCTCAAAACAACGATCAGTGCTTCTGAATGTTGTGACGAACTGAACCCGAGCTGTACTATTTAAAAAAAATTAAAAATATGTATCAGTTCCGAAGGTTGTCGCTTCGAATCAAGTCACAACTTTTCATTCGTTTCCTTTTTAATATTCTCAACAATGAAAATGACTGTATATAGTAACTATTACTGACTGTGTATACAGTAAAGAACCGACTTGTAATTAGTAATTTTATGGAGTTGATTAATAAGGAGACAGAGAAGGAAAATGATCTAATATTTTCAACTTCTAAAATTTAAATCCTGATTGTTTCATCCGTGCTTTAATAATGTATAATTATCCATGGAAAATTAATAAATTAAATTATTTCGTTAGAAACAGTTTGTTGTCGAGTCAGCAGTTGGAAAGAACGCCCTACGTGGCCTATTGTCCTAACGACGTAGAAGAACCGAGCGAACAAGTAAATTAAAAGTGGGGAGTAATTTTTGCCTCCCTCCTCCACCCCCTCCTCGCTTCGTCCGCGCCCGAAAAGTTAAAGGATAAAAAAGGTAAAAGGTAGTGAAAAAGGAAGAAAAAAGAAAGGCTTTTTACAACTTTTCCTCTTAAGGAGCTGTTTTTTAATGCCGGACTATATTTCTTAACAGAAAACTTGGAAGGAGGGTCACACCCTCGGAACACTAAGGAGAATTTCACTGTTTCCTACAGCCCCGGGATAATTTATTCACTAGGCGTCGGAGGGAGTTCCTGGTAGCAGGAAAGGATATATTGGAAGGAGGGAGAGTGAGAAATCACGGCCACTAGCCAGCCATATTACCTCAGATATAACCCCCCCACTTTCTCATCTCCCCCCCCATAAGGGTCTCAAATATTACTCATATTGAGGGGGGGCTGGGTCTTAACAAAATGATCCGACAACTTTTGATGACATCTCTGTTGTGCCACCACGTCTGCCTCCTACTCAGATTGGAGATAGAACTGAATCCTAAGCATGAAAATTTCGTAGGATTTTTCGTTTTTTAATGCATCGTAGGCAAAATATTTATATTGTTGTGTTTTTCTCATTTTAGATAATATTTCTTCTATTAAAGGATAATAGATCTAAGGATTAAAGGATAATTAAAGAAATATCACATCTTCTGGACTACAGATCTTCACTTGACTTGAGGAACAAACGACTTATCTATAATAGTATACTAAAAACTATTTGGACATATGGAGCAGAACTTTGGGGTTCAGCAAAAAAAGTTGACATACACAAGATACAAACAACACAATCCAAAATTCTCAGAAAAATTATTAATGCACCATGGTATGTTTCGAATCACACTATACACAACGACATGAACATTCCCACTATAAAATCATATATTCATAACAAATACATAACATTCTACTCATCGACACAATATCAACCAAACCCACTCGTTCTTCCGCTTTCCTACTCCTTGTTATCTGGACTTGATAGAAAAAGGTTAAAAAGGCATTGGCCAAGAGACCTTCTCAACAATTGATATTTTTCTTTTTTTCCAAAATAACTGGATGATCATGCAGAAAAACGAAGAGAAAGACACTTCAATCAAATTTGCTGGATGCGCAACTGCGCAGGTGCAAATGAAAATTAAATAATAATAATAATAATATTAAAGGATATTCTGTCTAGTGCAAGTTTCTTGGGACAATACTGTTTCTAGGCAGTAGTTGCTCAAGAACCTTATAAAGGCTAGATAAACCAAAAGAGGTTCAAGATAAAGATTCCGAAATTGATCCACGGCTGCTAAAAGCCGTAAAAAAAAACCGTGAAAAAAGTATCCACTTTAAGTTTCCGCTTTTCATTTTATTTTAATATAAAAAATATTTTACTTTACCTTAACATATAAGAAGGAATCGCGGTAGCTATGTGAGTATTGGGCTGAATAGCAGTCTGCTGAAATCTAGCAATGACAGGTAAATTATTTAATCTGTTAACAGATAAAGATGAACCCTATGGGATCTACTCACCTTCCTGGGAATAAAGCCTTTATAAAGTGGGTACCATTAACTGGTGGAAAAAGTAGCGGTTGAGCGTGATCTTGGATGTATCTTGATGTAGCATTTCCTATACAACCGTGAGGTTAGAAATAGTCTAAACGACATACAGAGCCCAAGACCATTCATAGGTTGGAATGATACAGATTTTAGGCTGTGAGGCAGGTTCAGTATTGTTGTGTAATGTTGTTGTTGTTATTGAAAAATAGATATTGAGATATTCGAGTAATCGGACGTTCCATTCATTTTTATTCAAGGAACAAACCATAATATATTTTAAGAGTGGTTTGAAATGGTTAGGGGGTGCAGTCAATGATTACACAAAATAAGAATTACATATTTCATTGTTCCTACGTATCGGCCTATGACTGAAGGTCATCTTCAGGGACAATGGTCTTATTAGAAATATCTGAGGCATTTTTTTTTATTGATACAATTTTTTACTAAAATTCATACTATTTTTAATCATTCAAATCATTATACTATTTTTTTATTTTTTTTTTTTTTGTTATTATTGTAATTGTTACTAGAATTGTTATTATAAATAATTATTATACTACTGTATGTATTATTATACCGGCATATATTATTATTATATATTATTACTCTACTGTATGCATTATTATACTTGTACTATGTTAGTATTACTAAAGTTATTGTTACTAAAAAAATTATTATACTCATAAGGCGTTGATGACCAACCGGTTTTACGCCTCTGACTAAAAACAACCAACCAATCATCTTAAGGGCAATTAGATTGGACGAATGGTTTACTATTCCCAGATTTGGGCCAACTATATCGCATTAGTATTTCTAAAGTGACACTATTAATTTTTTTTTTTGGAGGTTAGTAATGGCCATGAAAGAAATAGGTAAATAGCTCTTTATTTCTCATTAAAACTGTATCAACCTAGATTCAGAGCTTATCTGCCAGAAGGCACTTTTGTCAGTCGTAGTGTCTAATGATATTCCAAGCTTTTTAATAGTTTTCCCGTTTTTCCAACAATGTAGGTTTGTTTATGTTTGTTCATTTAACGTCACTTTTTGCTGCTATGGCTAATCGGACGATGAAACATTGGGAGCTCTAAATTTTGCCTATCCAGGTTTTATTAGGATAAGGATTTTTAACGAGTACCTGACATCGTACAGGCTCGGGACCCCCGTTTTACGTCTCTTCCGAAGGACGGCGTAACTACGGATTTTTTTTTACTCCCTTTAAAAAATCCTAGGGCCACCTGCCGGGCTACGAACCCGCGATCTTGGGATTAGTAGTTTGTTACGCTAACCACTAGACCACATGTAACCCCAATAATAATGTAGGTTTATGACTTATGTCGCTTTAGATATACTTCAGTTATTCAGTCAAGTTGTTTTTTGTTCGCACCAAACGTTTTAACAAATTGTAGTATAATCCTGTTTCCTTTTAGTTTTCCGTTTTAGATTACTATAGTTCTGTTTATTATTACACTATAATTCTTTTATATGAAAAAATCTGTTATATATTTTATCTTCTCTTGTAAATAATCTGATAATGTACAGTTAGGGGTGTCTCTTGCATGAGACGAAACCCACACTTTTACCTTATGTTAAAGTTTAAAATTCATTACTACAAAAAAAAAACAATGTAAGGCTAGGAATAGCCGATCTAGAAATAAAAAATATAAAAAATCGAAAGTTGTTTTTCGTACATTTTTTCTAATACTTCTGTTTATCAGGAATAATTCCATTAGGAAAAGGTAGTACAGAAAATTCCCTCTTTAAGTTCAGCCCAAAGCGGACTGAGGATTCTTAGGACTCGGTAGGCCATGGGGGATAGACTTAAAAATAAAGCTTGAAATTGAGAGAGCTCATGACCCGTGGGGGGGGGGGCGATGAGAGGCGACCCTAAGGAAACAAGGATCGGAAGAAAGTGGGCCAGAGGACCCAGTAATTGCTACTTTGTTCCTCGACTTAACTGGAACTAAGTTGCTTCGGAATTAGGTTAGCTCGTAATTCAGGTAGCGCCTCTCCAGCGGCCTTTTTTCTCTATTCAGGCGATGGAATCTCCGTTTTAGGTAATAACAAAATAATAATAATGAATAGGCAGTCATGAGGACTGCCGACAGAAGTGTAAACTCAAAACTTTGGGATTATTGTGGTTTTTTAATTTATAAATCAATTATAGTCAGAATTATTTAAATTTCATAGTTTGTCTGTTTTATATACCATTTTACATCTATATACAATTTTAAATAATTTACTAATCAAAAGATATGATGGGCTGCTTAAGGTCAATACAAAATAAAATCAACAACTTAAATAAAATAATAATTAGTAACCAGTTTTATTATGTATACCTGGTATTTGCATTTACATAGATATTAATGAACTTCATTTTCATTTTTAGCATTATTAATAATGCTTTGTTGTATGTTCATAAACGAATTCATGTTCATTAACGGCACTTTTATGCTGTTCTGGCAAATCGGACGATGCTACAGTGAGAGATCTAAATTTTGTTTATTCGGGTTTAATTACGATAGCGTTTTTTAACGAGTACCTGACATCGAAGGACGACCCTCTCGAAGGACAACATAACCAAGGATTTTTTACTCCCTTTAAAAAATCCTAGTGTAACCTGCCGGGCTACGAACCCGCGATCTTCAGCTTAGTAGTTTGTTATGCTAACTACTAGACCACAGGCCGTTCCAAACAAGACATTTAATATCGCTGACGCAAACCTTTTTTTTTACTCTACCAAAGTCGCTAAAAAAGTTTTCACTTCAATAATCATAAAAGGAACAACCGTCTCAGGATGAAACTGCTTACTCGGTTGGGTATTCAAGAAAAAGAAAGCTGAAGACGGGAAAGAAATGGACAGAAGAAAGAAGGAAACAGCATCGGCGACGAATGAGCAAGTACTGGGCAAATATCAAGAAGAGAAAGAGAATATTACATATATTTAATAAATCATAGGTTAATAAGTTTGATTCGAATCGTTAATTAATAGTAATATTTATATAATTACTATACCTAAATTACTAATTACATGATTTATAATGCTAGAAAATAATTCAATACAAACATAAAATTCATTTCCCTCTTTTTTGATTGGGTTTCTTTTTAATTTACTATAGTTTAATGACCCTTTTGATAATGAACTATTACATTAAAAGGATACATTATAGCTAGATAGTTCGATTCAATAACCGGTTACGGTAAAAGTAATCGTTACACAGTAACGATGAGAACCGGACCGGATACGGGATATTATGCAAGGTATTATTATACTCGGAACAATTTCAACGAGGTCATGAGAACTCCGCCTCATTTACCTTTACACTTCTTAACGGATTCGCCATTGTTCTACAGCGCGCCCTGGGAGAGCAGCAAGGACTTAATTGGTTTTCACGGAATAGGTGGCCTTAATTTGAGAACTTGAGTATTAGAACGGTTAGCTTTCGAACTGATAGGGCGGAGGTTGTGTGAACGTAATTAGCAATCCGTAACAAGATTTATTACAACGTAGCTTATTCT
Organism: Arma custos; assembly: GCA_037127475.1. Classification (NCBI taxonomy): domain Eukaryota; kingdom Metazoa; phylum Arthropoda; class Insecta; order Hemiptera; family Pentatomidae; genus Arma; species Arma custos. The sequence goes on along the minus strand of CM073765.1, from coordinate 16,649,628 downwards.
AGAAATATAAGGCAAGAACCTAAATGGAATTGACCAATTTTTCATTGAATTTAACTACATTTAAGTAAATAACCCTTAAATATGTAAACCATAGAACTTCCCAAAATTATTTTTAAATATATATTGAAATCACCTTCCTACATAACCGTAGTCTAAGAATAACTACAGTCTCTATCATGTACTGAAGCCAAGACACGTCACGGGATATAATGGTATAGGTTTTTTTAGCCAGTAAAACAGGAAAACGTATTAACTATATTAATACGTTAATTTTTTTTTTAACAAAGTTAAATTAATTTCATTTTATTTTCTCATCTTATCAGCTAACTTATGTTGCTATCTTGTAATTTATATGTGTTGTACTTTATATAATTAATTCGTATATAATTCGTATTATATTCGTATTATATAATTTAGTATTTATTAATTCGTTATTTTTTTAATGCTATATTTATTTCATTTTTTCTAAAGATCTATTTGTTGTTATTTTCGTTATTGTCTATTCCCACGCATGCAAGGGCTAGTGGATGCGCTCCACTAGTAAGGAGTAATGACCCTCCGGTCTCCTGAGTTCAGTACACAGCGCACTTACCCATAACAGAACAGTACACTGTTCACAAACACTGACACTAAGGACAAATACAGTTCACATTCCAGGATCACCTCTCCTGAGAAGACTCGATGTTGGGTGTATAGCCGGCAGCCTGTTGTCCCTGGACGAGGGGCCTCCATCACTGGGCCAATCAACCGAATGGAGTAAACTGATTCAAAGCAAACAATGATGAACTGTATAATAGAGTTGAATCTTGGGGACCGATCTCATCAAGGATCATCGCAATGGATGTTGAGTTATCAGTAGGCAAGGTTACAGCTATAAAAGTATATGCCCCATTTGAGGATGCAGGAGTATACAAACAAGGACCAATTCTATGCAGACCTCCAAAGAACATTCAATGGTGCAAGAAACGAAACTTATCTGTGGGGACCTAAATGCTAGAACAGGGAATAACAAGGTTAAACCACATGGTGTAATGGGTCCCTGAGTAGGTGATAATGCACATAATAGTTGTGGACAAAGGCTTATAGAATTATTTTTAGAAAACAATATGCTTATAGGCAACTCGTGGTTCAACCACAACAGGATCCATAAGATCTCATTTGAGAGAGTTGAGGGGAACATGGCTCGAGAGAAAGCATTATCGGCTACTTCATAATAGACAGAGATCTCCGAAGGTTCTTCACTGATATCAAAGTCATAAGGGGTGCAAAATTAAGAGAACTTCAAGAGCTGTGGTGAGATACTGGAATTTAACACCAGTGCTTGCCCAGGCTATGATATATGCAGACGACATAGTACTGATTGTGGACTCTAGGAAGCTCTCCAAACATCACTAAAACCACATAAATCCAGCTAAATGCAAAATTATGTGTGTAGGAAGGATAAACCTGGAGCCAAGGATATTATGTGATGGCAAATCCCTTGAAATAGCGGAAACCTACACATATCTAAGGGCAGTCATGAGCAAAGATGGTAAAATAGACCAGGAGGTTCTAAATCAGGTGATGAAAGCCAATGGACTGTATTACCAGATATCAAAAACTATAATCGGAAGACATGAAGTAGCAGAGATGCCAAAATTGGGATATTTAAATCGGTTATCCTTCCAGTGCTTTTGTATGGATCTGAAAGTTGGACAACACTCGATAAACATGCAAGCAGGATGGCAGCGGCTGAAATTGAGATTCATCCGAAGGATAGTTGGCAGGACCAGGAGGGACGGTTTAAGAAATGACAGGATTCGCGAGGATTCGGGAGTAAGATCAGTGCGGGACGACCTAGAAGAGCGGCAATTGAAATAGTTTCGGCAGGTCTGCAGAATGAGTGATACCCAAAAGGCCAGCTGGTCCTTTGAAGTTAGACCGGAATGAAGACGCTCTCGGGCTAGACCCAGATGTATGTACTCCGATAACATTGGGAACCTGGGTGCATCAAGTGTACTCGCCACCCCGGAGATGAGAAGAATTGAAAGGGACAGAGACCTTGCTGGACCGAAACGGCAACTCCACGCTTAGCGGGACACAGGAGTTAGAGGAAGGAGCCTATTTCCATGGAAACTGGCAGGTAGTATTATTTTATTTTTCAAAAATAATAATAGATTTTGAACAGGAAAAGTGATAGGGACAGGACATTGTCTTAGTCTACTCTGCTGTTATTACTCTTATTACTCTTATTTTAGTGTTTAATAATTATTACTATTATTATTAAGTTCAATAATAATAAGTAGTCCAAACTACTTATTTTTACCCGGGTTCGAATCCCGGACTGGAGAAATATTTTCTCTTCAATATAAAAATATTTAATACTTATTTTTAGGTTTGATATTGGCGTCACTTTAAATCTTTATTTAAATTCGTACCATTATTAGTTCTGTTTTCATTTTTATTACTAATAAATTCACTAGCTAATCTTTATTAAGTATCGCATATTAAATTACGACGTATATTAAGTAAATAATTATAGCTGTAAATTAAAGAAACAAGCGTCCATTATCAAATGACTAATTTTAAACGTAATATCGATGACAGATAATAAATAACAGTAAAATAAATTTTGATAAAGGTAGGGAATAAATTTTACAAAATCCAGATCTTCCCCTTTGGCAGGCCATAAACGGGAGACTCATACATAATTCAATGTTAGTTGTTCCTGCAAAAACGGTTTTTGGTGTCATGGAGGTTTAGGGGAAATTCCTCCGAGTGAGGAAAAAACAGATATGTCAAATGGGAAACCTTCCCAAACTGTTTCCAGATTAGTAAATCTGTTCATCGCCCCCTTGTTTAATTTTATTAATTTAGTAAACGAGAATTTTTAATTTTAATAATCATTAACGAGAAGTTTAATATTCATGCGTTTTAGAAGGTTACCACCATGAATCGAAAATTAGACAATGAATAATAAATGTTTACTTTTTATTAAATAGGTAAGAAATTAAATCTCTAAGCATGAGTGTAACACATTTAGGAAAAAAAAATGTTGCACTATTTAAAATTTAAGATACATTGTAATGCACTGAGCTGGTTTGCTGAAGATTACATGTTCGAATCCAGTGAAGAGATAAGTTATCAGCCAGAGATGGACGTTGCGTGATCTGGACTGTAAAAAAAAATACATAGCAACAACAAAAAAAAACATAGTTCTGCAGCAGTAGTGAATTCACTCAACCAAAGGATATAGAAGGGTTTTTCTACGAAGACACGTTCCGCATATATAAAAAATTGAAAACATCTCAAAAGTTATTGCGAATAATCGTTTTCGAACTACATGCGATTGAAATTAGTAGATCCTTTTGATGCAAACATGCGTTTCATTAACTCTTCGGAGGGGAAATGTCTTAACCTGGATATCAACAATATATCTATAGTCGACGACATGAAATTAGGCGACTCAAAGAAAATACCGCGTTGCCGCTGTAACGAGAATGTGGGCGTGGTTTTACTCAATACTGCCAATATTTGACCATGTGCTAGCAATGTTGCCTAGTTCTCCCGGTTTCAGTTATTTCGTTTTTACCCTTGGTACGCTAGAGTAGGTCGATTTGGCAACACCGCATTTTCTTTGAGCCGCCTAATTTCATGTCGTCAATTATAGTCCCAATTAATGACGTTAGGTAGTGTTTAGTTACAAATGAAAAACTATCATAAGCTACCTTTTTCGTTACCAACCATACTCCTTGACTCGTTTGTAACGTGAGGCACTGTTTAGATACCAAATTGATTGTTTTCGATTTCTGAATCAATATATTTTTTCTCTCGGAAGGAATGTAAAGTATTCCTTTCATGGTTGAAGGCGTTTTAAAGGAGGTTATTATTATGTAGGCCCAGGCGGGGGATTTAACCATCGATCGTAAACATCCCTAACAGCAGTTTACTTCCTGAAGAGGGCAGCAGCGGCGACCCAGGGCGAAGGCGAACAAAGACTCCTTTGTACCTAATTCTCTCGAGTAGATGCCAATTCTAAGTTCTCGGGCCTATCTCACCTCAAATACCAATAAATGGTTCTCCTAAAAGGAAGGTATAAGTATGTCAGCAGATTATCAACAGGATCGTCATAGTAATTAAATCCTCTATTAAGTCATTAAGTCTCGCTGTTTCTTTAATTAATATTTGATTGCAGATAATTCAGTACTAGAGCTATAATCATATTTCACTAGTATTTCCAAAGTGACATCATCATATTCAATCCTCATTAACAGCCTATGCATTGTGAGGAGACATGCTGCACAGCCTTCTCCAGCTCTGGCGGTCCTCTAACAACTGTGTTCTTCTGCTCCAATGGAGTCCACTCTTCTTACCTCTTCTTTCCGATTCTTCCTAGGTCATCCTCTTCCTCGTTTTTCCTCCACTTTGACTCGGTAGGTTTCGCTAACAATCCTATTAGGATCCATCCGCAGGAATTGTCCAAGCCATCTCAGTCTGTTTTCTTCTACTATCTCGTTGGCTGGTTTAACGTTACAAACTGTTATAAGTCAAAAACCTTCATTTTTGTAACAACGGGAAAACAATTAGTGAGCTTGGAGTAGCATTAGGACACTAAGAAATGACACAAATTCCTCCTGGCAGACAAGCTCTGAAGCTAGGTTGATACATTTTGATGAGTGAAAAAGATATATTTACCGATTTCTTACAATTTATAACGCACAACTGAAAAACACCGATTTTTACGTTATTTAGGTATACTAGTGCGATATGAACGTTTTTTGTATAAAAATTCTAAAAAAAAATATACGTATTTCATTTCAATGGTAATAATCCTTTATTAAATTGTTTCTTTAACAGATGATTGTTTACACCAATGCTGTTTTCGGCAGGCCCAAATAGTGATCTCAGAAAAAATAAAAAAAATATCAAAAACATAATATGAATATGTATTTATCAACGTTTGTAGATATGCCTACTTTAAGGACATTTAACAGTGAGGTTAACCAAGGTAAGACTATCGTGTCAAAATAGTATTTAATTGTGAACTATGAATACACTTGAGAGGTGTAATAAGAATTTAAAAAATTATACTTTAATTGTATCAATAAAATAACAGTGCGGCAAAAAAAATGAAATAAACGGAATTAGTATTATACAATTTCTTAGTATTGATGATATTTATCATTTTGTTTTCAATTATTTTATATCTTCTTTTACATTATTTCTTTTCCAAGAAATTTATTAATGCTTTGTTTATTTTTCTTAAGCAGATAATTGTGAACTTAATTTTTCAGTTTAGTATTATATTCCGATCTTACATTTTAAAAGAAAGAAAAATACCCGAAATGACCCTTTATTCGTGAGCTAAAGGAAGAAGAGGACAACCAAGAATTTCTCGGATTAATAAAGTCCAGGAAGAAATGGCAGGATCCAGTTTGAATGAAGAAGGAAAATATTATTATACAATTTGGTTTGTGAAAACATCAACAATCAATAAATAAAAATATTCTCATAATAATTTGTTAAATATTATTCCATTTTCAGGATAACAATCCTTAAAGAGGTTGGGTGAGCCACAGTGAGGTTTTCAAATCTCACAAAGTCAATCCGCGGCTGTTGACAAAATATATAATTTATCTACCAAAGCCGGTCTATAACTCAGTGCCCGAGTTTGGTAACACGGCACTTTACGTACTGAGCTAACCCGCTCCCAAATACTACTGTAAATTACAATAATTTTAAATCTATGACAATATGTTAATTATATATTATTTTATTAATGTATAATTAATGTTAAACATCCGGAAAGACAAGCTCAAAGGAGTCTTGTGCTGAAGGAGAAGCGTGACATGACGAGACAAGACATCCCTTTTACTGTCCCGGGAGGTTATGCTTGGTTATCCAACCCATTAACCTTTCATCTCAACCTCTAAATATATTTGCCGGTGTTCAGATCCGGATTGTCATGTATATCTTCTCATCATGGATAATATATAAGATAATATTCTAGATTTTTTTTTAAACTTTAATTATCCCAAATGCACCTGAAATCTCAAAAAATCATTTTCCTACTATAATAAAAAAAAATAATAATGACTGAGATAATTTACATAATATATTAAATTGTTAAAAGAAAAAAAATGGGATTTCACAACGTTATTTAATAAAATCCCAACAGCAAACATAAAACTTTATAAATAACGTTGAATATGAATCTTACTTTCTATAATTCAACCGTAATAGTAATAATATAATTTATTACATCGCAAATTGTGAGAACACGGGGACATGGGATCGGTGAAGAGAATGGATTTGTCTGACCGAGGTACGAACCAGGATAGCTCAGGTGGCAGAGCACCACGACGGAAACGTGGGAGACCCGGGTTAGAATCCCATCCCTGGACAAATCTTTTATCTTCAAACTAAAAAATATTCATAAAAAAAAACCTGTACCACTACAATCCGTGAAGGGTCTGGGTTTCAGTACAAGGTAGAGACTGTACTGTTTCATGGACAACGGTTCTGCAAGGAGGTGACTTGTCCGAGATCACGCTCAACCAACAGTAATAATATATTAGTATCAACTCAGCTGTTGAGATTATTGTTCCGTGAGAGAAACTACGGAAACATCAGGAGCTAGATGCTGAATAAAAGAATTCTATATCTATGGATGGAAGAATAAATCAGTATGGAAAGCGTGGTGGTAACACCAATTATATTATTCACAAATGTGATTCCTGAAATTTCCGTCAGAGGGCTCTTGGAGCTTGGAACTTTCGCTTGATCTCATTAAGACTGCAGATTGTTTGAGGTACAACAACAATTGCAGAGAGTATTTCTAAATGTTTGAAGATGTCAACATCTGTAGATGGTCGGATTGTCACCAACCTCTTTTTTATCTCGCGAATGCGTGGAATAATTTTAATAATCAACTTGAATGAATAAAATATAATTCAGCTTGTAACATAATGGACCTCTGAAATCACCAAACCTGTACCATTACAACTCATAAAGATTCTTGGGTTAAGGACTATTCCTAAATAACGCTACCAACCACCAGATTTTCTCCCAATAAAGGATAACCACATTATAGCGGTAGAATGAGCCCCATAATAGTCTCTGGATCGCGAGACCATGTAGTGTCGATTGACGGAAATATATCCTTGGAATATGGTTTATTGGCATTATTAATATTTAGGGAGATGTAATTCTTATTTATATATATATTTTTAATTTTTTTTTTACCCCATTGAGGAAGTAACGGGTGGAGGATACGCTAGAGACGTTATAACGGTTTCAAGATTCGCATTGTACTCGGAAAAGCGGAAAACGTCATGCCATTACAGGACCACTTTTCGAGGCATCATATATCCATAGAGGTGGAAAATCCGATCTAGTAGACGTATTACATAAGAAAAAACAAAAGTATTTCATACAATAATGCGTTAAAATGTTATTGCGATCATACTAACAAAACAATCTGCAGCGTTTTTTTCTTTCAATCTTTACACCTACATCGCACCGCAGAAAAACTGTGTTTCATTGATTTTATATCAATACTCGATATGGTTTAATTATATTTTCTGATTTTGTGGCAAGATCGGAAGAAATTTTGGTCCTCTTGCAATGTAAAAAAAAAACAAACAATAATAATAAATCCGTGAATAACACAGGTCTGAAAAAAATATCTTTTTTAAGAATTGTTTTGATTTAGTTAACTGATCTTTATGTAGTTTTCTTGAAAAAAAATGACATTGTTTTTTTTCTATCATGTAAGGCTTGCATACACAAAACAACGATATCTAGCTAAAATGAGCATAAAAGTGATGTGGTGTAAACTTATTAAGTCTTTGTAAAAGCATTTTCTTTTTCTATCAAAGCTCCTTTTGGTACTTTTTCGGCTGTTTTCTTGTGATTGTTTCTCTTTTTAACATCCAACATAGTCTGCCATCATGTTGCCATTCCACTGACCTTGGTATCAGCGTTCCCTTTCTTTTATATCTTGATAGAAACGTTCTCCTTTTTCCTCACTTACAGCCCCAAGATTTTCTGGAAAGTAGTCCAGAAGTGAGTGAAGGAAATGAACTTTGACAATCATGTTGCAGCCCAAAATTTTGTAGTTTGGTAACAATTCAGCAACCAAAGTTTTGTAGTTTGGGTCTTTTTTGTTTCCAAGAAAGTCTGTTACAAGTTTAAATGAATTATAGGCATTTTTTTCTTCCATTTCCATTTTAGTGACAAAGCTTTCATCTTTTAAAAGTATTCCGATGTCAGGCCCAACAAAGACTCCCTCTTTCAGCTTAGCATCGGATATACCAGGAAGCAAGATTCTTGAAACAATCTCCTTATTTGGGCAATGCTTTCATCACAGTTGAAATTTGTGACTTATCTAGGGGTGACAAAAATACTGTTAAACCCACTTGTTAAATATGCTACAGTGTTTTGATCTCAGACCTGTGTAATGTTAAACCAAATCCGTGAGCGTCTCCGTAGGAGAGTATGTGAAACAAAAAAGAGTAAACAGAAAATTAACAATATCAGACAAGGACTGCCTATATTGAGAAAAATATGGAAAAAAAAAAATCAAGGTCTTGTGGAAAATAAAGAAACACGGAAGGACACTCCGTGGTCAGAAAAAAAGGAAGCTAAGTTACGGAGAAATTATGAGAAAATAATGGGAGAAAACAAAAGTAATGATATTCGCGTGGTCTTAAAAGGCCGTTTCATGAAAAAAATAAAATAAATAAATGCATATAGTTAATTTTCTTCTGTTACTTTTTTTATTAAAAAATTTTAAATTATATAATTAAATATTGAAAAGTAAAAAAGAGCCCTTACATAAATGTTAAGACCGTGGAAAAATTCCAACGAAAAGCCTTAAGTTTGTATGGACAGATAATTTCTATTTCTGTTTTAGTTTGGAGACTTAAGGCTTTTCGTTTTTTAGTTTTTTAATGCATACAATTACTCTACCTTATTGTAAAAATGAAAGTCCTAGAGGATTTAGCTGCAACTTCAAAAAAATCAGCAGCGTTTTTCTCTTTCAATCTCTAAACCTACATCGCACCGCAGAACAATTGTGTTTCATTGATTGTAGATCAATAATTGATATAATTTAATTATTTTTTCTGATTTTGTGGCAAGATCGCAAGAAATTTTGGTCCTCTTGCAATGTAAAAACTACTTAAACATCAAAATATCGTGAATGGTAATACAATTTTAAATATTTCCGTGCCACGGATCTAGAGACCCTCCTTCAGAAAGTCGTCATCTCATAAGAATGACCACCCTGTATAACTGTTACCTTAGAAACAATTAATTCACTAACATGCGCTAAGCCCGAAAGAAGTGAGGAAATTGGTTCATATTGAAACAAAAACTTAATAAACTGATTGTTAATGGATGGCCAGTGAGAGCAATCAGTTCAGGGCATTAATAAATACTGTTAGAATGGAATCACCCGTATAAATGTTACAACTCTACAATATGAAGGTAAGTTACGATTTCTACAAGGACTGGTATGATGGATTTCATCGGCGAAACTTTCCGAGAAAGTCGAAAGTGATGTGACGCATTGCAATGAACCTTTCTTACTTTGTACGCGGAAGATGATCGGAGTATCCTGTTTTCCAACTTGCATCATGGACGGTTTTCACTTTTATTAGTCGAAGAATGGTAATTATTCCGCAGGTTGTCGCTTCGACTTGAATAATACCAAGTTATAACTCTTCATTCGTTTCCCTTTCAATATTTTCCAAAAATACAAGTTATCATGAGCTTTAGAATACAAAAGAGAATGTAATACTAGGAATATTTATGATTTTATATATTAATATGTTGATATTTTTAGTGAAGATTTCTTCAGATGTATTTCATCTATTGACAACTATTTCAAATTATTATTATAAAGTGCTATATTGGCTTCACTGCCCAAGCTATGATCTCAAAGAAAAGTAAGATCCTTTGATCTGAATAATATATAAGTAATATAATTAGATGCCTCTCTCTGCTAGGTGTCAGAATAGGTCTAATGATTTTCATGTATATGAGTCTTTTGTAATTAATTGGGAGCGTTTGTCTAGTAAATGTTGAAGTGTCCTGAAACGGCGAGCTGTTTCTTGTCGTTTAAGTCTAGTATGAGGATTCCAAGTAAAGCGTTTGTCAAGGTGTAGTCCCAAGTCAGTGGGATGTTATTAAACGATACAGGAGGGCAGAAAGTCGTTGGTAATCGACGGAGATTTAGTAAATGTAAAATGGTTTTTTAAATGGGGTTACTATTTTCATTTAAATCCACATTATTAAAACCTCTTGTGTAAATTCGCTATGCAGTCTTACTATAGGACTTTTGTAATAACCAAGCCTATATAGTAAATTCAGTGAGAATGATCGTTTGCATAAGTTTCAATACCTTTCCAGTTAATAAATATCAGTTCCTTCCAGTTGATGACTAAGAGTTTAATTTAAAACCACATTTTCACTAATGAAACATCTCGGTAGACACAGAGCCTTAATAACCCTTTGAGGGGGCTAAAACAACTAGGTGTCTACTCTCATCCTTGAAATTAGCAAGTTTATGAACTCCTCTACAAATGATGCAACTTCAAAGCAAAGCTTCCTCTGGTTTGTTCTCAAGAAGGAACAGCGTTTTCAAGGCGAGTTGATTCTGGAGCATTCATAATGTTATCTAGAGCGTGCTGTAATAGTTAACTAATAGTGCGCAGGTGAGTCCTTCATCTTGCGATGGAATAAAGCAAAATTATATAAGAATAAAGCAAAATTGGTCGAGTCATATGAAATGTAAGTTTTCATAGGAAAGTTTATTTCGTAAAACAACTTTATAAAATCAAAATATAGAACAGAAAAGAAAAATAATCTTATTCTGAAACCAGGTCCCTTAAGAATAACAGAAGTGAACAAAATTTAATCAAAATATATCTGGCCAAAAAGATACATTGTTAGGGCAATACAATATTTACATAATAACATAAAAATAAATATAAACTAAAATGTATGTTCTGATAGAGAATTAAAATAAATAATACAAAAAATAGCATACAAATTTACAGTAAAAAGAAATAGGCAAATAGAAAAATAAATAAGAGCATGTAATAATATAAAAATAATATCCTTATGAGTGAGGAATATTTTCATTAATTCATCAATCGATTATGTTGAATATAGCTATTAATTTTAGTTGTTTAGAGAGCATCACTTTGGGAATTTAGGAGATGTATGAAAAGTTTGGTTTTGAATATGGATAAAGAAGACGCATGACGGATATCGGGTGGGAGTGAGTTCCAAAGAGAGGTAGAACGGGCGAGAAAGGAATGCTGAAATGTTTTGGTTCTGTGGGAACGGATATAAAGATCGGCAGGGCGAGATCTTGTGCCCTGGGATTGGATAGAGGATTTGAATTGTAGGAGACTATAGATATAAGATGGATGTTTTGAGTTGGTAGTTTGGTATAAGTAAGAACTTAGGAAATAGTGCCTGCGGATATAAGGGAAGAGCCACTTTAACTCATCATATGTTTGGAATAGATGATATATACTCTCATTTCCTAAATATTTTTCGAAAGTGTTATAAAAATTTTAAAGTCAGAACAGAAGAATTCATGGTTTCGCGATGAAAAATAAAGCCTGCTTTTTTGACTTGTGAATCATTTAAAAAAAAAAAATTACCCAGAAGGAAGTCGTCAAAAATTTCTAAACAGGTGGAAATCTGTCCCAGGAAAGGCTGGCTTATATAGAGGATGTGGGAGAACTCCGTAACCCAGCTCGTTTAGTTTCTTCACACTGTCGGTCGTGAAACATGAGCTCTGCCGGTGTCGTGTAAAACTACAGGTACCTTCCTATTAAAAAATGTTTGTTTTTTGTTGCATTTTGTCAGTATTCTTGCAGTACAATGTGGATGTGATGATTTCGTCCCTCAGTTGAAAGAAGAAATTAATTTTTAACTGGTTACAAATATTTCTGACCAAAATGAAGATATTCTTGCGTGTATCCGCTGGGAAAAATAAATCGAACCACGACATTGTGAACGTAAACGAAAATTATTGCAGTCTACTAAATTACTAATTGTAATTGGACATTGTTAATACCTAATCTATGATATTTGTAATTATAAATATACGGCTTTAGTGATATACGTTGCGATAAATATGATGATGAACTCTTCGAACCATGACGCACTGTGTTAGGGCTTTACCGGCGAGGCATAGTGGCAGTAAAGGGAGCATTCAGTTATAAAAAATTTAAGACGGAAGCCATTCGAGACCTTTTATCCCTTATTAGATAACTCGTAGGACTTCCCAACTTCCAATATTCTCTCTTTTAAGCCATAAAAAATAAAATTAAAATAATAGTAAAATCAGCTTATTGATTATTCCGAATTGTGAGTTTAAACAAACCCTATTAGAGTGAATAAAATCTTTCGAAAAAACATCACTAATTTGATATATGGATTTTTTAAATTTCATTCCATACAAAGAACTTTAGCTAAAATTAATTTAATGGTGGATGGAAATAGTTGGGGGTGAAGTCATAAATTAACACCAAATAAGTGAAGACTAATTTCTGATTTGTGCCGACGTTTTGACGTTATGTTTTTTTGAACATCCCATACTTATATTTTCAAATTTTACATCTATGTCATTTAACGTGATTCCTTTTCTATATATTTCTTCTGTTTTTATTCTTTGGCATCATATTTTGTACCAATTTTCATACATTTTACTTATATAACACTCAAGTAGTCTACTATCATACATTTTATATTTTATCAGTAATTAAACTAGGTGTTCCATACTTTCATATCTCACCTTTTTATATTTATACTTCTTCATTTTGTATCTTTCTGTTTACCATTTCATTTTTCTTTCTCTTTGTATTTTGTTTTCATTATCACCCTTCTGTATATTTATTCCGTAATTTTTTTATTCATATATCCTTACTAATATATCCATCACTATTTTTTTACTTTTCTATTACTCTATAATAGGAATATAATATCTTGGTACTGTAATGTTTTTTATAGTTATTTTTTCTCTCATAGCCCTGAAGATGACCTACAAAGTAGGTCGAAACGTCGGGACAAATAAAAAATAAGTCTTCACTTATTTGCTGTTAATTTATGACTGCACCCCCAACTGTTTCCATCCTCCATAATATCTTGCAGTCAACTTGCTCTCTAACATAAAATTAATTTATTTTGAGGCGGACGACGGACCACGGAGAGGCGATCAAGGCAATCTATTCTCTTCAAAATAAAAATATTTAAAAATTAAAACAATTAATAAAAAATTAAAATTAATTTAGTTTGATGAGGAATCCTAGTGAGGAGAATTTGAAAACAATTTTTTTTCATGTTCCATACGAGTTTTTTTCATCCATTTTTTTAATATGTTACAAAATGTATCAAATATAATAATACTGCATCACTACAACCCATTAGGGATCTTGAGTTTTTGAGTGAGTGAAAGTACCCGCCTCTATAAGGCGGTATTGGTGAGCCTCAGAAGGTCCGTAAGATCACACGGAGTTCAACGGCTGTTAAAAGATTAAATAATTTATCTGCCATAGTTAGATTTGCACTCGGAGCCTTCAGCTTAGCAGCTGTGACAGTTCCTGTATGGGCAATTCTTATTGATAAAAAATGTCTTATGGTTTCTTTTCAGAATTATCTTAATGCTTAGTATATTGAATATAAAAAATTATTATTTATATTTTTTAAACATGAATTATATTGTATTTACCTTTACCTCTTTAGGAATCCAATTTATTCATAATATTTATCTAATGGTTACATATCACCCTTCAGCATCCCCTTCAGATAAATAATAAAATAAATAGATTATGGACGGTTTCCAATTTTATTATATTTAACAGCATTAAGTATTGTTTTTGTGATTATTAACGAAACCAATATGAACGCAGAAGCTATAGAATGATGATATTTCTAAGGGCTATTTGCTTAAAAATATATAAATGTAATATAATATATAATTTATTTTATTGTTATATGATATAACTTTTTAAATGTTTTATTTGAAAAGAAAAGATCCGACCAGGACCGGGACTCGAACCCTGGTCTCCCACCTCTCCTTGGTGGCGCCTTAACCATCTTGGCCATCCTGGCTCGCATCTCGGTCAGTCATATCTCCTCTTTCACTGATCCTATATCTCCGTGTTCTCGCAATTTGCGATGTATACACGGGGAGAATCTTAATTGAGCATTACTTCATTTTTGGATCTAGTTGACTTTAAGTCATTAATATTATTATAATTTATTTTATTTTTATATGATATAATTTTTTAACTATATTATTTGAAAAGAAAAGTACGAAACAATGCATGGTGGAATATTTCTCTTTTAGATATAGGATCAGTGAAAGAAGAGATATGACTGACCGAGAAGCGAGCCAGGATAGCAGAGGTGGTTAAGGTGCCACCAGGGAGAGGTGGGAGACCCGGGTTCGAGTCTCAGTCCTTGTCATATCTTTTCTTTTCAAATAAAATATTTATATAATATCTATACTTTACAATATTCTTATATATAAAACTAACGAATAAAGGAAAACATTACAATATATATCGATGCCAATCTATTCATTTACAATCTTTCCCTGTATCTATTTCAACGGATGTCGATAGCAATTCCCTAATAGCCTGCCGACAGCTATTGAAAGAGCGATCTGATCCCGTCAACTGGGACGGAAGCGATAAGATAGCGAAAAGAACCGAGCGAGGAAGAAGAGAGAGGACTGGAATACACTAATCCCTGTTTATTTCTTCCCTTTTATTGCGCGATAAAACACTTGACGAAGTGCAACAGCCAGAGGGGGGGGGGGGGGTTAAGGGGCCTTGTACAATTGTTACTAATGGATTGTTTTAACTTCTTCAAGGATTTTCTTTTACAATGGTTCCTTAATGTATCTGCCTACTTCCTGAGAAATTAAAAACGGTCAACATCCGGATAATGACATCTACCAGTTTTTTTCTATATAAGTAACTTTTTTGGGTACATCTATACATATTATAAAACAAAGTCCTCCGCCGCTTCTGTCTGCCTGTTCGCATTAAACTCAAAAACTACTGCACGGATTTTTATGCGGTTTTCACCAATATATAGAGTGATTCACAAGGAAGGGTTATATATATAATTTGTCAAGATTTTGTGTAATTTTTTTTGGAATATTACGACAATTGTTTGAAACTTTGGAAACAGTAGAGCTGCCTGGAAGGTTTCATCAAAGACCCTTTAGGATAAAACGAAACAATGCATGGTGGAATATTTCTCTTTTATAGATCTACAAAAAACATAAATCTATATTTAAGGATAGCTTACTATACTTATTATATCTTCTAAAAAATGTGTTAAGTACAATGCGGTATTTGGACAACTTATGAAAGCAAGTCTTAAATACTTGAAAGAAAACTAAGTTAAAATAACAATACAAATATTTACTTCATGAAGATCAAGTGCACCACATATCAACAATCCAAACAGACTCACCAATATGAGATAGCAATCTCACTCCAATACACTAAATAAAATCTCAATGATTGAGGTGAATTTTCTAGATTATTTTATTTAAACCAAACATGGTTTAATTGGTTAATTTTTTCGCAATATTAGAAACTTAGATTTTTCCGATTATATCTCAATAATTCCCGAAATTGGAAGGATACAGAACAAGACTTTCAGCTCGTTTGGCGGAGGCTGCCAGAAAAGACCTAGACTCGCAAAGCGGTTTGCCGCGCCAGTCCTGATGATTATGATGATTCCAATGATTATTGTATCTCGTTTTGAGATAAAAGGATCATTTTCTTTATGGCTACTAATTAGGGAAGCTAAAAGTAATTGCTTTCATTATGAACGCAGAAACGTTGCCTTAGTGATTATAGTTGACTGTAACAATAAGACAGTAGAAAAAATCCTGTACCAATACAGCTCATGGAGGATCTGTTTGTTTTTTTAAATTTTAGATTTAAATTGCATTTCTATTGTAATAAGCAAACACGTGTATGCAAAAGGTCATACCACAGTAAAGAGAAACCTGTTTAAAAATAAAATACACAGTAATTAGGGTGTAAAAGGTTTTGTCAAAACCAGATAAACGCTGGGTGAAAACAGTTTTTCACTGAAGCCCGGGATCACATGATACACGAATGATCTAATTTCCTCTTTAATCACGCGTGATGCAAACTGCAACTGAACCCCTACTTTTTAATTAGAGTTCTGTTTTTGATACAATTGAATATCAACAGATATATTTCGAAAACATTTTCTAAAAATTTGAGTCATTTCGGAAAAAAAATTCGAACTTATGTTATGAAAATATGTTAGTTATAAGATTCACTGCTGATTCAGATAAGCGTGTTCTAAAGATATTTTGTACTTTAATTCAATCCTGAGTTTGTATAGTAATCGCGGTAAAAATCTATGTAATAAAAACAATGGATGATAATGATATGATTATTACCTAGCCCTTATCCAATTTTCCAAATATGTCGTAGATAAAGGATTTCATAAATCGGTGTTCCCTTATACTGTAACGATCCAAAAAAATTACTCCACATTTCATTTCTTCTCTTTTTAGATCTCTAGACTTCATTATTTTTATCCTAAAAAGTTCCCAAACAAGTTCTTTCATTTCCAGCCATGGTAATTGTATTGACTGGAAAAAAGTTAAAAAGAAATATCTTTAGTAAAGAAATTGAATAATGTAGAAATCAATACATTATCAAGATGAAAAAGGCGAAATAACGAAATTATATACAAAAAATAAACATTTTTAAGTTGAAAATATAATAATTTATTGAAAATAGTTGACTAGATAATTCTAATAGTGGATTGAATTCGTCAGGGGGGCATTCACAGATAACGCAAAATATACAAAAATCATTTTAATGTGCCAACGTTTCGGGCAAAGATGTAGGCAATCTTCAGGGCTAGGAAAGAAACAGAAAATAACTAATAAAACATTGCAGTACGAAGGAAGAATAACAGAATTTATGTAAACATTATGCAATAACTGTTGAGACATATTAAGAATCGAAATAATAATTTAACTATGTTTTGCATTATTATTATTTAAGTTTTAAAACGTATTTCATAAAACCTGACCTGATATTGGACCCTTTATGAATTGAAGTAGTATAGTTTATTTCCCTCATACTTTATTTAAAAATCAGAAAAATGGTGTTCTAACCAATAAAATCAACATAAATGCTAATTATTTATATTTTGCAGGTATAACCAATAGCATAAATATACATGTATAATATACTACAGCATTATTTTCTAAATTAAAAATTTTTTTTACAATGAAAGCCTATCTCGTGACTGGGACCCCAGCCGCCTCATTAACATTGAGGTTGCCTGATATTAATTAGGAGTTTTAAGAAAATAATGAAAAAATGTAATGTTCTCTCTTCCCTATATTCGGGATAAAACTGGTAATTAAAAACCCATAATTTTTTTATAACTATTATTATTATTATTTGCGAATGAGCCCATTTGAACTAACAGAGTACTCAGGGTCGTGTATTTCCCGTTCTTAGTGACTTACTTATACTTTTTTAGTTATTTTGCTGTAGAATTCTCTCTTGAGACTATGTTGTTCCAGTTTTCTTATTCTATGATTTTTCCTTCTGGTCAACTAAGAAAAATCCTAATTTCGAATATCCTCTGGTGTGATTCCTGCTAATTGTAAGATTTTATTTCACCAATCCATCATTGTTTCTGTTTCGGACTGACTACTTTCTAAAAATAAAATTCAACTATTTTTTACGAGTTCTGAGTTCATTATTTTGATGTCTCCTTTTCTTCTTCTTTAGCTTCCCCTCCCTTCTCCCTCTTTAGTGCCTTCTCAGCGTAGAGGAACATCCAGCCAGAAATTCCATTCTTCCTTATTGCCTGTCGGAGGTCTTTCATCCTCGCCGTACAGAGCCGATCAATGTAGTCGAGATAGAATATCCCAGGCCGGCCCCTGGGTCTTCTGCCATCTGGGACATATTCCATGGCCTTTAGAGGATCTCTGTGGTCATCCATACTTATATCATGGCCAAACCACACCAGCTGGCGAGTTTCTAGAGGCTGTTTCAATGGGGTTATCTCCAGTTCCTGATGAATCCATTCATTGCGAACTCGGTCTCTCTTTGTTTTCCAAATTGTTCTTCGCAGAAATTTCATTTCGGCAACGGTGGTTCTGCTCCAAACCAAAGTATAGGCAGTTATACCCTACAGTCTTGAAGATGTGGAGCTTGACATGCTAGCCTACCTGTCTCTTCCATATCTACCACAGTGTTAAGTATCTGGTAGTAAACTGCATTTGTGTTTGATATTTCTGCGTCTACCTTCCCAGATCCATCTATCACTATACCTAGATATGTGAAGATTGTCACCACTTCTAATTCTTCTCCATCACAGTATATAAATTTGCATATAAATGTCTCCATCAAATCTTAATCTTTATTTCCTAATCGCTTTGAATATCGGAGTATTGTTTGATTTCTTGTTTTCTATTTATTTATTGATTTTAAGCCTTTGATGTTCATCAACCGATTTCTTGTATGTATTGCATACATTTTTTTTTCTGAATGTTTTCTGTATCGCTCATCCTTTCAGAATTAGTGATCCGTAGAGTCAATCTGATTTTATAGCTGTATTATCTGTCTTTAAATATTTATATAAAGATTGTACATACTATGTGTATGTGTCTATCAGATTTATTAGCCCAGAAAAAGTTTAATTAAATCGTATATTTGTTTCACTATTATAGTACTAGCAGTCCAAGAATAAAATCACTTTTCATTCATTTATTCCACAGTAAATTATTATTATTGAAAAAATAAGTATATGAACTATAGTAAAAACAATTATTTTAGATAAATGTCTTTCACATATGTTGAATTAATTATTAATATTTTTTCAAAATAGATAGCTTCTAATTGAAAATATTTTCTTATTAAATGCAATTTCATTCCCGAGTTTAATGCATGTTGGCCGATGATATCGCTCTCGGCATGGAAGGAATTTTCTTTTCATCGTTGACATTCATCAAGAATGGCAAAATAATTTGATGCTATCCCGCAACGTCCCTAGTTAGCACGGAACCTTTCTATAACGTTCCCTTCTTATCGAAGCCAGCAAAATCAACCTGACATAGCATGTTTTTTTAATAAGATTTAAAATTTGATAATATATAGATTAAGCTGTAATGATGTAATTATTTTCTCAAGTTAAATAAATCACATATTGTTAAACGAAAAAAAAAATCTTAATCAAAAGCTGTAGATGTTCATTAAGTTTTGTGAGTGTTTTATTTTACTTGTTACTTTGGATTTTTCAATTCTCGTTTTTAATTTTTTTTTTTTTAATAACCCACTTTGGGGTACGTTAAATCGATGATTTTAACGTGAATGAGTAGAAATTTACCCGCATTTACTCCAAAATGCCTACATTCTGTCCGATATTGCCTTAAGTTTCTCTTGGAATCTTTTACCCCCATCCGTTAAGAGGTTTCTTAAGCGTAGAGTATTTTTATTTACACTCTCTGAGATATTTAAATCGAGTTGAGCTTTTATGGCCCAATTACATTGTTTTCCCATTTTTAAAATGATTCAACACTTGTTTTGTCATTCTATTGTTAGAAATGTTAGTAAATGATCATAAAAACTTATTCTTGTTTTGTATAGTATCTGAATGTGGCAATATTTTTTTAAAAGCGTTTGAAATAGGTCAGTCATAACATATTTTTTAAAAATAATTATTCATTTCTTCTGTGATCTATCTGTAACACTCGATAAGGCTTATATCGATAATTTCGTTCGATTTTCACCTCCTTAATGAGACATAGTTATATCGGGTTGTTTATATAGAAACCGAAGTAATTAAGGAGTAAGTAAACCTTTGAGAGCTTGGGAGGAGAAAAGACAGTTTACAATAATTGTCGATGAGGAGACAATAATTGTCGGTACTGAATGATGCAGAACAATAGCTGAAAGGGGATATTATTAATCGAAAAAGAATGAAAGAAATAATAGGATTGGAAACATTTTCTACTCATTTATCATTTTCTTTTTCCTTAGGGAACATTTAATATCTTTTTTTTATTGATTATATAGCCGTTTTTAAACAATGGATGTCTATCATTATTGTAATACAGATTAAAAAATGTCATGCTTTCCAATTATTATCTGATTTTTTTTTTGTGAAATTTTAATTTTAACTAAATAATATATATTTCTCACTTCCTAATATTATTATTATTTTTTTCCTACACATTTTTTCATTTATTTGGACTTTTTACAATATATCTATTCTCTGAGTTGGCCAATTCATTGTTGTTTTTTTAGATCTAAAATTTAAATTTACGTAACGTAAATAAAGAATGGAGTTTTCAGAAGAGTATCTTTCGGCGGTTATACTTTTTAAAACGGGCATTGAATGAATATAAAACTTATAATTTTTTATCTATTTTTAAGATGCATATTTTTTCTCTGAAAGCTGAAGGTAGAAATAAACATTTTATTTCGGATTCATTCAACTACGCCAAGTCGTAGTCTTTCGGAAGAAAAAATATCATAGTGATTACATCCTGATTAGTCACTCCAAGGACAAACTAGAGATATTCCTTCCTTCACCTCAGCACTCAACTCCCTTATATAACCATTAGCTAGGAGTCAGCAAGGTGTCCACCAAATACAACTTCATCTGATGGTTCAGGTTTTTTATATAATTCAATAGGAACGAGTAGCTCAGTGCTGTTGATTATAGTTTATAAGTTGCTAATACTATGTCATAAGACTGGCTGTGGCATCTGAATTATTTATTCTGTTCAACGAGAATCGAACCTGTGGGATCTAGAAACCCTCTTGCTTATTTATTCATTTCTTAATTACAGTTATCTTCTTTTTCTATACCTGTTAAGACAAACAAGGCCGGCCATTATTACAAATTACCGATGTTTTTACTCAAACAGGGGAGGAATGATGAATGAAACAATGGTACAATGATTCATAATTTTTATCTTTAACCTCCTGTCCGGATTCGAACCAGAGCCACAGCCGATGGCAGATATAAGGTTGTTACGGTAACACTTCGACCACTATTCAAATGCTTGGAGATATCCAGGAAGACCTAGACAAAGGGACTCCTCCAGCCTTTATAAAGAGCAGGTCTTAAACCGAGCTACCTCTACCATATTTACATTGGTTTGGAAACAGTTTTTCCCAGCCCTGCAATATAGTACTATATTATAAAACTGTGCCTCTACAGCCCATCGAAGATCTTGGGTTCAGCAGGTGGAACAGACTGTACTGTTTCTTGGACAACGGTTTTTCAGGCTTTTCTTTCCCAAATAATACAGCTTAGCCCTCTTAGTACAGGTTGAGTGAGCCCTAGGTGGGTCCTAGACTCTATAGAATTATATTCCGACGGGTAATAGTTTAAATAAAAATCTGTGCTGTTCTCCTCCATTTTTGTACGCCCAGCAGCTTTCCTCCTCGACATCGTCCAGCCATCTGATCCGAGGACGTCCTCTACTTCGTTAGTCGTCTGGTTTGTCATAGAGCATGCTCATTGGTATCCTGTGGTCTGGTATTCTTCCCGCTCCATCTAATTCTGGGTCTCTTTATATATGCCACCATGTCAGGCACTCCAAACAGCTCCATCAGTCCCTCATTCCTTCTTCTTCTGAATATTTTTGTTCTCCTAAGAATTGACCATATAGACATAAAAACATTATTATTATAATTTTGGGTCTACACTCCTGCAAGAACCCGGACCCCCAGCACCACAGCAGCCCAATCTCCACGATCCCGTGCTATCCTCTTCCAGTCTCGCACACCCAGAAGTTCATGTCCTCTTCGACATCATCCAACCATCTAATAAAAACATTACTATGCTATAAATAATTTTATTAAGCTTTTTGATTGTTTTTCCAGTGTTTATTGGATACCCTTTTTCCTAATCAGGGATTAATTACACTGGACTTGGAGACTAAGAGGGAGAAGAAAGGGTAGAAGTAATGAGCGGTCGATAAAGACATAAAGTGGCCGGACAGTGACTCCTCGGACGAGTTCATTAGAGAGCGACGTGACCCCCCCCCCAGGACGAAGCTAAATTACTGGATATCGATCCTCGACTGTTATTGCTCCCGCCCGATAATATATCGCCCCTATTGACAATTCATTCGTCTCCGGGAAAAAGACTGCTGCCATCTAAACCCTTTCCAGCTCTGAAGGCTCAAGTCAAATGAAGACTGAGTGGGCTCTGCCCACAGAGATACGCCCTTTTTCGACCGGAGGGGATTTCCTTTAAGTTCCGCGATCCATCCACTCTAGGCTCTAGATTGAAAGTGGCAAAGATACAGTAGTCGCCCTTGTTGTTAAATCGTCCAATGTTTTAAAGTTAATAGTCGAAAGGGTAATGTAATTAGAAATTCTAATTAGAACCAATATTTAAAAGATGTAAATATTAAAGAAGATAACTAAGTTAACAGACAGGAGACTTAAATGGGATGGATTTAATTGACTATACAATGAAGATCTCCTGCTATGAACTAGATTGATAATTAAATTATGAACTTTCATTGTGATTACTCTACACTCTTAATTATCCATACTATATATCTACAGGTAAATAAATGGCTAAGCTTTTAGTTTCTTTTACTTAGGAAAGCGGAAGTGTGATGAAATGGAGTTTAGGTTTTATTACGATTCCACATCAAGCCAAAAACTTTGAGAATGATACGATTACGCTATCTTCAATAGAGCCAACTCTCTCTCGAGAAAATTCAGCTTAATAATTTTTTACCGGTGCCGGAGAAATATAACTACACTTTAGTTTTTATATCTTAAAAAGACTTCATGCTTATTCCAATAAACTAGGTGCCAAGCTCTTATGTTTACTTTCCCACAGGCAATGGGTAAAGCAGGGCACCAGCAGATCCCATAGGAGAAGATACGTGCCACTAGTGCACAAGTGCAATGGCCTAAGGAGTAAATAACACAAAAGTTACTGGCCTTATGAACAGAGGTTTTCCAGTCCATTATTCACCAATCCAAACGGAATTCTGTTAATTTCGTACTGTATAAAGGTCTAAGTCAGGTATTGGATTGATCAGGTATCAAAACTTTGTATCCTTTATATTTAGCCCTGAAGAAGACCTGCGATATGGGTCGAAACGTCGGCTTCCAAATAAATAAAATTAAAAAAAAACGGTCTTCTCTGCAAGATTATTTAGTTTAATAACGAGAAAAAGTATTGGGGAGAAAAGGAACATATAACTGTTATTTTACTTATTATGTCAAATATTTGATTTTAAAAATCCTGGCGACGTTCTTCTTTAAACGGAAGATATGAGCTATTAAATGAATCATGAAGTAAAATCAACAAGTAATAATTGTATGTATTTGATTAAAATAACACATACATACCTACATAACAATAATATCTTTATACCCACCCTGAGTCTCCGTGAATTTTGGTGCGGTCACTTTGTTTTGTGTGGTTTCCGTGAAAGCTATATGTGGTATTAATTAATATTTAACTATAAAGATTAATTAAAAATAGAGATAGCTTTTATCTTTTATGAAGACCGCACAAAACACAGCAGTAGCAGATTAAAGATTTAATATGGGGGGGGGGTCTGAATATATAGCTACCTCATAGGAACAGAGGGTTCCACACAAGGAAATTGTATACGGTCACTGCTTATGCTGCATTTCCGGTAGCATTTGAAGGATTTGAAACCTTATTTTTTTACTTTAATGTTATGTACTAACGATAATAACAGGCACAATAATCGTATAAAGAGAAAACTAAAGATTTTTCTTGAAACATTATTTAGATTAGCAACTAAAATATTTAGGTTTTAACCCATCATTGTTCAATTGTATTTCTAGAGATCTGGCAGAACAAATTGTTGTTAGACTATTTTCAATTGCTTTGTTTATAGATTCCTCAGCTAATTTTACATTCAAGCCCCAATTTATTAATAATAGCCTATAATAATAATAATTAACGAAGTGAATGAATTGCCGTACTGAAGTTTCTGGGTTTAAATCTGGCAATGACAAATAAATTATTGACTCAGTTAACAGCCAATGATGGACCTTGAGGGATCTACAGTCTCTAATGATATTTATTAATTAGAGGAAAACCATGCATAGAACAAGGTTTTGAAAATAAGAGTGAAATAATAATTAATAAATATAATAATTACAATAGTATATTTTTACTACATGAAAATAATATAATAAATATATATAATTGGAAAAATAAAAAAAAAATCGGTAAAATTAATATTTAATATCCATAGAGTGTTGTTTTGTAACGACACGGAATCGAATAAGTATAAGTATGATGTGATCCGCAGAACTTTTCTTCATTTCTTTAATTAAGAGTGTGTGGTAGCTAAGTTTGCAGAGCACTGAGGTATTGAATTGTAGGTTTTTGAATCCGGTTGAGGCAGATACATTTTTATTTATTGGCCGCTGATCGACATTGTGGGATCTGCAAACCCTCCTAGGTATTCACCAAGCCTCTACAACATGATTCATATTAACTTGAGAAGAACCTGGCCATTAAGTGTGAACTTGTCCAAAACACCTTCTTTCAGAATCGTTATATTAGAAACACTACACATGTATTGAACCACACCTCCATCGTGGGGGGATTGTGATATATTTTTTCTTAAAAATAAAAATAATAAAACACTCTTTTCAGATGTTATGCAATAAACATTATTATTATAATTTTTAATATATATAAACTTTTTATGTTTAATGCATTTAATATGTTTATATAATTATATGGGAAATACGACAAGGAGCCGCTAAAACTGAATAAGAAGTGAAGTTGGAAGCCCGACTGCTGTGAGCTGCCACTTTCACGGAGGATAAACACTTACTCGAGTAAATTTAATCTCGTTAAGCTTAAACTTTAATTAGGTCCTTATTTTATCCAGTGAAAAGGATTCTTCTGAAAGGAGCATGTTCCTGATGGGAGGAATTCTGGCACATGTTATCTTCTACTTAGTCTTCGTTTGTTTGCTTTATTCAGTTATTACTAGATTTATTATGGATTAGATTTTTTAAATATATAGTCAATCAAATACTAAAAAGATTCGCTTGTATTTTACAAAAAAATTATAATTTTCAAAATTAAAAAGAGAGATAGAATAATAATTATAATTGTGTAATTTCGACAAAAAACCTTCCAAGCATTATTTCAACAACAGTGAATGCTGAACAGAAGCGGGTCTGCTATGAGGAACATGGCTGGAGAGCTGTCTTCTGCTTTAATAATGAAATACAAGCATTATGTCGTAAATCATTAAAAATCTATGAATATATATTCATGGGTGGTCACACCTAGAGGATCGAATCCCGGGGCTTCAGTGAAACGACTCAGCAAGAAAGAATGCAAACTTGTGCCGATTTATAAAAAAGAGATACGAGAAGGACTGCATGTTTCAAAATATATTTGAAAATATCGCTGAATTTTGTCCTCAGATTAGGATCCATGATGAACTCAATGTCCCATTTGTTGCTGATTTGGCCCGAACCCAATACCAGTCTTTTCACGAAAAGCTTTATTCCCACTCAAACCTACTCGTTTCAAACCTAGTTACTTATTCAATTCCTGATAATACTAGGAGGCGTCTGAAAATAAGATGGCCTCGTGACCTTTTAAGTTGAAATTGTTAATTGAGAAGACTGACAGAAGTTTAACCCCAGTGGTCACATTAATATGACCAGGGACTGTACATATATATATTGCATGTATGTATATATCAGTTAAAAAATATAACTGGCATGCCTTTTCGACAAAAGACCGAAAGATAAAATAGCTATATCGCCCTTGCTGCTGATATAGTTGTTGAAACATTCGGCTGCCCACCAGCCATTCGAAAACATTTTCCATTCCGTACTAATGAACCACTCCACTAAGTGCTAAAGTTTAAGTAGTTGAATTAATTTCGAAATCGCAGGTGGTCCCGGATTATACCCCGAAGGATAATTTTAGACAAGTACTGGCCCTGCGTATCCTGCTGAGGGAACGGATTAGAGCTAAGTAGGTGGATATGGCAGGATCTCCGGTGTATCGTCACTCCTTTGCGCTACGGCCCAACTTATGCCATCAACTCCTTCTTCCAAGCAGTACGGGAAGTAACTACTTTATACCAGGACCTTTCTGAACAACGATTTATGTTGCTGGGTTTGTTGTTCTTTATTTGCTTTGTAAAGATATGTTAGCTGGAAATAGTGGTCTGATGTAGAATATTAAGGTTAATACGTTCTTTTTAAACCAAATTTTAATAATTCTAATGGAATAATGAAATGAAATGATCATCACCCTACAATGGAGGATTGAATCCAGATTTCTTTCCATACTTATTATTTCTCTTGAGTTATTTATCTTTTATCTTTTATTTTTTGTATTTATTTACGTTCCTGTCATTTTTGTTTATATGAACTGTTATATCTTCTTAGGTACTGCAATGTTTATGTTGTTTTTCTGTTTTCTTTTACCCCCAGCTCTTATGTTTAAAAATTAGGTGATGGCTTAAGATCTGTTTGAAACGTAGACAAAAATAAAAAAAAGTCTAACTGATTTTGTGCAATGTTTCAACGGCATCCTCTGGCCATTTTACAATCTACTAATTACTATACAGTCAACCATTTTCACCTTAATGCTGGGAAATGATATTATTTGTTTATTATTATGATTATTTTTTCGAACATTTTAACTGCTAAAAGAACGCTAATTAAATAAGGGTCAACTGTTGTTTATTGGCTAGCATAGCAACTTTCTATGGCTAAGATTGCATTCAGCCATAGATTTTTTTTTTTAAATGGAGTAAAGAGTCCTTGATTATGCTTTCCTACGGAGAGAACGTAAAATGGGGATACCGAGCATGTGGGGTGCCAGTTACTCGTTAAAGATCTCGGTCCTAATAATAAAATAAAATACTAAATTTAGGGCTAACACTGTCTTCAGATTTGCCATGACAGTATAAGGGACGTTCAATCAATAAACTAACTAAATACTTAATATTACATCAAAACTATTCATATTTTATTATATATCAGTGACTAAGTGTTTAACCATATTTCTATTATGTTTTTCTACGTTGGTTTTCTTATCGATAAGACTTAAGCAACACTTTTTAAAATGTGATTACTTGACTTTTAACTTTATCTGTCTTACTTAGTTAAAAAAAAAAAACATGAAAAAAGATATTTTTATTAATAGTTATTTTGATGGTAATTATTTTTAAATACTTTTGTCTTGAAGAGAAAAGATTTGTTCTGGCCGGGATTTGAACCCGGTCGTCTAGGGTAAGATCGGTGAAGAGATCGGATTTGTCTGACTTAGATACGACCCCTCGTAGCTTGTAGCTCAGTGGTTTAGAGCATTGCAAATCTTTTCTCTTCAAAACAAAAATGAAAAATGATACTATCAATAGCATGATGGGAGGTGAGATTGAAGTGCTATTAATCAAAACTGAAAATACTATAAAGAATTGTGTTTAAACTGGTAATATAAGTATTAAAATTAGAATATCGAAAGTCATTATCAACCCCCAACTAAAATATTAATGAAAAATTTTAAATAACAATGAACCAAAAAATCTTGGTGCACTTGTATTTCTGTCTTTAATGTTCAAGTCAGCTATCTGCATAACGATTTTTGGTTAGCCCAGTAAATATCAAATGAACTGAAAGGATTTCATATTAAGTTATAGGATTGGGTAAAATATTTAAAAATTCAAGTTTTGTCATAGCTTAAATTGCAACAATTAAATACTCTTAAAATATAGCTAATAATTATAATTGCTTTATAAACGATTGCCATTTAATAGTTCATTTTATCCTAGGAACTAGCAGAAATTGATTTAATTACTTTATCGTAAATAAATAAACAAAAGTTCACTACAGAACCAATTCCAAAAAAAGTATAAATGCATAACATTTGTTGTTAATAATAAAACGACTTAACAGTGACAAGAATATTTATTAAAATGAATAAAATAAATTTTAAATTAAATAAATAAGGAAGGATTCACATTTCTTCTTTAAATTCCATTGTATGAAAACTCTCCTCGTCATATCATGTTACTATTTTAATATATTCGAAAAGTGTTGTTTTTTTATTTCATATCCGTATTTTTTTTTTTGGTATCATCCGCATGTTTTAAATTCCATTTCACTTCAATCTTAAAATCTGAAGAGCTGAGTAGAAAGTATATTAGATGAAAATTGTTCGGAAACTTAGATTATGTAATATAAATAAATTATCATCTGAAATAAAGTTCATTAATATCAGAGGGGCTGCGAGAACTACGATGAATTCTTAAAACAAATCTTGAATATTGTCTAGTTGAAGCGAAGAATGTTGACAGGAGTAATCAACTGCTTAAATGACTTTTGCAAATAAACTTTTCGATTCCCTTTGGTTTATTCAATTCTTGTTTGATTTGCTTATAATTTTAACTATTTGATAATAATAAGTTGAAATTCTAGAATCTGTAATGTCACACGGATCGAACTGTTGCTCCCACAGTCATTTATTGGATTTCGGATATTTTATTTGATACCTAATAAGTTTAATGATGGTAACACATAGATTTTTTGGAGGATTTTTTTTTCTGTATTTTGGTTATCCACGTCTGAAAAAGACCTGCAACATTGCTTGAAGTGTCAGTTTCTAATAAATATTTTATAACTATTTAAGGAATTATTTTGTACCTTAATCCATCCCCAAATAGATACAGTCAACCGATTATTATTCAATATAAGTTATTTCACGTAATGACGGAAACACGATTGAGTACACACACCCAAGGTATCCCATTAAAAATAAACCAACATCAGATTTCTGGAAAACCATGGATACTACGATATAACAAAATATGATAATAATAATTAGGGTTAGTGAACCCGAAGGTACGATGCCGACACCACCAATCTCTAATAACAAATTTCCGTCCACTGTCCACTACCCAAATTTCCACCAACAAGAATCCACCAGATCATTTTTAACGCAATCCTTCCAACTAAGCCTTCAGACGCATTCCAGTCGGCAAAGCGCTTATTAGCATCTTAGGAATTCGTTCATTACTTAGCCATACAGTAACTTTACAGGTCCATCTTAATCTACGTGACGCTATCACTTGAAGAACATTTACCGGCATGCTTCGCAACTCTGCGATATGTTATCTCCTATATTCCCCAGTGGTCTCAACAAAATATGATAAGAAAGAAATTTGAACGTTTGATGAACCGATTATTCTTGAATTTTCGAAACTAAACATTCTTTGAACAGTAATTATTACATCGATTTCAAGAACAATCATAATTAATATTGGGAATCCCAAAATAAATAGAAATTAATTGATTACATTTTCCAAAACGAAATGTCAAATGAGCAACATGTCAAGTCCACTTAGAGTTGTATGTGTGAGAGGTGAAAAAAGTATTCTCGAGAGTGGAAACCTCAAGGCCTTGTATATGCTACTTGCCAAGTTGCTATCAGCCGATTTTTTGATCAATAATTAATTTGCAAGTTTTGCAAGATTTTTTTAAATTTACTATATATCTAACTAATTTGAAAGATAAAATAAATCCAATTATCGTTACATGAATAGGGTCATGACAATAAATCCACTTTTATTTTGGAATTCAATGCTCCCCCTATTCACCTTTAAGGTCGTTAATAAAAGTTCAATCCTTAATAAAATATACTAAGATAAAAAAAAAAAATTAAATTCGGTTTCGTCTGTGAAAAGAACAACACTAAGGAAAAGGTTACTAGATGCTTGCTGAGTCTTCATCCGCAGTATTCCTTCCTATTTCGTTTATCTTGAGAAATCTTAAACGTTTCATAAATATATTAATATTTTTATTATATTATTTGGCAGGATGCCCTAAATTATTTTGGGACAATAGTTTCAAACAAGTAAGGGTCCGCAATAAGTCAACGTCAATCTTTCAATGGAGGGAGAGGACAGTTTAAAGGCAGGCACACCCAAAGAGACCAGATCGACAAAATAGCCGTAAAATAGCTGGGAAAGGAAAGGTAGAGGAGGATTCACAAAGGGACAATGGCCCCGACTGGGATTTGTGAACCGCCCGTGAGATAATTGAGAGAGGAAGTGCATGTTTAGGCGGGATTTGTGAGTGTTTGTGAGGGCTCTATAGGAGGGAGGGGGGAGGTCTTCTGTCCATTCAAGGCCGGCCTCTACCTGCCTTCATTCATGGTTCAGGGAAAATTTGTCCTAATTCTCTCCGAACGGTCCAATGGTAAACGTCGCAATATGTTTTAAATGGATTCATTACGAAATAATATGTATGTATATATATATATGTATATATATATATATTTGTATCTACTTTTCTTGACTGATTATAAATAAATTTCACTTGCTGTTCTTGAGATTCAGCCTATTCGTTAAACTTCTTTTTTGTGATCTTTCGAGATTATATTGTCACAATCTTGACAATATACTTTTAGGGAATTATATTTAAAAAAAAAACACTGGGCTAAATATAAAATTGAAAATTTTACGATGGTAATGCATAAATGGTACTTACGAATTGATGAGGAAATTTTATTACCACATCAACTGAAATTTAAAAAAATATATTTATATATATTCAATAAACCATACTTAAAATTTAATAGTTATCCTTTTTATACACTGAAGCACTGATTGTAATGATTTTTTTATTTTATTTTGGCACCCAAACTGTATTATCAATGCTTGGAATCTAACCCCAAAGTCTGTTATTCATATTGTTCCAAAATATATTCTATTCTTGGTATAATTATTCTGAAACACTTATAACAATTTAGAATTTATTCAAAAAATAAAAAATAATTTATTAAAAAAAATTATAACTTCTTTACTTATTTTATTTGTATTCAAATGGATTATTACCTGAATAAAAATTATTCAATGCTATCATTATTGTATTACTTGATATGATATTACATGGTCATAAGTTTTAAATTAACGTAATCCCACTTTTACTCAATTAAGTCCAAAAATAACGATATTTCATTGATATTGCTAGTCCGATATAAACAAAATATATACTCGTATCAACTAGATATACAGATGTTATAATATATCTAAAATCGATCGTAACGAGAAAAACAAAATCGAAGACGTATAAATCAGAATATCGATATTTTCGCATAGTCAATATTATTTCAATTTATTTAAAAAAAATTGAATTTTTTTATTTCGTCAAGGAAGAATACGGAAAGATACAGAAAATATGAAAGGAAGAAATCTCAATATCATTTAGTGCTATTATCTGTTTTTGAATTTTCCTGTAATAAGTATTTTATTTCACAAAAAGGTTTTATCTTCATTATGATCTGATATTTTTTAATTTCATTCAAAAACAGTAGATGAAAATGATGTTTTAGAGTAAAAAAACAAAACAACAAGAACAATAGCATGTAGTCAATTCATCAATCCATTTAAGAAAAAAATAACTACAAATGGACATGATGAAATATAAAATAGTAATATAAGCCTATTGAAGATGCATGTCTACAGTTTGACCAGAATCTTTTATACCTAGGCTTAGAACTGATCAGAAAGTCGTTAAATATTCTAACATTTTTACAAACAATCAACTAATAATTGACTATTGGAAAAATAATTTCAAAAAATTAATTGACTTTGGAGAGTCAGATAACGATTTAATTTAAAAATCTCTATTTAACTGCTGAATCAGTTAAAACGACTGCTGACTAAGAGGCAGCGATCAGCGAGGTATAATTTTTTCAGTGGAGTAGCCCACATCCCCCCCTCCCCCGCAGATGTAGGTCCTCCATACCCGTGCATCCTTTATAAATATTTATATCTCCCGTATTCATAATTTCCTACCTGTGTTCCTTAGCTTCTTTACATTTTTTATCCAGTCTATTTCAATTTATTCATCCTGGTCTAGTTTAAAGTTTTTGTAGTCAGTTTTGGTTTTAATAATAATAATAAAGAAAAAAATTATGAATTTATTTATTCTGGGACAGTTCCCTTTAGAATAACAATACAGGAATAATTTATAACCTAAAAAGTCTTAGAGTAAAATATAATACATTTAGTTAATTAATTACAGTTAAATTAATAAATGAGGATGAAATAAAAAAAATATTAATTATCTCCTAAAACAATTTCCTATAAAGGAAGAAGAAAATAGAAATAAGATAACAAAGATTATAGAGAGAGAAACAATTGATAGTTACATATATGTGTATATATACACACACACACACACATACATATATATATATATTTATATATATATTGTTAAGGCCAGATAGTGTGTTTGTTTTGCTGGAAGAATATTCATTTTAATCGTAAAATAAAACAATGAATATTTTGTAAAAGAACATTTTTCCTTTTATTTTAATTTTACCTTTTTCGTAAATATAATAACGTAAATATTTATTATTTTATATTGTTATTATTTGTTTATAATTATGGTTTAAATTAAATAGAATAACTTAATTTTATTTATAAATTGAAGAAAAAAAAAAAGACATGCCGACCGTGGATTCGATCGGCTATTGTTTATTTCGTCGATGTAATCCAGACAGTGTTGGCCCGAGTGAGTGTACATTATAAACAATAGGGCAGTTGTTTGGTGGACTTCAACTAGACTAATTCGCTGTCCCACTGCAGTTGGGAATTAGTTCAAGTTCAAGTTCAAGCACAGGACAGTTCTGGTCGGACAGTCAAAGTCTTGCCGCCGGTTCTGCCACAGCGAATCGACCGGACAGTTTTATTTTAGAATTCTCGCTCGTCCTGTTGGAGTGAGAAATTTTTGGACTTTATCTCTCGCCCTGCGGAGAAAAATTACTTTGAGGCCACGCCCGCCCTGCGGAGAATTCCTTTCTTTCGGGGACGCCCGCCGAACGCCCCGCCGTCGAAATCTAGGAGTCAGATAAGGAAGATTTTGTTTTATATTATTCCATTTGACCAAATAGACAAACATTAATGTTCTCCTTTTTCTTATTTATTTAAGTAACTATTTTCATTTGCAACACGATTAAATTTTTAATTTAATTCAATTAGTTTATTTATCGAAGTTTATTTATATTTTGATATATATATATATATATATATATATATATATATATATATATATATATATATATATATATATATATATATATATATACAATGATTTTTATTTTTAGTCTAATAAAAGGTTCTATTAATATGGCATGCGATCTGGTAATTGAATCAGTGTTGTTTTCCGGGGCCACATATTTCGGGGCTCTTATCGAGAGGTCCTACTGTCTCGCGAGAGCTCAAACATATACATATCAAATTTTATAACAAAAAAACAAAAAAATAAAATAATGAAATAAAAAATATAAACAATACTAACTATGATAACTACTTAAAAAAATAAATATAAAAATATGTGACTGGAAGTACTTTAGTTGCTAAATTAAAGGCATACCCTTTTTTTTCTTTATTAGGGCCTCTTTCGCTGTAATGCAATATTATGTAATATGTTTAGTTATACATACTTATATACATACTTAAATCGAATATGTTATTAGGAGTATTTACAATCCATTAATTTAATTATATAACGGATTTCTGCAACAGCAAGCAGAAGAAAACTAGATCAAGCTGGAGCAAAACCAGCTGATCTTCTCTGTAATATTGAGAAGATCAGCATTGTTTTGACAATTTGAAGGTTTAAAAAAGTAAACATAAAAATTATCATTCTGTAAATAAACAAGTAAACATAAAGAAATTATCTGCCACTTCCAGAATCGAACCCAGGAATTTCGGCGCAGCAACTCATCGCTCTGCCACTGAGCTACCTCGCTTCATTCTCTAATAAATATCTCATGTGTCAAACATTTCCATAACCTTTATTATATTTTGATTTTTAGAATTAGATTTTTAAAAAATAATAGCATGATCCACCAAAATGAATAAAATATAATTTGTCTCAACACAAGGTCTTGGAGGATAGGAGCTGCACAGTTTCCAAACCAACGGTTGAGCAAGTGGTTATTTTGCCGTTATCTCACTAAGCATATTTTCCCTTTGAATTAATGGTAGTCATCACCTAACGTACTGAGCCACTTATGTCATTCATAATAAATATTTACAATATCAGTGCCTTACCAAATATAGCGTCATTGTAACTGATTAGCAAGATACAATATTAAGTTTAATGTTCCAATCATAACCCATAATAAATCGTTTCAGCAATCTAACGTGTCAGATAAGATTATAAATGCTACCAATAAATATCTATTGGTATCCAAGTAGTTCTGATGAATGCACTACAATGCTAAAAATCAGGGAGTACCCGAATAACTGAGGAATTACATATAAGAAAAAATCCACAGGCTTTAATATTTTTTTGTTCACTACGTCCACTGAAAATTGGTGAACGTGAATTGAATAAACCAAAGTGGGTAGAAGACACCCCTAACTCAGGGTTAAGGAGCTTAGAGAAGGCCTGGTTAAATTGGCCTTTATTCATGCCGGAGGAGGCGCTGTTTGCTGAGCCATCGGGGGCGACTGCTTCGGCTGCCGATACGTCACTCAGGTAGCTCTGTCACACCTGGTCTATTCAGCTCAGGTAACACCGCACAACCTACAATTTTCCTAACTCTGTATAAGTGAATTTAATCATTAAAAAAAGTTATAAAAAAATATTAGTAATATTATTAAAAGATTCATTAACAAATATCGAATGAAGAGCTGTTCAGATATCATAGATACTAAAGGCAGTTAAGTATTTGAAGATAACGGAATGAATTCGCAACGTAGACTGATGTAACTAATGTTGTTTAAGGAGCAGCCCAAAAAAATAATTGCTAGAGAGTAATTACTTAAGGTTTACAATTAACAATAAATATAATTCCCATCCGAAGGACAAATTAACTAAGAATATTTGAACCTTATAAACAAAGAAATAAAAACTCCAATGTACATTATGTAAATAGCTAAAACATATCCTTTGTGGATGATCGACTGTACATAGAAGTTTCATCAGGGAATATCAAATAAAGAGCTATTCAGATATCATTCTGTTTATTGTTTAAATATGAACAGAATGAATTAGCAACAAGGGCTGAACCAACTAGTGTTTAAGGAGATACAAACAAAAAAATAAAAATGCTAGAAAGAAACAATTTAATATTTACAATTAACAATAATATATAATAAAATACTTATAATATACAATTAAATTAAGTCGTCGGTACAGATTTAAGTCTGTTGCTTATCCCATGACTGTTTCTGCAGAATCACTTGCTGTTGTTCCATTTTTGTTCCCACCGCCTTTCTTTGATGTTGTAAATGTATGATCCTTCATCTGTTCTGTAGTTATTTCGCTACAGATTTATCAATCTTGGGTTATTGAAAATACCTCCATTTATGGAGCAAAAATAAAAAATCCAGTAAAAATTAAACGCAAGCGGTGCACCATTATAATGGTGTTTCACGGAAAGGAGATCATTTGGACAGTTTTATTCACCATGAACCTGACCACGCTGAGGTTCGAAAACACTATTTAATGTCCCATCCGAAGGACGGATTAAAAGAGAGTTTCTTCCTTCTAAAAAATTAATTCGAAGGCCACACTACGGGCTTATATTTAAGTCCCTTCCGAAGGACAGATTAACTGAGAGTTTCTTGCTTCCAGTAAATTAATACGAAGGCCTCTCTACGGGCTTACCTTTAAGTCCCATCCGAAGGACAGACTAACTGACAGTTTCTTGCTTCGAATAAATTATTATGAAAGCCAATCTACGGGCTTATATTTAAGTCCCATCCGAAGGACAGAATAATTGAGAGTTTCTTACTGCAATAAAAAATCCTAAGCTCACTCTACGGGCTTATATTTAAGTCCCATCCGGAGGACAGACTAACTGAGAGTTTCTTGCTTCCAATAAATAATTATGAAAGCCAATCTACGGGCTTATATTTATGTCCCATCCGAAGGACAGATTAACTAAGAAGGTTTGAATCTCATAAAAAGATAATAAGCCACTGGAATCTTACATATACTGAGCACCAAGTAAATAGCTGAAACTTTTTTTTATGTGAATGTATGACGGTACATTGGAGATTCATTAAAGAAACGAATGAAGAGCAGTTCAGAATCCATTCGGAACGTGAACTGATATGCTAGTGTTTAAGGAGAAACCAAAAAATAAAAATAAATGCTAGAAAGAAACGATTTAATATTTACAATTAACAATAATATATAATAAAATATTTATAATATAGAATTAAGTTAAGTCTTCGGTGTATATTGGAGTCTGTTTCTTAGCCCATGAATGTTTCTGCAGAATCGCTTGCTGTTGTTCCATTTTTGTTCCCACCGCCTTTCATTGATGTTGTAAATGTATGATCCTTCATCTGTTCTGTAGTTATTTCGCTACAGATTTATCAATCTTGGGTTATTGAAAATACCTCCATTTATGGAGAAAAAATAAAAAAAACTATAGAAAATCCAGTAAAAATTAAACACAAGCGGTGCACCAATATAATGGTGTTTCATGGAAAGGAGATCATTTGGACAGTTTTATTCACCATGAACCTGACCAGGCTGAGGTTCGAAAACACTATTTAATGTCCCATCCGAAGGACGGATTAAAAGAGGGTTTCTTCCTTCTAATAAATTAATTCGAAGGCCACTCTACGGGCTTATATTTAAGTCCCTTCCGAAGGACAGATTAACTGAGAGTTTCTTTCTTCCAGTAAATTAATACGAAGCCCACTCTACGGGCTTACCTTTAAGTCCCATCCGAAGGCCAGACTAACTGACAGTTTCTTGCTTCCAATAAATTAATATGAAAGCCAATCTACGGGCTTATATTTAAATCCCATCCGAAGGACAGAATAATTGAGAGTTTTTTACTGCAATAAAAAATCCTAAGCTCACTCTACGGGCTTATATTTAAGTCTCATCCGAAGGACAGATTATCTGAGAGTTTCTTGCTTCCAATAAATTAGTATCAAGGCCAATCTACGGGCTTATATTTATGTCCCATCCGAAGGACAGATTAACTTAAAAGGTTTGAATCTCATAACAAGATAATTAGCCACTGGAATCTTACATATACAGAGCACCATGTAAATAGCTGAAACTTTTTTTTATGTGAATGTACGACGGTATATTGGAGATTCATTAAAGAATCGAATGAAGGGCAGTTCAGAATCTATTCGGAACATGGACTGATATGCTAGTGTTTAAGGAGAAACCAAAAAAATAAAAAAATAAATGCTAGAAAGAAACGATTTAATATTTACAATTAACAATAATGTATAATAAAATACTTATACTATAGAATTAAATTAAGTCTTCGGTGTATATTGGAGTCTGTTTCTTAGCCCATGAATGTTTCTGCAGAATCGCTTGCTGTTGTTCCATTTTTGTTCCCACCGCCTTTCTTTGATGTTGTAAATGTATGATCCTTCATCTGTTCTGTAGTTATTTCGCTACAGATTTATCTATGTTAGTTTATTGAAATACCTCCATTTATAAAGAAAAAATAAAAAAAAAACATTAAAAAATACAGTAAAAATTAAACCCAAGCAGTGCACCATTATAATGAAGTTTCATGGAAACTATTTAATGTCCCATTCGAAGGACGGATTAAAAGAGTGTTTCTTCCGTCTAATAAATTAATTCGAAGGCGACTCTACGGGCTTATATTAAAGTCCTTCCGAAGGACAGATTAACTGAGAGTTTCTTGCTTCCAGTAAATTAATACTAAG
The DNA here is from genome assembly GCA_037127475.1 of Arma custos. NCBI lineage: Eukaryota > Metazoa > Arthropoda > Insecta > Hemiptera > Pentatomidae > Arma > Arma custos. The sequence continues at coordinate 16,611,854 of CM073765.1, read as the reverse complement.
GCCACTCTACGGGCTTAAATTAAAGTCCCTTCCGAAGGACAGACTAACTGACAGTTTCTTGCTTCCAATAAATTAATATGAAAGCCAATCTACGGGCTTATATTTAAGTCCCATCCGAAGGACAGATTAACTTAGAAGGTTTTAATCTCATATGCTAATGTTTAAGGAGAAACCAAAAAAAAAAAAAATAAATGCTAGAAAGAAACGATTTAATATTTACAATTAACAATAATGTATAATAAAATACTTATACTATAGAATTAAATTAAGTCTTCGGTGTATATTGGAGTCTGTTTCTTAGCCCATGAATGTTTCTGCAGAATCGCTTGCTGTCGTTCTATTTTTGTTCCCACCGCATTTCTTTGATGTTGTGAATGTATGATCCTTCATCTGTTCTGTAGTTATTTCGCTACAGATTTATCAATCTTGGGTTATTGAAAATACCTCCATTTATGGAGGAAAAATAAAAAAAACAATAAAAAATCCAGTAATAATTAAACGCAAGCGGTGCACCATTATAATGGTGTTTCACGGAAAGGAGATCATTTGGACAGTTTTATTCACCATGAACCTGACCACGCTGAGGTTCGAAAACACTATTTAATGTCCCTTCCGAAGGACAGACTAACTGACAGTTTCTTGCTTCCAATAAATTAATATGAAAGCCAATCTACGGGCTTATATTTAAGTCCCATCCGAAGGACAGAATAATTGAGAGTTTCATACTGCAATAAAAAATCCTAAGGTCACTCTACGGGCTTATATTTAAGTCTCATCCGAAGGACAGATTATCTGAGAGTTTCTTGCTTCCAATAAATTAGTATTAAGGCCAATCTACGGGCTTATATTTATGTCCCATCCGAAGGACAGATTAACTTAGAAGGTTTGAATCTCATAACAAGATAATTAGCCACTGGAATCTTACATATACAGAGCACCATGTAAATAGCTGAAACTTTTTTTTATGTGAATGTACGACGGTATATTGGAGATTCATTAAAGAATCGAATGAAGGGCAGTTCAGAATCTATTCGGAACATGGACTGATATGCTAGTGTTTAAGGAGAAACCAAAAAAATAAAAAAATAAATGCTAGAAAGAAACGATTTAATATTTACAATTAACAATAATGTATAATAAAATACTTATACTATAGAATTAAATTAAGTCTTCGGTGTATATTGGAGTCTGTTTCTTAGCCCATGAATGTTTCTGCAGAATCGCTTGCTGTTGTTCCATTTTTGTTCCCACCGCCTTTCTTTGATGTTGTGAATGTATGATCCTTCATCTGTTCTGTAGTTATTTCGCTACAGATTTATCAATCTTGGGTTATTGAAAATACCTCCATTTATGGAGAAAAAATAAAAAAAACAATAAAAAATCCAGTAATAATTAAACGCAAGCGGTGCACCTTTATAATGGTGTTTCACGGAAAGGAGATCATTTGGACAGTTTTATTCACCATGAACCTGACCACGCTGAGGTTCGAAAACACTATTTAATGTCCCATCCGAAGGACGGATTAAAAGAGAGTTTATTCCTTCTAATAAATTAATTCGAAGGCGACTCTACGGGCTTATATTAAAGTCCCTTCCGAAGGACAGACTAACTGACAGTTTCTTGCTTCCAATAAATTAATATGAAAGCATATCTACGGGCTTATATTTAAGTCCCATCCGAAGGACAGATTAACTTAGAAGGTTTTAATCTCATATGCTAGTGTTTAAGGAGAAACCAAAAAAAAAAATAAATGCTAGAAAGAAACGATTTAATATTTACAATTAACAATAATGTATAATAAAATACTTATACTATAGAATTAAATTAAGTCTTCGGTGTATATTGGAGTCTGTTTCTTAGCCCATGACTGTTTCTGCAGAATCGCTTGCTGTTGTTCCATTTTTGTTCCCACCGCCTTTCTTTGATGTTGTGAATGTATGATCCTTCATCTGTTCTGTAGTTATTTCGCTACAGATTTATCAATCTTGGGTTATTGATAATACCTCCATTTATGGAGAAAAAATAAAAAAAACAATAAAAAATCCAGTAATAATTAAACGCAAGCGGTGCACCGTTATAATGGTGTTTCACGGAAAGGAGATCATTTGGACAGTTTTATTCACCATGAACCTGACCACGCTGAGGTTCGAAAACACTATTTAAGTCCGATCCGAAGGACAGAATAATTGAGAGTTTCATACTGCAATAAAATATCCTAAGGTCACTCTACGGGCTTATATTTAAGTCTCATCCGAAGGACAGATTATCTGAGAGTTTCTTGCTTCCAATAAATTAGTATCAAGGCCAATCTACGGGCTTATATTTATGTCCCATCCGAAGGACAGATTAACTTAGAAGGTTTGAATCTCATAACAAGATAATTAGCCACTGGAATCTTACATATACAGAGCACCATGTAAATAGCTGAAATTTTTTTTGTATGTGAATGTACGACGGTATATTGGAGATTCATTAAAGAATCGAATGAAGAGCAGTTCAGAATCTATTCGGAACATGGACTGATATGCTAGTGTTTAAGGAGAAACCAAAAAAATAAAAAAATAAATGCTAGAAAGAAACGATTTAATATTTACAAATAACAATAATGTATAATAAAATACTTATACTATAGAATTAAATTAAGTCTTCGGTGTATATTGGAGTCTGTTTCTTAGCCCATGACTGTTTCTGCAGAATCGCTTGCTGTTGTTCCATTTTTGTTCCCACCGCCTTTCTTTGATGTTGTGAATGTATGATCCTTCATCTGTTCTGTAGTTATTTCGCTACAGATTTATCAATCTTGGGTTATTGAAAATACCTCCATTTATGGAGAAAAAAAAAAAAGAAACAATAAAAAATCCAGTAATAATTAAACGCAAGCGGTGCACCTTTATAATGGTGTTTCACGGAAAGGAGATCATTTGGACAGTTTTATTCACCATGAACCTGACCACGCTGAGGTTCGAAAACACTATTTAATGTCCCATCCGAAGGACGGATTAAAAGAGAGTTTATTCCTTCTAATAAATTAATTCGAAGGCGACTCTACGGGCTTATATTAAAGTCCCTTCCGAAGGACAGACTAACTGACAGTTTCTTGCTTCCAATAAATTAATATGAAAGCATATCTACGGGCTTATATTTAAGTCCCATCCGAAGGACAGATTAACTTAGAAGGTTTTAATCTCATATGCTAGTGTTTAAGGAGAAACCAAAAAAAAAAATAAATGCTAGAAAGAAACGATTTAATATTTACAATTAACAATAATGTATAATAAAATACTTATACTATAGAATTAAATTAAGTCTTCGGTGTATATTGGAGTCTGTTTCTTAGCCCATGACTGTTTCTGCAGAATCGCTTGCTGTCGTTCCATTTTTGTTCCCACCGCCTTTCTTGATGTTGTGAATGTATGATCCTTCATCTGTTCTGTAGTTATTTCGCTACAGATTTATCAATCTTGGGTTATTGAAAATACCTCCATTTATAGAGAAAAAATAAAAAAAACAATAAAAAATCCAGTAATAATTAAACGCAAGCGATGCACCATTATAATGGTGTTTCACGGAAAGGAGATCATTTGGACAGTTTTATTCACCATGAACCTGACCACACTGAGGTTCGAAAACACTATTTAATGTCCCTTCCGAAGGACAGACTAACTGACAGTTTCTTGCTTCCAATAAAGTAATATGAAAGCCAATCTACGGGCTTATATTTAAGTCCCATCCGAAGGACAGAATAATTGAGAGTTTCATACTGCAATAAAAAATCCTAAGGTCACTCTACGGGCTTATATTTAAGTCTCATCCGAAGGACAGATTATCTGAGAGTTTCTTGCTTCCAATAAATTAGTATCAAGGCCAATCTACGGGCTTATATTTATGTCCCATCCGAAGGACAAATTAACTTAGAAGGTTTGAATCTCATAACAAGATAATTAGCCACTGGAATCTTACATATACAGAGCACCATGTAAATAGCTGAAACTTTTTTTATGTGAATGTACGACGGTATATTGGAGATTCATTAAAGAATCGAATGAAGAGCAGTTCAGAATCTATTCGGAACATGGACTGATATGCTAGTGTTTAAGGAGAAACCAAAAAAATAAAAAAATAAATGCTAGAAAGAAACGATTTAATATTTACAATTAACAATAATGTATAATAAAATACTTATACTATAGAATTAAATTAAGTCTTCGGTGTATATTGGAGTCTGTTTCTTAGCCCATGAATGTTTCTGCAGAATCGCTTGCTGTTGTTCCATTTTTGTTCCAACCGCCTTTCATTGATGTTGTAAATGTATGATCCTTCATCTGTTCTGTAGTTATTTCGCTACAGATTTATCTATGTTAGTTTATTGAAAATACCTCCATTTTTAAAGAAAAAATAAAAAAACCCCATAAAAAAATACAGTAAAAATTAAACCCAAGCAGTGCACCATTATAATGAAGTTTCATGGAAACTATTTAATGTCCCATTCGAAGGACGGATTAAAAGAGAGTTTCTTCCTTCTAATAAATTAATTCGAAGGCCACTCTGCGGGCTTATATTTATGTCCCTTCCGAAGGACAGATTAACTGAGAGTTTCTTGCTTCCAGTAAATTAATACGAAGGCCACTTTACGGGCTTATCTTTAAGTCCCTTCCGAAGGACAGAATAATTGAGAATTTCTTACTGCAATAAAAAATCCTAAGGTCACGCTACGGGCTTATATTTAAGTCCCATCCGAAGGACAGATTATCTGAGAGTTACTTGCTTCCAATAAATTAGTATCAAGGCCAATCTACGGGCTTATATTAATGTCACATCCGAAGGACAGATTAACTTTGAAGGTTTGAATCTCATAAAAAGATAATTAGCCACTGAAATCTTACTTATACAGAGCACCATGTAAATATCTGAAACTTTTTTTTTTGTGAATGTACGACGGTACATTGGAGATTCATTAAAGAATCGAATGAAGAGCTGTTCAGAATCTATTCGGAACATGGACTGATATGCGAGTGTTTAAGGAGAAACCAAAAAAAAAAAAAATAAATGCTAGAAAGAAACGATTTAATATTTACAATTAACAATAATATATAATAAAATACTTATAATATAGAATTAAATTAAGTCTTCGGTGTATATTGGAGTCTGTTTCTTAGCCCATGAATGTTTCTGCAGAATCGCTTGCTGTTGTTCCATTTTTGTTCCAACCGCCTTTCATTGATGTTGTAAATGTATGATCCTTCATCTGTTCTGTAGTTATTTCGCTACAGATTTATCTATGTTAGTTTATTGAAAATACCTCCATTTTTAAAGAAAAAATAAAAAAAACCCATAAAAAAATACAGTAAAAATTAAACCCAAGCAGTGCACCATTATAATGAAGTTTCATGGAAACTATTTAATGTCCCATTCGAAGGACGGATTAAAAGAGAGTTTCTTCCTTCTAATAAATTAATTCGAAGGCCACTCTGCGGGCTTATATTTATGTCCCTTCCGAAGGACAGATTAACTGAGAGTTTCTTGCTTCCAGTAAATTAATACGAAGGCCACTTTACGGGCTTATCTTTAAGTCCCTTCCGAAGGACAGAATAATTGAGAATTTCTTACTGCAATAAAAAATCCTAAGGTCACGCTACGGGCTTATATTTAAGTCCCATCCGAAGGACAGATTATCTGAGAGTTACTTGCTTCCAATAAATTAGTATCAAGGCCAATCTACGGGCTTATATTAATGTCACATCCGAAGGACAGATTAACTTTGAAGGTTTGAATCTCATAAAAAGATAATTAGCCACTGAAATCTTACTTATACAGAGCACCATGTAAATATCTGAAACTTTTTTTTTTGTGAATGTACGACGGTACATTGGAGATTCATTAAAGAATCGAATGAAGAGCTGTTCAGAATCTATTCGGAACATGGACTGATATGCGAGTGTTTAAGGAGAAACCAAAAAAAAAAAAAATAAATGCTAGAAAGAAACGATTTAATATTTACAATTAACAATAATATATAATAAAATACTTATAATATAGAATTAAATTAAGTCTTCGGTGTATATTGGAGTCTGTTTCTTAGCCCATGACTGTTTCTGCAGAATCGCTTGCTGTTGTTCCATTTTTGTTCCCACCGCCTTTCTTTGATGTTGTAAATGTATGATCCTTCATCTGTTCTGTAGTTATTTCGCTAGAGATTTATCAATCTTGGGTTATTGAAAATACCTCCATTTATGGAGAAAAAATAAAAAAAACAATCAAAAATCCAGTAAAAATTAAACGCAAGCGGTGCACCATTACAATGGTGTTTCACGGAAAGGAGATCATTTGGACAGTTTTATTCACCATGAACCTGACCACGCTGAGGTTCGAAAACACTATTTAATGTCCCATCCGAAGGACGGATTAAAAGAGAGTTTCTTCCGTCTAATAAATTAATTCGAAGGCGACTCTTCGGGCTTATATTAAAGTCCCTTCCGAAGGACAGATTAACTGAGAGTTTCTTGCTTCCAGTAAATTAATACGAAGGCCACTCTACGGGCTTATATTAAAGTCCCTTCCGAAGGACAGACTAACTGACAGTTTCTTGCTTCCAATAAATTAATATGAAAGCCAATCTACGGGCTTATATTTAAGTCCCATCCGAAGGACAGATTAACTTAGGAGGTTTTAATCTCATATGCTAGTGTTTAAGGAGAAACCAAAAAAAAAAAATAAATGCTAGAAAAAAACGATTTAATATTTACAATTAACAATAATGTATAATAAAATACTTATACTATAGAATTAAATTAAGTCTTCGGTGTATATTGGAGTCTGTTTCTTAGCCCATGACTGTTTCTGCAGGATCGCTTGCTGTTGTTCCATTTTTGTTCCCACCGCCTTTCTTTGATGTTGTGAATGTATGATCCTTCATCTGTTCTGTAGTTATTTCGCTACAGATTTATCAATCTTGGGTTATTGAAAATACCTCCATTTATGGAGAAAAAATAAAAAAAACAATAAAAAATCCAGTAATAATAAAACGCAAGAGGTGCACCGTTATAATGGTGTTTCACGGAAAGGAGATCATTTGGAGAGTTTTATTCACCATGAACCTGACCACGCTGAGGTTCGAAAACACTATTTAAGTCCCATCCGAAGGACAGAATAATTGAGAGTTTCATACTGCAATAAAAAATCCTAAGGTCACTCTACGGGCTTATATTTAAGTCTCATCCGAAGGACAGATTATCTGAGAGTTTCTTGCTTCCAATAAATTAGTATCAAGGCCAATCTACGCGCTTATATTTATGTCCCATCCGAAGGACAGATTAACTTAGAAGGTTTGAATCTCATAACAAGATAATTAGCCACTGGAATCTTACATATACAGAGCACCATGTAAATAGCTGAAACTTTTTTTTATGTGAATGTACGACGGTATATTGGAGATTCATTAAAGAATCGAATGAAGAGCAGTTCAGAATCTATTAGGAACATGGACTGATATGCTAGTGTTTAAGGAGAAACCAAAAAAATAAAAAAATAAATGCTAGAAAGAAACGATTTAATATTTACAATTAACAATAATGTATAATAAAATACTTATACTATAGAATTAAATTAAGTCTTCGGTGTATATTGGAGTCTGTTCCTTAGCCCATGACTGTTTCTGCAGAATCGCTTGCTGTTGTTCCATTTTTGTTCCCACCGCCTTTCTTTGATGTTGTGAATGTATGATCCTTCATCTGTTCTGTAGTTATTTCGCTACAGATTTATCAATCTTGGGTTATTGAAAATACCTCCATTTATGGAGAAAAAATAAAAAAAACAATAAAAAATCCAGTAATAATTAAACGCAAGAGGTGCATCGTTATAATGGTGTTTCACGGAAAGGAGATCATTTGGAGAGTTTTATTCACCATGAACCTGACCACGCTGAGGTTCGAAAACACTATTTAAGTCCCATCCGAAGGACAGAATAATTGAGAGTTTCATACTGCAATAAAAAATCCTAAGGTCACTCTACGGGCTTATATTTAAGTCTCATCCGAAGGACAGATTATCTGAGAGTTTCTTGCTTCCAATAAATTAGTATCAAGGCCAATCTACGCGCTTATATTTATGTCCCATCCGAAGGACAGATTAACTTAGAAGGTTTGAATCTCATAACAAGATAATTAGCCACTGGAATCTTACATATACAGAGCACCATGTAAATAGCTGAAACTTTTTTTTATGTGAATCTACGACGGTACATTGGAGATTCATTAAAGAATCGAATGAAGAGCTGTTCAGAATCTATTCGGAACATGGACTGATATGCGAGTGTTTAAGGAGAAACCAAAAAAAAAAAAAAATAAATGCTAGAAAGAAACGATTTAATATTTACAATTAACAATAATGTATAATAAAATACTTATACTATAGAATTAAATTAAGTCTTCGGTGTATATTGGAGTCTGTTTCTTAGCCCATGACTGTTTCTGCAGAATCGCTTGCTGTCGTTCCATTTTTGTTCCCACCGCCTTTCTTTGATGTTGTAAATGTATGATCCTTCATCTGTTCTGTAGTTATTTCGCTACAGATTTATCAATCTTGGGTTATTGAAAATACCTCCATTTATGGAGAAAAAATAAAAAAAACAATAAAAAATCCAGTAAAAATTAAACGCAAGCGGTGCACCATTATAATGGTGTTTCACGGAAAGGAGATCATTTGGACAGTTTTATTCACCATGAACCTGACCACGCTGAGGTTCGAAAACACTATTTAATGTCCCATCCGAAGGACGGATTAAAAGAGAGTTTCTTGCTTCCAATAAATTAATATGAAAGCCAATCTACTTATATTTAAGTCCCATCCGAAGGACAGAATAATTGAGAGTTTCATACTGCAATAAAAAATCCTAAGGTCACTCTACGGGCTTATATTTAAGTCTCATCCGAAGGACAGATTATCTGAGAGTTTCTTGCTTCCAATAAATTAATATGAAAGCCAATCTACGAGCTTATATTTATGTCCCATCCGAAGGACAGATTAACTTAGAAGGTTTGAATCTCATAACAAGATAATTAGCCACTGGAATCTTACATATACAGAGCACCATGTAAATAGCTGAAACTTTGTTTTATGTGAATGTACGACGGTATATTGGAGATTCATTAAAGAATCGAATGAAGAGCAGTTCAGAATCTATTCGGAACATGGACTGATATGCTAGTGTTTAAGGAGAAACCAAAAAAAAAAAAATAAATGCTAGAAAGAAACGATTTAATATTTACAATTAACAATAATGTATAATAAAATACTTATACTATAGAATTAAATTAAGTCTTCGGTGTATATTGGAGTCTGTTTCTTAGCCCATGACTGTTTCTGCAGAATCGCTTGCTGTTGTTCCATTTTTGTTCCCACCGCCTTTCTTTGATGTTGTGAATGTATGATCCTTCATCTGTTCTGTAGTTATTTCGCTACAGATTTATCAAACTTGGGTTATTGAAAATACCTCTATTTATGGAGAAAAAATAAAAAAAACAATAAAAAATCCAGTAATAATTAAACGCAAGCGGTGCACGGTTTTAATGGTGTTTCACGCAAAGGAGATCATTTGGACAGTTTTATTCACCATGAACTTGACCACGCTGAGGTTCGAAAACACTATTTAATGTCCCATCCGAAGGACGGATTAAAAGAGAGTTTCTTTCTTCCAATAAATTAATATGAAAGCATATCTACGGGCTTATATTTAAGTCCCATCCGAAGGACAGATTAACTTAGAAGGTTTTAATCTCATATGCCAGTGTTTAAGGAGAAACCAAACAAAAAAAATAAATGCTAGAAAGAAACGATTTAATATTTACAATTAACAATAATATTTAATTCCCATCCGAAGGACAGATTAACTGAGAGTTTCTTGCTTCCAATAGATTAGTATCAAGGTCAATCTACAGGCTTATATTTATGTCCCATCCGAAGGACAGACTAACTGACAGTTTCTTGCTTCCAATAAATTAATATGAAAGCATATCTACGGGCTTATATTTAAGTCCCATCCGAAGGACAGATTAACTTAGAAGGTTTTAATCTCATATGCTAGTGTTTAAGGAGAAACCAAACAAAAAAAATAAATGCTAGAAAGAAACGATTTAATATTTACAATTAACAATAATATTTAATTCCCATCCGAAGGACAGATTAACTGAGAGTTTCTTGCTTCCAATAGATTAGTATCAAGGTCAATCTACAGGCTTATATTTATGTCCCATCCGAAGGACAGATTAACCAAGAAGGTTTGAATCTCATAAAAAGATAATAAGCCATTGGAATCTTACATATACTGAGCACCATGTAAATAGCTGAAACTTTTTTTTATGTGAATGTACGACGGTACATTGGAGATTCATTAATGAATCCAATGAAGAGCAGTTCAGAATCTATTCGGAACGTGGACTGATATGCTAGTGTTTAAGGAGAAACCAAAAAAAAAAAAATGCTAGAAAGAAATGATTTTATATTCAAAATTAATAATAATATATAATGAAATACTTATAATATAGAATTAAATTAAGTCTTCGGTTTAGATTGGAGTCTAGCTTATTATACGTCCTATCTAAAGTACAGATTAACTAAGAATATTTCAATTTTATTAAAAAATCCTAAGGCTACTTAACAGGCCTACATATGGGTGTTTCTGTTCTAACTATGCTTGTTAATGTCCTCCCACTTTTAATTCATCAAAAATATATTTATAAATTTTTTGTGTATATATCACCCTCTTGAACATATTTTAGCACTTCTTTCATGTAATTTAAGTTACAGTCAAGAGAAAAACTAATGTCTATTATTCAAATGTCTGTATCCTGCCATGTTTATTTATTTTATATATCTATGAATTCATATTTTTTCTTGAAATTAATGATCCAAATTAATTAGTTCATAAATCTTTATGCATAAGAACTAATTTAATAAATTATATAAACTTTTTTTCAATGTCTTAATTTTACATTGAATATCTGCCTAATAACTTTTAACTTTAGATTTAAGGGGATTTTTAAATTTTAATTCGTACGACCCGAGATCTTCTACCTCGAGATTAATGAAATAACTAGTTAGGCATTTTGTAAGTATGCCATGTGAGTAATGTTTACAAATATCACAATGATAGAAATATAAATGGAGCTTGTTTCATTTTAAAATTTAGTACTTACAAAGTTGAAAATTTTGATTTTCAGAATTGTGGTCTTGGTTATCGTAATCTTGGTTTACGATTGATTTTTTTTATTGTAAGTGATGTACTTATTACTAACCTGAATAATGCAGTAGTTGGATATTATCAAATTCATAACTAAATGATCAGGTTGAAATTTAAAATTAAAGTCACTACCGTGTAAATAATAACCTAAATAAATATAATCATTAATTAAACTATTTTAATCACTATTTGCGATATTTTTTTCATCGCAGATGACGTAAATTAACATTATTTGAAAGTACGGACAAAAAAGATAGTAAAAATTACTATCTAAAAAATATGTGAAGTCTAATAAAAAAGTTAATTCTCAACACACAAAAAAAATAGTTTTGAACAAAACTTCATTGCTAGATTACCAAGAAGACAAAAGATATGAAACGATACAGAAACTTAAAAAAATAACGTTGAAAAAAAAGTGAAGTAGAATTTAAAGTAATTCAACAATTATCAGATCGATAATAGTGATTTCATCGTAAACAATAAAATGCATGGAAAAATGAATCACGTGCAATAATAAAAGAAATAGTTGACTTGGACGAAATTCAGCATGATTTAAATAATAACTAGAAACCGAAGCAAGCTAGATTAGGGAAGAAACGAATACAAAACATGTTTCAGAGATAATTAATACAGTTATTATTGTATGAATAAAAATTAACAGCTTAACTAAAAAAATACAACGTTTAAAAAGCAAGAAACCTGATTCCATATCACCTAAATTTAAAGTTGATAAGCTTTTTAATGATAACAAATATTACTTTTTCAGAAGTTATGATACAGCAACTATAACGGTCCTCGCAAAACATCGCCAAGACTACATTATCTTATAAAAATACTAGTAATAATTCAGCAAAAATTCAGACCATATCACAGCGTAAAGATTAAAGTAATTCAATAATATAATGAATTAATAAAATTAAGTAATTTATCTGCCACAGCCGTATTCAAGCCCAGAATCTTCAACTCAGCAACTCACAGCTACACTACAGTCGGTGGCTCAGTGGTAGAGCACTGAGCTGCCAGGCCGGAAATCCTGGTTCAATCCCGCTGAGGCAAGAGCTTTAGTCTGTTTGCAGCCGGAGATGGATCATATATGATCTAGGACTCCTAGTGCTCACCCTAAAAATAGGGTACTCATAAAAGGGGGAAAAATCTGGCGGTTGAGCGTGACCTAGGACAAGTCACCTCCTTGCAGAACCGTTGTCCATGAAACAGTACAGTATCTAGCATGTACTGAACCCCAGATCCGTTCATGGGTTGTATTGGTACAGGTTTTTTCAGGTGTCACAGCGTAAAAGTTCAACAATTCAAAAAATTATGTTATCAAAACCAAAAAGAACATTTAAATTAATTTATTTCGAATACTACATTTGGCTAGTTTCTCTACTTGTCTTTATCTCGTCCCATTATATTTATACTTGATGTAGTACATTATACAGTGGTAAATTTCAATAAATAAATTAAAAAAAAAAAAAATTTCTTTTTCGTTCGATTTTAGTTAATTTATATTCTGCATATATTATAATTTGTTATAATCGAGTTACTTTTTATTATTGAAGTGGTCAGTAGTTAGTACAAATGGGTTTTAAAATGCCATAATACAATTCATTAATAAGTTTAATTATGCTTTTGGATGGATGAATGAGTTAGTACCGTGGCACGGATAATTTGAAACTTGATTATCATTCTTGATTTTTCAAGTTCTAGCGATATCTTCTCGGACTTTCATTTTTACAATAAAATATAGATAATAATATGGATTAAAAAGTTCACTCACTCACACGTTCTGTCTCCGTCGCCGCACTCCCATTCTTCCCCGGTGTCCTCCTAAAAAGTTAAATAATTATAATTATAGAATTTAGAAATTATTAATAAAAATAGTAACAGATAGAATCATCCATATATGTTTATATAAAAATAAATAATATATATATATATATATATATATATATATATATATATATATAAAGAAACAGAACAAGGTTGACTGTGAACAATGTTGTACTCTTTCTAGCGATTTTCTCTCTATTAAGGGTAGATAGTTTAGTAGAGACTGGGTGAGACCTAAAAGGGTCATTCCAGCAGCTCAGCGCTCAATACACTAGCCTACCTTGCTCTCGTTAACAAAAAAGTACTAATAAAATCATATAGAAATATGAAAAGAAAACAACAAAACATGCCCCAAACCACAAATATAAGCACTAACAACTCCCTACCATTAACAAGTCCAAATGAAACAATTGAAGCCTAAGGAAGGCTGCAGTATAAAACTGGAAAACGTAAATAAAAGGTAATATAGTAAAAATAATGATAGAAAATACATAGATTGCCATCCTTTTTTGTACGTGTCTTTAAAAACTAAAAATTACCAAGCTCTATATCGTACATATAAAATAAAAAATATGTAGTAAAAATAAAATATATGAAGCAAATATAAATTAAAATATAGGAAAGTAATGTACAGAAGATAAAGATTATTAAGAACTGAATGGACACAACTATTTCAGAAAATACATAGAGAAGCGTAAGATCGATATATACATAAAGTCTTAAATTGCTAAAATTAAATAAAATTAAAATCTTTTGACATTTCGTCAATTTTGGGGGAAAATCAGAAAATAATAAAAATAATAAAGTTAAATTAACATAAAAATAGATAAATAAAGAACATCTCAAATTTACAGTCCAATAAGAGACCAACCCTGACGCCCAAATTTAACTATTGAAGCATAAAAAGGGTTACAGTATAACAGCTGGGATTAAATAAAATAAGTTAAAAGAAATAATAATAATCGTCTTAAGCCCTTTGGCGGAAGAGATTCAGAAGATTGTTCTGGAAGGTTCCAGAACCCCCCCCCCATTCCGTGTCGGCCTTGCCTATTTAAATACCCTCTCGGCGCGAGTGAGTCAGTCAGAGAGTAAACCAGGCAGTGTGATGAACTAGTAATAAGTGGGTGTCAGTGTGATAAACTATTCAGTGGTAAACCGGCCAGTGTAATAAGTGTATCAGTGAACTGTGACATTCTCGCGGGTGTAATAAACCGTTTCTGATTATTACTGTGTGTCAGTTTGTTATAATTGGAGATACTTACGGTTGGTGGACTTTAATTAGTGAACTGTAAGTGTTAATTTGTAGTTATAAGCTCTAGCGTAATTTTATTATATTTGTACAAAGTTATGTAAATAGTTAAGCTATTTCGTAGTAGTAATATCTTATACAATTTTAGTAATCAAATAGGCGTAGGTTATAATAAATATTTAGAATATTGTTATTATAAATTTATATTAGCTTAATAATTTAATTGTTTGTAAATAATAAATCATAAATCGTATTATAAACTATAAATGTGAGGTAATAAGAAAGCTTTTGAAGGAAAATAAAAATAAGTTGAAATATCTATACAAAACTGAATTGCCCTGTCGAACCGGCAAATTCTACATTCGTGTTTAATAAAAAAAAGAACTTTATTTTGTATTCAAATTTAAAAAATCTATATTAAGACTTAAAAAATACCGAAGAATAATCATTAGGATTTAAAAGACAATATTCAGCAAAGTAATTCGAGGTGGCCACTTTAAATAAATTAAAAAGAATGCTTTGACCCTCCAACAGGCGCACTGGAGTGTTAAGTGGATATCAAGTTGGGTTTTTTCATTTCATTCATTTTAGCTCCCTCTTTACTAGTCATTAACTTTATCTACACATTTTCTCAGAACTTTCAGGTTATCAGTAATTCACATTGTAAGTTATTCTGTTATAGCAATTAAAAAATGAATTATAAATTATAATATAAGTAAATTATCTTGTTTCCACTATATGTGTAATTACAAGAAACAAGAGCAAAACTACACAATGAAATAGTATGGATAAATTTTATAAAAGCAATTAGGAAGAATTTAAAATAAATTAAGTACAGTCGGAAAAATAATGAAAGAAAATACGAGATAAAAGAAAAAGTATGGTATGAAAGGGAAAAAAACTTGGTTGAAAGAACTGAAAATAACTAAATTAAAGAATAACAGAAATGCGGGATAGGAAAGAGAAGATAAAAACGAAAGGCCTTATTCATCTTTTACCTTTTCTCTACACGCTTCAGATTCTTTATTTATTATTAATAATTATTTAAAAAATTCACCACATTATATTTTTATACGATTAAAGAAATGACAATATAATGTAAATGACAATATAAATATATTAAATCTTGGAACAATAATCAGAATAATTACAATATTGGCTACAACTAACAATTAAGAATCTTAATTATCTTAATAATTATTAATTATATGAATTACTGATTATTAGCAACATAGGCTGGAAACATATAGCAATGCAAGTCTCAGATAAGTTAAAAATTCATAAACAAAAATAAGAACAGAAATATAAAAACAAATAAAATACCTTTTACATGAATAAGATTTTGAAAAATTATAAAGTAATAAATTAATATAATAGACAAACTAACTCAAAAATAGCATAATTTTATAACGATATAACTACAGAGATGTTACAGAGAAATTAATTTGTTTGTAAAATAGATATTAAATATGGCAGTAGACTGAGACATTTTTAAAAATAAAACATAATATCATATCGTTTCATTACTATGTTTTTTAATTTAGAAAAGTCGGCTTTGAAAGATCAACCTTTAACCAGAAGAGAGAGCTCCATTGGAAATATAACGAAACAATGTATGGTGGGATATTCCTCTTTTATAGATCTACAAAAAAGTTTGTGATATCATATATCTATATTTTAAGGATAGCTTATTATGCATATTATATCTTCTAAAATATTGGTTACGTACAATGCGCTATTTAGACGGATACTGTATTAATCTTTATCAATTTGATTACTTAGTTACCTTAAGCATTTCATGCACATTATTAGAATGTTTTGTACCACATAATTTAAATGAGCTTATGGGTTATCGCGAAAAATTAACGCGTGAGAAAATAAAATTGTACATAAAGAAATATTTTATTTTGTTTTTATATTTATGATATCTACATAATAAAATACTTCATGACACTGTATTACATTTTAATCTAACCCACATATTCAACAAAAAAATGTGATCCTACAAAAGACATAACGTGTAGGCATAATATTTTAACACTAACGCCCGTGCGAAGCCGAGGCGAGTCGCTAGTTATAGCTATATAAATTTTGTATTCTTTCTTTCGTAATAATATTTATTTACATGCTAATCAGTTCCTTGTAAATAGGATTATAAAAAAATATTCTAAGACAATTTATTGGAAACCGGTTATTACAAAACGAGAAGGCTTATCTCAGAGAGAGAGAGAGAGAGAGAGAGAGAGAGGAGGAGAAGAGAGAGAGGGAAGGAGAGGGGGAACCCGGGTAGATAACAAGACATAATTACTGTGAAGCAACAACCATCCTTCCGGCGGATATGCTGATAAGAGCAACAAGGGCCGCCGATATTAACAGCCCCAATTACACACTACAAACTTGCAAATTCTTTGTTAAGTTGCCTCCTGTTGGATTTCGTAATAGAGGCCGTATTGTATTTGACGAGAAGGATCTAAGCAATCTCGAGTTATCCCTCCCACCATTGTTTGTATTTGTACTGTACACATAATTATCCGCATTTATGCTAACCGAAATTTAGCACAATTTTTCGCCTATTTTTAAAAATAATGCATAAATGTTATTATTTTATTGTTGAGCAGTCGTGATTCGTTCTTGTTCAGTAAAAATAATTATTAATTACTCTACCATTGTGAATAATTAAAAGAAAAATTATTGACGTATATGGCACGTCTCAAATCAACAGTTTAATAAAGCTTAATTCACCAAAGTCTAAATAAATTGAATATTCTAGTATTGTTTTGGCGTGTTAACTGTAACTATTTCATACTTTTAATTTTTTTCGATTATTAAATCATCTGTGAAGAAGTAATATGAAATAGGAGAAAGCAATAATTAATTGAAATATATGAAGTAGTATTTCTTAGGTATCAATTTTGACATTGAAATTTAATAAATTGTAAAAACATTATATGTAAAAATTACTATTTTTTTGTATTCCGTCCTCATATGGCAAATATATTTAATAATTGATTAGATAAACAAAGAAGAAGTAAAAAATATAGAGATATATGGCACATCTCACATCAACATAAACAAAATAATAACTTAATTCCATAAATTCTATGTAAATTAAATATTTTGATATTTTTTTGTAGAGTTTACATTACTTCCCATTCTATTTTATTTTAATTAATAGATATCCTAATCAATGATCTATGAAGTAGATATGTGTAATAAAAGTACATAATTGATTGAAGTAAATAATTTGGTATCGATTTTAACTTTGGCTAAGCTATTAAAAATAAATAACAATATTGATTTAATTGAATATTTTGATGATTTTTGGAAGATTTAGTATCATCATATGAAGAAAATTAGTCAATTTAAATAAAATTGATTAAGTATCAAATTAAAGAGCAAAAACCGAAAAATAAGATACATAGTTATGATTCAGATAAGCTGGCAACTGGTAATCAATTCGTTTATGGTGATATCTTTAAAATAATTAAATATTTCGGTATATATTAATTATATCGTTATATTTAATGATATATGTTTATGTATTTATCTTTTTAACGTATCAAGAATGAAACTGTAAATAAATATTGACAACATAATGGCAAAGGGATTAAAAGGATTGGGAGAGAATACGATGACATTTTTCTAAAAACAACTAGACTCTAAGTAGCTTTTCCAGGTTATTCTATAGTGAATCATACACTGCCGTAGTTAAACAATTCCGCACTGCTTATATAAGTGTGATACAAGCGGGAATTTTTTAATGTCATATAGAGATAACTATTTTTATATTACTCGTTTCCACAGAAGAAAAACATTGGAGCATTTTTTCCCGCCCTCTTTACTAAGGCGTGGAATTCACTCCAACCTAATATCCTCCATGCTTCTTCCCCATCCTCATTCATTCCCATGCTTTTCCAACACCTTATTTCACAATAGATACTCTCTAATGAGTTATAATTGTTGTAATCAGTTTATTTACTTGTAACTATTTTATCAATTTTTTCATTACAAGAAGTTATATTTTGGTGTTACCTTTTGGCTAGTTGTATGGTATAATTTGAATGTACTTATTCGTTATTATAATGTAATATTGTAGCAAAGTAATCAGTCAATGACTTTAAGCAAATTGTTTAATAAAATAGTATTGTAACATGGAAGCTTCATCAATGCTTTCCTGTTGAAAGCAATGTAAACTTCCTTGTTCTCACCTCATCTTTTACATGTTTATACTAGCTCTAAGATTAGGATAGAGAAGGTACTTGGTAGGAGAGTAGAGAGTAGAGATGTAGTAGTTATTTTATTGTAGGTAAGTTGTAATAATAGTCAACAGCAATAAGTCACCTAGGTAGTTCATAAGAATGTCTCTTTTTTATCTCTTTTATATCACATTATATATGTTAAATATGTCAGTAAATATATATATTTCTTACAAGTCGTCCACTGTTTGAAATCTCCAAAATAAAATTATATTTCAAAAGAACAACGTCATAACTAAAAAAAACAACTAATTATTCAATAGAGCTATTATAGATCCATATGAGTTAAAAAAAAAATACAAATTTGGGTATTAGTGAAGCCAAGCATTCCTGATGTATTGAGTGTACTGTAATTATTTCATTAACCATTAACAAATTTTTAAAAGCTTGAAACTTTTTTTTATTTTTACTTATCTCATTATTACCTACTTCAAGTCCAAACAAAAAGACTTTTTAAATAAAATACAATAATCGCTAGGGAAACAATAGGATATCTAATACTTCAATAGGATCCATTAGGAAAATATCTATTCCTGATATTTATTGGTTGAAAAAACGAGAAGGGACAATAAATTGGCAAGATTTATAATGAAAGAAGATCCGACTCAAGAACTAGGCTCTGGAGATAAGGTTGAGGTTGCCAGAATTAAGGACAACCTTATCTGGCAATAAATACTCATCGGCGATTGGACTGTCCCAACCTACCACGAATTTACCTTCCCCGTTCCCTCTTCATCCCTTAAAAAGGGCGAAATTATATTCTCTCCAATTTATTTTTCAATTAAACGGGCAGTCATAACGCCTTCATAAATACAGAAAAACAACTAAAAAACAGACATGATAAAAATTAAGTGAGAACACAAGAATTTGGAATAAATGTGTCCTTTTTTGAATTTCTTAATCAATTATGGTCTGAATTAATTAAATTCAAAATTTTAAATTTACATTATTAACTCTCAAGTACTGGCATAGTTTTTCCTTACGCTAGTACTGACACATTGTCCTTTCGATTACCTTATTTAAAAACCAATTAAGATAAACAAAATAATATGCATAATCATAATTTATAATAATAATATAATATGCATAATTATAATAATAAAATAATATGCATAATTTTTGTTAATACTTGGATTAACCTTCTTGTATTGCCCACAATCGATGAATACATGATATTTTATCAAATTCTAGTAAACAAAAAAAATAACATCAATAAAGGATATAGTAAAAATTAAAAACTATATGTTTTAAAACTTGTGTATTTACAACAAATTAATTACAGTATATTTAATATCGATTTTAAACAATTAAAATAGGATTAATGTTTAGTTTCATACTTTTAAAAATTAAAATTGACTATTTCAAGCAATTGACTCTCAGTATTTGTCTCAAAGGAAAGATGTCTTCTTCATTTTTTGTTTTTTTTTTATGGACTTATGTAACAAAACCTTCACATGTTTTTTGGAAACAAGCAAACGTCATCAACAGAAGGAGTGATTCATTTTCATTAGTCTGGTTCTCGCTAGTATTGACACTCCGAACAAACATCATATACATTTTCAAGTAGCTTATTTATTAATCAACTTACAAGTTTTTACAAGGGCTCAATGAAAAATGTTAACATTTGAAATAATACGGGAAAACTAATATTTTAAGTAGTCATTGATATTTTAAATTATTATAAGTATAAATTGCAAAACTATTAAATGGCCTTGTGGTTGAATATTCTCTTTCTTATAACAATGGAAATTACCTTTAAACTGAAGTTGATCAAAAGAAATTGTATAACTCATGCACTGCCCGCTAGGTGTCGCTAGTCTCGAGCATGTTGCTGACACGAACCGCAAGTTTATTTTAGTGAAAAGTGCTGCATTTAATCTTTATTCATTTTTTTTTGTATGTCCAGATGAGTTCTCATTGCGTCATATTAGTTATTTCTTGGAGTTCTCCAATTTAGTAGCTATGGAGTACAGAAATCTAGATCGCCTGAAAACTTATGAATCGTTGATATTGGTAGAGCGAAAATGTAATTCATTGGGCCAAAACATGATATGAAGTTAATTAAAAACGTAATTTTAATATTTGTTTAGTCCAATAGCGAACTTCAAGCGGTAAATTTTTATTTTTGCAAATTTCTATTTGATATTTATAATTTAATAATACTAATAATAATATTCTTCATTATAAATACCCATTTTAAATTATTAATTAATCATGCCTAACTAATATCAGTCGGTGTTACATTTCATTCGTCAGTATAAGAAGAGAATGTATAAAAAAAAGTAAACCGGAATTGGTATAAAGCTCTAAACCTTTTAGAATATGAAAATGAGGGAGTACATTGAACATTTTTGGCTATCTGCCCAAATGGAATGTAGATGAGTTAAACAAATTGTATGGGAGGTACAATATAATATGTAAATGGAAAATTTGAACTGCTTTGATAGGTAACTCTGAACAAGAATGCACAATTATATGATCTACGTACATTCACAAGGCAATATTAATAAAATATAGTTGTAACTGAGTTCTCTTAATACGTATAATATCTCAAACATTAATTTATTAATTGGAAGTTTTAAATTAAAAAAAAATTAAGTCATTCCTGCATTGTTATTTAGGAAGATATTCTGTATGCATCTACGTACAATAATAACCAAGGGGAATTTAATGGCTGAATCAAAATAACATATTAAAATTTATAATTATTTATTTATATTATATCATGCTAATCTAAACTTCTTAGTTTTCTAAATCATCTCAAGGGGAATTACTCTGTAATTCTAGTGCGTCTGTACCGTTCTCTTATCGACTACTATTCCCGAGTTGGCCCTAAGATCTTGGAGAGTGCGTCTGAAAGTATTGGTGCTTAATTATTAACGATTAAGGAAATAATTGAGATTTGAGGAAGAGGAATTATGATAAGGCAAACTAACTAAGAAACGGTCCAATGACACTACATAAATATTCAGCATATGTTGAAAAGTTTAATAAGTTTTTAAGTTTAGTAAAAAACTATTGTAAGGAAAAATATTAATACTCTACTTCATGATATAACTCTAGTGACGAGAAATACGAGAGACATAAACAAAAAGAAATAAGGACAGGATTGAATCAAGGAAAGATTGGACTGAAACGAGGTAAAATGCTATGTACGGTTGGATGAATATAGCACCAAATAGCCTACACTATACTCTATTACTATAGGAGAATCTAATACTTTAAGCGCTAGACTAATCTAATACTATAGCGCTAGATATATCCACGGTTTGACATTTCTGACTTCAAAAATTTAATATTATAAAATTATTTAATTCTTTTTAAAATTTCCCTTGCTTTAATTTTTAAGTTAATCACATGATGTATTGAATCTGAACCATGAGCTGTTATATTTGAAAGTGATATTAGCTCATTTGGATTTAAAAAAATCTTTTATTCTTTCAAATGGTTTTAATCCTTATTTATTATAATGCAATTAGGAAAAACCACAATGCAAAGCCTTATGTTTCAAATCCAGTAATACACCCACTTACCAGTCGACGTTTCTCCTATTCAGGCATTATCAAGACACAAAAACAAAAAAAGGGTTATGTGAATCACATCTCGAAGAAAAAGGTGCAATATATCCCAACGAACAACAGCCGAAACAGGCTCCAAACATGAGACAGCACCCCACCACCAAGACGTTCAACATTCAACTTCGAGATGTGATTCACATAACCCTTTTTTGTTTTTGTGTCTTGATAATGCCTGAATAGGCGAAACGTCGACTGGTAAGTGGGTGTATTACTAGATTTGAAACATAAGGCTTTGCATTGTGGTTTTTCCCAATTGCATTATAATAAATAATAGTGTTTCTTTTTGAGTTTTTGGCTCTATTTTATTAATCCTCATTATTTAAAATTTAAATTTGAAAGGTATGTATATTTTTTAAAACGTCGCTATTTGCTACTTATTAATATTAATAATATTAATACTACTTATTAAGTGCTCAGTAATAAAAACATTTGCCTGTTTGCTCAGATTTTAAAAGTAATTCAAATGGAAGCTTTAAGATATCACGAGTATGAAAAAAATTAATTATACCACTTTCGAATATAACAGCTCATGTATACATTCACAATACCATATTGGAAAGACAGGGTTGTAAAAGAAAATACCTTTAAGCCGGGTCAAGGTACAATATTTTCACAATATTTTTTCCCAACCTTAAATAAAAATTGAACACCGAATAGGAAATCCTAAAGAAGCTTTCTATTATAAGCTCTGCTCACACTGTCCGGTTGACCCTACTTTTTTTTCTCAACGTCTTACTCCCACATCGAAAATTCTTTCAATCCTACGACAATTTTAGTTCCCTTAATATTCTTCCTGATTGCCTGAACTGTTTTGTCAAACTACTAACCATGCTCAGATTTATTCACTGTATAAATAATATAAACTTTGTCTTCTCATCATAAATACTATCCTGCATATTTATAACATTTCTCTTAAAGATTTATCTATCCTAAATACTAAATTTAAAAAACAAAAAAAAAATAGTGGTTCGCCCACTGACCAAACTAAGTTCCACTTTAACGATCCCGGTTACATAAAATGTACATCGTACAGTACAAGAGATCCTTTCCATCCTATTCTGAAAATCCTACTTAACAATCTTCAAACCTAAAGGGGCTAAGAAAAAAAAAGAAAAAAAAAAAGAGGATTCAGATTAAAGTAGGTGGAGAAATAGTTTATATATGAAGGAAGATATAAAAGGGACTTTAGGATAGAAATAGCCTAGGAAATCTAACAAGAAAGTTAGAGAAACGAACCAGAACGGAATCGTCAAAGGAACCACTTCTATCTGAATGAGTATAAATGTTTATTGGTTGGATTCAGCTGCTCAATGAATAGCTGAGGGAGGGGAGGGAGTTGAGAGGCAGGTTTATATATTTATTTATATATTTTTATATATATCAGGATTGCTGTGGATCTTCGATTTATTGCTATCCTATCCATCTCTTGGAACATTTACATCAATATTCTACGTAGGAAATAGGGAATCGCAAAGATAAATCTTACAAAATAATTTCATGAGGCACTTTAATTTCACTGTTACTTTATCGCATGGACATCAATAAAAAACCAAAACAGGGAAAAAAGAGGAGTCGAAGCAGGAAAGGAAAAGGGATCAATACATTTTTTGTGAAATATTAAATTTATTAATTATTTTAGTGTAAATGCACCATTTAATTCATTAAGTATTTATCATAGTCTGAAGTCATCAGTTATTGACTAGTGGTACGTAATATTTTCGTCAATCATGAGGTGTAAATTTAATCTAGGTAAAATATTGACAGGTCATTACCAATGAAATAGAAACTCGTCTATGAACTATTTGTACCTTCAAGGGTCTAGAATGCAGTACACAATAGAGACTGCTGTTTCTCAGACAACGTTGTGAAGGGAGATTATTTTTCCGATATCATGCTCGACCACAAGTCTTTCTCCCAATTAAGGGTACCCACTTGGGCGAGGCCTGTAGATCCCACATCGTTCATTAAATATAAATAAACTATAGCCTATTGCCTAGCAATAAGATAAAGACCCTAATCGATTGGTTATACATTACTTAATTCTCTGAAGATTCTGGATTGGACCAAAACAAAATTAGCCCTAAGATCTTAGAAAATCTATTTTCTCTTCCAAATCTGCCTCTTAAACCCTGCCTGAACATGCCTGAGGAGTGGGGAAGTAACATACCGATCCATAAGAAGGGTAGCTCGAGTGAATACCAAAAATATAGGCTTATATGTCTTTCCCCTGTAGTCTATAAACTTTACTCCTCTATACTGGAAAGAAAACTCAGATCAATCGTGGAAAACAAATTGGAGGAGGAACAAGCAGCTTTTAGACCACAGAGACAAACACATGACCACATCTTCTCGCTGAAGACGATTATTGAGGGTTATTGATGGGATAGAGGAAAGAGCTTGTACCTTGAGTTCCTGGACATAAAGGCAGCATTTGACTCAGTACGTATCATGAATCCAAATCTGTAGACACAATTAATGGAAGAATGTCCGAGACTTTCGCCAAGAGAAAGAGGTTTAAACAGGGGGACAGCCTTAGCCCTCTTCTTTTCATCACTTTTAAGGACGAGATATTGAAAATCTGCAAGTGGAGGGCAGCACGGATGGTCGTGGGAAAGTGGAACATGAGGAAAATCCTAGTGCCATCAATGGTTTTCGCAGATAATATTGTCCTCATCGCCGATTCCAAGGAACATCTACAACAGGCGGTTACGGAATGGGAGGCAGAGCTGGAAAGGAAGGGCATGATATTAAATGTTGGAAAAAGTACGGCGATGCACATTGGGCGGGATGAAGAGGAGGTCTTGATTGGAGAGGAGAAAACGTGGAGAAAGCGCAGGAATATACCTACCTAGGAGTAGTGCTTAGCGGAAATGGAAAAATGGATCAAGAGCTCTCAAACAGTACCAGCTATGCAGCTCAGTTGTGGGGAAAAGGGAATTGAAAAATAGTGTATAATTGCACATGTTTAAGTCCATATATCTATCTACCCTTATCTATGGAAGCGAGAGCTAGGACAGATGGACAATCACTGGAGTAGGGGTTACCGCTGCTGAAATGAAGTACCTGCGGGGAATGGCAAGCAAAACAAGGAGGGACAGAGTCAGGAATGAGAGGATAAGGGGAGACCTGGGAGTGCCTGCACTGAGGGAAACAGTGGAGAGGAGGCAGTTGGGATGGTTTGGTCATCTCTGCAGGATGGATGAGGAACCAAAGAAGTTTTTTGAAGCCAGGTCTACAAGGACGTCGTCCTCGAGGAAGACCTAGACTGCAATGGATGGACCACATCTCAAGGATTGGTGAAAGGAAGGGAAGGAATACGAATGAGATGAAAGTACTGGCTGATGATCGAGGGGCTTGGCTGTCCTGGATTGGGCCACCTCCATGCTGAGAGGCACTAAGGGGGAAGTAAAGAAGAAGAAGATCTTAGAAAAAGCTTTCAAATTTTAATTAATATGTTTAATTTTCCTTATTTAGTTTAAAATATTTGGATGTAACTAATAAAATTAAAATATTCTGCATTTTTAACGGAGTACGGAAAACAAAAAATAGAACTCTAAAATACCAGAATATAACATGCATGTCAGTATTTTGCCAATTCAGGTATTATCAAGCATAAGATAAGAATTCACAATAACAAAATATAACACATCTCATGACAGGAGTCCAGGGCACCAACAGAGATAGAAACGTCACGGTGAAATAAATAAATCAAGTTAAATTGTGCCTTTGGGTTTGAAATAATTCCAAGAAAATTATGATTTATTTATAAAAAAAATCCGACAGTTTCATATTTTGATTTTTATACAGGAATATTGTTTTAATAATTATTTTTTAAAAAAATATTTGGTTGATTAATTCTATTATAACCTTAAATAACTAGAAATGTAGAAGGAGGCTGTGGTAACTGTAATAATGAGGATGGGTTTTGGTTATTCCTCCCCTTCACTCCCACCCTCCCCGCCTTCCACCCCCTCTCACCCTTCCTCCCTCTCCCTTCCCCCCTCTCTCTCCCAGTGTGGTCCCCTGAATTCTTCATGATGTGGCAGTGTGTAAATAGTGTGCATATTTTGTGTGTTGATACATCACTATTACTAATTGGCCTGAAGAGTGGTAGATTGTACTTATTGCTGTTCAATAAAAATATTTTATTATTTATTATTAGTTTACTCTTTCTGAGCCGATATTAATTTCCTATTCTTCACTATAAAATTTTGGAACTGTAACTACATTTTTGTACAAATAAACAAGATATCTAAGAAGAATAGCCGTGAAAATATTTGCACATATATTGATATCTCTTTCATGAAAACCAGCATATCTCAAAGCCAGAAACTATACTCAGATATTATTGTTGATCGCTATGTCTCAGTTGGGTTGATTTTTTCATTTAAAAATATGCATAACAGGAATAAAAAAGTAACCATATTTATTTTCTATAAAACTAAACAATTATGCAATTTTTCTGAAAACGTAAATTAGTAACATAAGAGCCCTGTCCATAATGTAACTGTCCCGTCATTGCTTGTACAATTGCAATATTGCTTTTAGTAGTAATTACAGAGCTTTACTAAAACGGACTACGAAAAATTTTAACTTTATAAAATAAGAACAATACTAATTTCAAAACATGAATGTATATAATTATATATTTTGTTGCAAATTTATGACTATTATTAAACGTTTAACTAATAGGTTTAATATCATTTGACAAGCGTAGCCGGGTTTGGGGCAATTTCATTAGTGAATTGCTAAAGCTGGCGGATCAAGGGATGCATCTGTAATTAACTACTAATCTAAATCAGTCCCCTTGTTCTCCAATATCTGCTCTCTCTGCTCCCGACCAATATCTTTAATTCTGTTTTAATAAATGAACTATTTAGCATTAAAATGCATACTTATAATTATGTCTACAATAAATGACATAATAGGTATATGCATTGTAATATATCAAAATAATCGAGAACATAAGAGGATGAAAGGTTAGCCTTGTAACATAAAAAATTCAACGAGTTCTTCATATCTATCCAATCATTTTAAAAATATGAAATCTTCAAGCGTAACACAACATTTATGCCACTGATTGCAAAGTATCATATAAAACTGAATGCTATTTTATTTTTATGCATTTAAGACACATTTATTTAGGGAGGAATCAGCAAATTATCAAGATATTTAGCCCATCCAGTTCTGACAATCTAATAACATAAAATTTATGTTAAAATCCGATGATGGATCCTGGAGGATCGTAACCTCCTCCAGGGACTCAACCTAGCGGTTGAGCTTGATCTTGGACAGTTACACCCTTGCAAAACCGTCGTCCTAAAAACAGTAGAGTCTCTACCACGTACTAACCCCCATACCCTTAATGGATTGTAGTGATACAGGTTGATGTAAAAAGTAACAAAGCTAATCAGGGTAAAACGTATTAGTTACTGTGTATTTGTTTTAATATATAGCTTTAATTAGTGGTGAATATA
This sequence comes from Arma custos, assembly GCA_037127475.1. NCBI lineage: Eukaryota > Metazoa > Arthropoda > Insecta > Hemiptera > Pentatomidae > Arma > Arma custos. Next base: position 16,584,231 of record CM073765.1, on the reverse strand, counting down.
CCTTAAAAATCATCAAAATAAAATATAATTTTTTTTAAATATTTTATTTGAAAAGAAAAGATATGACCAGGACCGGGACTCGAACTCGGGTCTCCCACCTCTCCGTGGTGGTGTCTTAACCATCTCGGCCATCCTGGTTCACTTCTCGGTCAGTCATATCCCTTCCTTCCACTGATCCTATATCTCCGTGCTCTCGCAATCTGTGATGTATACACGGGGAGAATTTTAATTGAACATTAATTTATTTTTGAATCTTGCTGACTTTAAGTCATTAATATTATTATAATTTATTTTATTGTTAGGTATATGATATAATTTTTTTAAATATTTTATTTGAAAAGAAAAGATATGATCAGGACCGGAATCTTGCGATTAAAGGAAATGTAAGAAAATATAGAACATATTACCAATTTCGCTCATTTTCTCAGTGAAAATGCTTTTATAGAATTTCCCCTATCAAAGCGGATACAAAAGATGTATTTCGAAAGAGCGATTCACCGAGCGGCTAGCAGTTAGTGAATTCAGTCAGAAACAAGTCCATTTCGTCACAGCGTTATTAGATTTCTTCTCCTGTCAGTCTCGACAATTTTCTTGATTTCCCTTTGCAGTGGAGGTTTCTGAGGGGGGAGGAGGGAATTGAAGCTCTTTTCATTTTAGTAAAACGGGAAGAGGAAATAGGAAATTGATGGCTGAGACAGGGCTAGTTCTACCAAGGAAATTCGCAGGATAGTGAAAAGGAAAATATTGCCTCCTTCCGCGCGTTCCTTTAAAAGCATCATTATACGTTTTTCTCATTCGGAAAAAAATATCAACAAGGATTGAAGAAAACAACAAAAGATTGCATTAAGTAGAAGTAGAATGAAAGAATGAAAATAGAATGCCTACAAATCTCATTCATTGATGTTAGTTACCGGAATGACTCAAATATTCTTAAATAGAATTTAGATTATATTCAGTATTAGTTATTAGTTTTTCTACCCTCTAAAAAGTCAGCAAACACGTAAGACCACACATAACGAGAGGGCTAACTTTTCTTTCTTATTACGTTAGATGAAAAAGGATCTTTATTTATTAAAGACAACTCCTAGTCAGTCAACCACGTCAACCTCTGAAGAAGAGAGGGACATGTTTCTTATCCATTAATGTTATATAACTACTATATCTCAAGTGTAACGATCCCAGGATGGTAACTCATTTTATTATTTAAATATTTTTCAGATCAAAGGATCTTAATTTTTCCTGAGATTATTGTTTGGACAGTGAAGTCTGCATTGTACATGGAATTCCTATCATCTTCTTTCATTCATATATTTTTGACCTTGTAAAATATCCAATATCCCTTTTTTGTTTCATCCTCACTACTTAAGACCACGCAACAACTTTATTTCTTCCTTTCCATTGCTTAAGTTAACTATATATCCAATATTCCTTTATGCGTTCACTGTCTTATTCCTTTGATCTTCTGTCCAATCTTCATCTTAAAACCCATTTAGATTGTTCACTTTGCTCTGAAATTCATTGCTTTCTAACATATGAGACTGAGATGTTCTTCTAAATCATAATTTCTTTAGTACACGTTGTAGCGGTTGTCCGATGAATTTCAGCCAGGTCTTCCGCATTTTACTGAGATTCGTTCCACTTTTTGATAGATTTCTCTTTTACTTTGCCGTTTCCAACCGTCTTCAGTCTTAGGCAACTGCATCCATGATTGTTCCTAAAATTCTTCTTCCCAGGGCTTCAAATTCGAGTAGATCATCGAGAGGCATTCACTGGCAAAGAGGCATTTCTATTTTACGGCAGTCCAATGTTCCTAATTATACACAAATTACAATGTTCTCAGTATATTTCGATGTTTTTTTTTGTTTTGTTTTTTTGAGTTTCAGTAATACCAAGCAATAGGTAGATGACAAGTCAAATATCTACGGCAGATTTCATCGTATGGGGAGCGTCGAACTCAAACGTCGAAGTTTCAAAAAGCGTTAAGTATTTAGTGATCTACTGAGATAAAATAAAACAGCAGATGATGATGAGAAAAATTACAACAAATGATGGACAAATTTTGTAATAATGATCTTGGAAAACTGATGCTGATTTCGAACGTGATGAATAATTCTAATCATCATACCGAACTTGCGAGATCTCGACACATACATTTTTATTATTCATGAGCTACATATTTGTCTTTGAGAGTAATGTCACTCACTATCTTGTTTTTAATTCTAAATTGCGGTAAACGTTTTTAGTTAATTCACTATTTAGATAATAGAAGGCACTGTTAACAAATTACAGCGTTTTAAGATATAAGGATTATTTACAGGACATTGCTTGAAATGTTTGAACAAGTAGCGATTCTTAGGCTAAAACATGTTGCTTGCATATGGCACCAACTCTATACCCTGTGATATGATAAAGGCTCAACTATTAAAAATTCAGATGTTGCCAATTTTGTGTTTTGCGTTATTCATTGAGGACATATTTTTTGGAGTGACATAGAGAGCAGTGAATAAAATATCACTGTACAGTTCAGTTCTAGCTTGCACAGTCTGATGTTGAATATATGAATGAGGAGGGAAAAGTATTTATAAATTACATATTAAATAATAAATGTAATGCATAAATTTACATCTTACATTTATTTCGACCCCTCGAAACATGTAATTTTTCTCGAAACTTACCTCAGTAACATATTATCAATATTTCTTTTTGATATTAAACTTATAGAACCTATTATGCAAAAAAAATAGTTTATAAACATTGAAAAAATTAGGTTTGCAAAATTATCTCAAAAACACGATTTTATATATGTTTAAATTATTAGGATGTAACTTGCCAGAGCACGTGGGTCCCGACTCCGAATCGGGTAGATAAATTATTTGTTCCATTTACATCGTGGATCGACCTAGCGAGATCTACAAACTCTATTAGATCTCTGAAAAAGTGGGTAGTAATAATTAGGATGAAAACGTGTTGCGGTCCGTTGAGCGTGATTTGGGTCCTATCGCATCCTTGTACAGCTGATGGCCTTAAAACGACTCTAGCATGCACTGAACTCGAGATCTTTTTAGCTAGCTTTAGTGATACGGATTTTTTTTTTCATTCCTGTATCCTAAATAGTTTAAATAACGTTCATTTGACTAGATTTTTTTTATTTTTGGTCAGGAAATAGATCAAGAAGTAAATTTGGATAATACTAACTACATGGGTTAGTAGCAGAGATGGGAGAAATTTGGGGATATTGTTGTAGGAGGGAATAAGCTGGAACATGTGGAGAAGTTTAAGTACTTAGGGTAACTAGAAAAACGAAATTCAGGAGGAAATAAAGGCGCGATTAAAGGCAGGATATTCTTGTAAGTATTAGTTCTTAATTAATGGTTCAAACATTGCTGACAGAAACATTACCACAGAATCCGACAAGGAGACTGAAACGCCTCTGGAGCAGGGACCTACTACTGATAGAAGAACCACGTTAGGAGTACCCTGAATTAAATTTTTCCATACACGGTTCCACGTGAACCCCCCTAAAGGGATACAATACGTATATTATTATATCTATATATGTATATTATATTATTTATTAAATAAATATTTTTCTTATTATTATAAAAATAATTCGGTCTCGACATTACTAAGCTTGCGTTTTTTGTCTAAAAATCGGAATTTATAATAGTATCATCCTTCCAACTCTTCCTTATGGATGAAAAACGTCTTGAGCTGTTCGAAAATAAGGTTTTACGTAAAATATTTGGTCCAAAAAAGGATGAGACCACTGGGGAATACAGATTACATAACGCGGAAATGCGAAGAATGCATCCTGTATATATTATTCAAATAAAAGCCTAACGAAGATTAAAAGATGGACCTGCAAAGTTGCTGGGGTTAGTAACGAATAGATTCCTAAGATGTTAATATGTGCTGCCCCGACTGGGAAGCGTCTGAGGGGTAGGCCGAGGCGTAGGTGGGTGGATTGCCTTAAATGTGATCTGGCCGATTTGGGTTTGGGTATTGGTACGTGGACGGAGATTTGTAAGCATTGGTGGTATCTGCATCGCGCCTCCGGGTCTATTTTTATAGTAAGCCTTATTATTATTTTTTTTTTTGAGCATAGTAGCTCTCCTCAATATTTTGAAATGTTTTATTTCTAAATTATTTTCTCATTAACAATATTGTATAATATTAAGATAGAAGACCCTTGAGTGAGGTTGGTGTAGTGTGGAACCATGCGGTGAAGGAGCTAGGCTAAGCTGAAAGAATATAGGCACCGGGAAGTGGGCCTGGTTGGGCACCATATCGGCTTACGCCCTTCAATCCGCTATTACTTAATGGCTGTAAGGTCTCTTATACTTGAACCTTATCCTGTAGAGCTATATAGCTTACTAACGTTTTTATAACTTTATTATATAGGATATAATACTAAAACACATTACACACTAACAATAAACACAATCAAGGGCGGATCCAGGATTTATTTATGGGGGGTGGGAGGCACAACGGGCAGAGGGGCGAAAAAATCAACAATAACTTATAAATACACTTGCAGTATTTATAGAAAGGCTTATTAAAATATCTAAACAATAGTTTCACTCATGTTATTTCTATTATTTTATTCATATATCATCACATGGTTTGCCTATAAGTATGTACTGTTATGGATTCTCCACATTACTCAAACAACCTCCCCCTAGATCCGCCTATGAACACAATGCAAGTTTATTTATTCTAAAATTCAGTAGGGCGTGTATTATCTGAACGGGTATGGTTCGTATAATCAAAAGTTTGATTAATCGAAATTCGGTTTAAAATAGAAAATGCAAAACAATCATCACATTCGTATAATAAAACCATTGAAATGAAAATGGTACATACATACATATTTGAAAATCATTTGAAAAAAAAAAAATGTAAATGCGTAGCAAGATTTGTCAAAGTTGAGATACAAAGTGAGTTGTTATTACATTTGTAAATATATTGAGTTTAAAATAGATTTGAAACAAAAGGAATACAATTACATATAAACAGTGAAAAATATATCTGAAATGGTGCCCCAGGGGGATCCTAGATTTCATAGGCTCCATCTCCTGCTACTAACAGATTGAATAAAAGTCTGCCAAGCAGCAAGATTCGAACCAACGAACTTTGGCACGGTAACTAAGCGCTCTACCACTGAGCAACTCCCCTCCCTGTTACATAAAGAAATTGTAATATTTGTTGTAATAAAATATTTTTTAATATTTTTTATTGATATGAATTTAAATATTTTAAATTTAAAATAGGTCTGAAAAAGGAATACGATTATTGAAACTTTGTAATTTTAATATTTATAAAGTTGTAACATGTACACTGTGTGCATATTTGTATAAATCCAATAAAATTAAGAAACTACTATTTGATGATTAATTTATTCTTGTAATTTATTCTACTTTTATGGTGTTACTAGGTTTGTAGCTACCCATGTCTTTGTAACTTTTAACATAGCATCACGAATGAATGTAATTTACTGTTATTAATACATATTCATCATTCTTATGTGAATATTTTTATCTAACTTGTCTAAATCATTTTATTTTAATTTTTTTAATTTTGCTCTGATAAAAAAATGTAATTTGGGTCGAAATTTCAGTTTCGAATAGTTTCTTACTATTTGAGACTTCACTTTGACTTTTATCCATATAATTTAAGCGGCCAATCAAGAATTATTCAAACAAGCTTATTAGACTCGTTTTGCCGTACGGTTGATTCAATTGATTTACACGAATCTGCAATTCTGTACTCATAAACATAGCGCAGTTTTGATTGCCTGAATTACGAGTGCTAATATGATCCGACATGTTACCCAACGCTGTGGCGAAACGTCTCGCGCAGGAATTGTAACGGTGGAGGAAGCGATGCTACAATGGACCGAAACCGATTCCATGTCAACAGCAACTTCCCGAAACGAAGAAAGTGGCTATTGCGAAACGGCAGTGGCTGTGCGGATGTGAGCTGTAAGGAGGTCGAAGCATTGGATGAAACGGATATTGGACTTTCACTCCCAGAAAGCACAAAGTAGTGTCATTTTTTTAAATCTGTATAAACATAATATAACACGCAACGGATATAAAACGAACTGTAATAACACGCAGTCAAAACAATATCGCCTATCTAAACTTTGGGCAATTTTACAGGAGAGTGAAAAACCCGCGCCATATTTTATATGATCTTATATATATCGGATATCTTTCAATTGCTTTATCGTTACTAACTCATTTTGACCAAAAGTTGTAGATAGACGGTATTTTTTTGACAGCGACGTTATGTATCTTTGAAAAACATAACAGATCTTAAAATAAAAAAAATCCCCTTTCTCAGTAACCTTTCACTCAAGGTTACTAAGAGCGGTGGTAGTTGCGAATCCTTCTGATCGTCACGCTTATATATGGTATACCTTAGGATTATATTCGAGTAATTCTAATTTCCTCGAAATGGAACCATTTTACTCTCATCACATCATGCTTAAAAATGTGTTCTCTTTTAGAACCCCTGCATCATCAGGTGGAATTATGAAACCAATATGGGTGCTTTACAAGGCACCTCTAGAAAATTTATTACTCTTCTGCTATTTCAATTGATTAAATATCTTTCAATTTAATAGGAAATATAAATTTAGTACTCAATAAGTTTCATCCAAATCCGTTCAGTAGTTTTAGCGTGAATGAGTAACAAACATTCGCATTTATAATATTAGTAGGATATCAAAACAATAGTTTCACCCATGTTCTTTCTGTAATTTTAACCACTATTATCATGTCATTTGCCTTTAATTATATATTATAATGTATTTAATATATAATTAAATTTTATCTCCTTAAATTATATTTATATATAATATATTTTATCTCCACAGTACCTAAAAAAACAGTTGGGGGAGAGGGGAAACGTGTACACGTACGTCCCCCCCCATAAATCCGCGCTTGCTATAGCCTATGTGTTATTCTGATGTATAACCTATATTACTGTAAAGTTTCATCCAAATCCGTTCAGTAGTTTTTGCGTGAAAGGGAGACAAACATACAAACTTTCACATTTATAATATTAGTAAGTTGTTCGAAAAATAAAAAAAATAAATTAAATAAATAATAAAAGAATTGCCTTTCTCAGTCACATATCAAGATTATCAAAGACCAGATTAGTAAAACAATTATTTAACTACTACTTTTGGAAAATTAAAACTAAGAACAGCTGGTCCATAGAGGTCCAGGATGGTTTAAAAGAGATAAATTTAACAATGTGGCAAATTGCAGAGGGAAAAGAGAATACGATTCTGAAGAGGGGGGATACAAGACTTCAACTAAAAACTGAACAATACACCATTACGGATGAAGAAAGGGCAGCCAGATAGGAAAGAATGAAGAAGTTTTGGAAAAAGAACCGGAGTACACGCAAAACAGCTAGTATTTTAAAGACTACAATGTACATGGATTGATGCAAGTGCTACAATGTGGGAGTAAAGTAAAAAATAAATAAAGAATTGAATAAGATTGCAATATAATAGTTTTGCATTTATTTCGTTAAATATTTAATTCAATTTAATATTGTGAATTAAATTTTAATGGCATCCCAGCTGTCATCAGCTAATTTTTTTAAAATAATGGACATCAATCCGTCTCTAAGTTATTTTTGTGCCCTTCTGTTCTCATCGAAGTATTGCCAAATAATACTTTTAGCTGTAGCGAACTGTCATATTTTTAGGTTATTTAAACTAGAGCCAACGGATTGCCGTAAATATTTATCCGAGGAATGACACAGGCGGTTGGGAAAATGTAAACAAATGGTCGGGGATGTTTGCTTGTCATATAGTCGTAATTAACGGAACCAACAACGGCTCGTGGAAAGATACAACTGGAATAGTAAATAACCAAGCAAACCCTGCTTCGGACTTTAGCGTTTCTACTAAGCAATTGTCGCTAAAGCAAACATTTTATCAAAGCAGTGGCAATTTTAATGTACCAGCTGGGGACAGAATTGATAATAGTGGAGTCAGTAGATTTTAAATCACAATTAAGAAGCGACATGAGTGACTCATTACAGCTAATTATTCCACAGAGTTTTTTTTTAGATCTTATCCATTCATTAAATATTTGCTTTCAACATATACTCTTGTCGCAGAGACTGGTATAATTTGTAAATTCAAATGCCCATATTTCTACGATTTTGATGTCAAAATTAATCCCACAAACGGAGAGTGTACCTTATTATGGAAACACCCAGGAAAACAATGGTAAAATGAAAGCACCACCAATATAAAGTTAAATAAAGAACCCAGAGGTTATTTAATAAAACATATTGATATAGTTCAAAGTTCAAAAGATACATAATAATGCTGCACCACCAGAACTCATGAAGGGTTAAGTACGTGTTAGAGACTATAATGTTTCTTGTAAATCGGTTCTGAAGGAAAGAGTTTTGTCCTAGATCACGCTCAACAGCCAGATTTCCCTCCTATTTCGGGTACCAAATTTATAGAGGGTGGGAGAGCCCCAGGGGGTCTTAGATTCTTTAGGGATCCATATCTCCGGCCTCAAATAGGTTAAATAAAAGCGTGCCAAGTAGCAGGATTTGAACTCAGGACCTTCTGCACGGCAACTCAGCGCTCTAACATTAAGCCCCTCCAATATCTATTGATAATAATAATTGTATAATATTTATTTGAAGAATATAACACAAATAAGTCGCTCTTCTTTTGAAAACTATAGGTTCACGTGTATTAGCGTGTAAAGAGAAATTTCCAATTAAAGGAATCATAGCCCATAGATCCCTGCTCCAGAGACGTTTCAGAATCCTTGTCGGAATCGGTGGTGATATGTCTGAGAGCAATGCTTGTACCGATAAGTTTGGGTATTCAGCAAGTGAGTCATACATTTCTGTTTGTGTTCTGTGATTCTATTAACCAGGAGTGCAATATCCAGCTCCGTATGTAATAATTTATTAGTTACGTAGAATTTCTACGGTAGAAGGGACATTGGGTAATACAACGAAGGAATTTTGATTGAAATATTTAGTTGGTCTGTAATTTCAAACGGTACTTATAATATCGGCCGGCAGGCGGCCTTGGGTAGCTCAACTGGTAGAGCAATGTCACGGTAAGACAAAGGTTTCGGGTTCAAATCCCGGCCGAGGGCCTATCTTTTCTTTTTAAAAAATAAAAATATTTAAAACTAAAAAAAATGACCAATAATTATAAAAAAATATAAATAGTAATATGACGTAAGTCAATAAGATCCTAAAATTAAAATTAATGTTCAAAGAACTTCGTTCAAGTGTATTCATTGCAAAAATGGCGAGAGCACTGGGACATGGGATCTATGAGAGAAAAGGCTTGTCCTCGGCCGGGAGGCGGCCTTGGGTAGTAGCTCAACTGGTAGAGCAATGTCACGGTGAGACAAAGGTTCCGGGTTCAAATCCCGGCCAAGGGCCTATCTTTTCTCTTTAAAAAATAAAAATATTTAAAACTAAAAAAAAAAGACCAATAATTATAAAAAATTATAGATACTTATAATATTTGCTGAGACACGAATAGAAAATTTCATAAGTAAATAAAAAAAATATTTGGCCTCTAAATCAACAAGAAACTAAAATGCTTACGATATTTCACCTATTGAGGCATCATAAGGGCAGAAAGAGAATATGAAAGAAAAAAATAAATAAACCCATCCTTAGCTCAAAGCCCGAAAAGACAGCAACCAGAGATAGCATCCAACCACATTCAATACCCAAATGGAACAATTATTTTTATTTAATATTTCCCAGTTGTCCTGTGATCTTCATTTTAATTCGGTAGTTGTATTTTGGCCTTGATTGTGGCGGGATGCTGTAGTTGTGTCATTTTAGACTGAGAAGTTGGCATGAGCGTTATTCATTTTACTTTATTTTTACTGTCCTGATGATGTCTGGATTAGTGTAATATCTGAGGCAGTTTTTTTATTGGGAATATTTTAACCCATGCCCTAAAAATTTGTCTCTTTTGAGATTTTCTTTTTCTAAATTAATATTACGTTCTTGTTACATTTCATAATAAAAAAATAATACAACAGCATAGCATTATTATTTACTGTATTATGTATTTTTTCTATCCAGGGGCTAAAGACGATAGATACTCAATCATGTTAAATAATGACTGCGAGGGAAAGGTATAGCGCTCTTGGGAGTCATTAGACGCTAGGAAAGTAGGCCTTCCACAAACCAACCCTCTGTTTTTTCCCTGCCATCTCTTCCACAATATTCATTATTTATTTATGTTTTTTAAGACCTCATTTACTAAAACTTTACAATAATCATTAAGAAAAAAATATTCATAAACGTTGCTCTAATAAAATAATTTAAAAAACGGTATTTCCTGTACATTAATTTTTTTATTCTAACCAAAAAAATATATGTTTATTTGTAATAATTTATCTAAAGGCAGTTGTCAGTTGTTTTTCAGGATGTACTGGACAAGGGGGATGAAGTTAGGTCTTTAGTTCAGTATATGGTGGAGAATGTAGTGTTTCTAGAACAAAAGAATCCGATCACAACCACCTGGTTTTTCCCTCTCTATAGAAGGAGTGTGTGCCACAGGAGGGCCTCTATAACTCACCGTGAACAGAATAAATAATTTATCTGCCAAAGCTGGATTTTAACTTGAAACCTTCAGCATAGAAACTCAGAACTTATCACATCAAGCTCACCCACTCTGTTATATTATTTTTTTGGCGTTTTATTTTCAGATTTTTCGATTCGAGTCTAGTAATTAACTTACATTTTTTTTCTTTGTCTCAGCTTTATTGTTTCTTTATTTATTTCTAATTTTGGTTCTTTCAATGGAAATCTTGGGGCATGTCTTACTGATAGCTTCAATCTTTTTTGAACTGAGTATAATGGTTTTTTTTTTCTCATTTCTCAGTTCCTATTCAAGACGAAAAGATCAAACCTCTCCTTTTTTTTGTTCAAAAGCTCAACAGATAATATTCTTTAGATGTTATGTTAAGAGTTATCATTGTTTTATATTAAGATCATTATAGTCATCATGTTTTAATGGTAAGTGTATAATGGAAAAATTACTGATTATTGTTTTTATATGCATTTCATTGCGAAAGTATGAAATTACATTAAGTAAACATATCATACAACCACAAACTAAATAAAAAAAATGAGAACTGAAAAAATTTGATAACTGATAACTAAAAAATTGTCGGGATTAATAATGCAACTTTTCCAAAGAATTATTTGTAATTTAGTTAAAATATAGATCTTATGACATTCGGTTACAAAGCTACTTAATCAGACTGAAATTAAACGGCGTCGTAACAATGGAATGTAACCTTTAAAATAACAAGCCGCTGTGCTCAGAATCTTTATGAAGTACGTGTTAGTGAGACAATTATTGTATGTAAAGTAGCCATGTGACTTGAAAAAAAAGAAGGAAATATCGGGAGGAGGATGTCTGCTACGTGACTCAAGGGCCACTTCAAAGCCTAATGCTGCCCACGAGTCAGGTCATCGGGAAAAGGTCATGAAAAAACGCTCATCTTAATCCAATATCTGAAGCTCAACGCATCAGGAACGGGAAATGACCTTAGTGGAATCTAAAATAAAATAGAAAATATATCAGGACTGTTTGATTATTTATTTAATGACATTTTATCATACAATGGCTCATCGGACGATGAAACGGCGATAGTCCTAAATTTCGCCAATCCAGGAATAATCAGGACCTTTACTGATGACCTGGTTCCCATTTAATGTATCTACCGAAACTACAGCATAACTGAGCATATATTAATCCCTTTAAAACATACTAAGGCTGCCTCACGGGCTCTGAACCATGGAAAATAGAATGCTTATGAAGATGTTATGTTATCCAACTGACCGCATTAGTTTGCTTTTTTCCTGTGATATAGAGCATTAATGTTTCAAAATCTCAACACAGTTTAGTGGAACAATGGAGAGATTTAGGAAGAAGAAGAGATTTTCAGGTATAGAGTGTCATTAGATTTCACAAGGCGATTGGTGCTGAAATCGCCAGAAATAATGATATGGTTGTAGAAGGGAATGTAATTAATTATAAATAATAGATTCAAGGGTAGAGTCAAAAGGCACTAAAGGAGAGCGGTATACAACTACGTAAAGGTGCGGGTGTCCATTACAGGATATTTCAGTGAAAAGGAATCCAATATGAGGGACATCAGATGGAAGAGAGGATTCAAGAATTCGGACTATTAGGGTTTGATAAACATAAAAACCTGCGCCTCCACCGGTCCGGTTAATGCGTTTATGGCGGAGAAACATATAGTCCGGTAGGGTGATGGAGGAGATAGGAATATGTTTAAGCCAAGTTTCAGAGACTGCAATAATATGGTGAAAGTTGTTGGTGAAATTCATCGAAATGGGTAGGTAAAGATTGGGAATCAACTTGACAAGAGATCAGGAGATTTGACATATGGATTGGTAATCGAGGAATTATCAGAATGAGAAGGGAAGATGCTGAAAGAAAAGAGTAGTTTCATAGAGCACATTTTATTTTAGATTCCACTAAGGTCATTTCCCGTTCCTGATGCGTTGAGCTTCAGATATTGGATTAAGATGAGCGTTTTTTCATGACCTTTTCCCGATGACCTGACTCGTGGGCAGCATTAGGCTTTGAAGTGGCCCTTGAGTCACGTAGCAGACATCCTCCTCCCGATATTTCCTTCTTTTTTTTTCAAGTCACATGGCTACTTTACATACAATAATTGTCTCACTAACACGTACTTCATAAAGATTCTGAGCACAGCGGCTTGTTATTTTAAAGGTTACATTCCATTGTTACGACGCCGTTTAATTTCAGTTTGATTAAGTAGCTTTATAACCGAAAGTCATGAACTGATGTAATAATTAAAATTACTATATGGGCCTTTAAAATTAAAATAAGTCCAAGGTTAGCCGATTGTGATGTAAAATTTTAAGTATTAAAAGAAACATGCGTGGCAGAAACTAAAAAAAAAAATGTTAGTAAATATAAACACAAAAAAAAAATTTGTTACTGAGGACCAGTGAATGTTCCAACATGAAGCCAATAAACAGCGAACGGATGCCGTAGGGCCAGCAAAACACATCTAGGTCGGATGGTTGGTCGATATAAATGACAGGGTGGCACCGCACTCTGCCACCGGCGAACCAGCCGTACTTCAGCTTTCCTGCTGCTCTCTTCTGTCGGGCAAACCAGTAGAGACGCCTGTTGGCTGGAGTCATTTCTTCCCCGAAATAAACCGTGTGGAAATCATTCTCCTGCCTTGAGAGTTGAGAAATCTCGTATTACCTTCCATATCTGTATAAGGCCGTCTCGCAGCGACTGCCTGACAAACTATAACTGGAGGTGGTCGTGGGTCAACCTTCCTCGGTCTGCGACGTTCTACTAAGTCGAGGTCTTAACCCCGAGACTTGAAACTAAACCAGTAGTGCTGCAGGGGTTTCGTCAGGTCGAACCGGAATGCCCCTAATCTCCAGAGGCCTGCCTTGTTCTGCCTTATTAAGACGCACCTCCAGATTACCCACCTTAGATATGAGGGCCTTATTTTCAGAAGTATGTTCATCAATGAACTTAGTCTGTCCTTCAAGGTGGCTCTCAATTTTGGTCAGCCGATCATTGAGCTCCAAACTGAGCTCCCCATATTTCTCCAGGGAAAATTTCAAAGAGGTAATCTCGCCGTTCAAACCGTTATACATTTTATTGACCGCATCTAGTATATCACTCGAGGACGGCTCTGCTACTTTACCTTCCAGACTCCTAGTGGGGCTAGTTTTTTTTCCGTAAGAGAGTCTAGACTTTTTAGATTAGTGACAATTTTGGCAGACCCAATTTTTTTTATTTTTGTCAACCTCCAATTCTTTTCCATTAATATCACAACAACGGGCGTGATAAATGCGGCCACATTTTTCGCAGGTTAAATTATTTTTGTATTCTCTTGTTATACGCGTATTACAGATAGAACAGAGGGCCATTGTGATTGTTTGATAATAACGTAGAATAAAAATAACTAACAGAAAACTGTTTGTGTTGTTTATAGACGCCAGTAGGCTATAAACCTCTGGGCCTTGGGGATTAGTGTAGACTGTGACACACGTGCAAACGATGACTTCTAATGTTGATTAGAAAATTCACTGAAGATCACTTATAATCATATTAAATATACACAGGCAGGTAGATAAGGTCGATTTAATACACTATAAATGATAATCAATGATAAACTACAAACAAAAAACAGAATTGCACTACGAGAAATAAAAAAAAACTTCAACTGCGATTAAGTGAGAACGATGTGGACAGGTTGGTGCCTCTGGCCAGACGCTAATACGAGTATATATATAGCGTTGTGGAGTGTTACTCTTTATGCCAGATTTTCTGCAAAATTAGAGAAATGATAATTTCGAAAAGCATGTGACAGGTCTTTTTAGCTGGAACCCATTACAATAATAAAATAAATATTCAGAAGAATTTTTAATTAATTTTAATTTTAAAATTAACCTTATCACTTTTTAAAAATGAATTTTGGTAATCAGGTTTGAAATGAGAAAATATATGCCCATATTAATTGTAATAATTTTAAATATTTTTATTTTGCAGAGAATGTGGAAGAGAATCTTCTCTCTTCAAAATAAAAATATTTAAAATTATAACAATTAATAAAAAAACGAAATTAAAAAAATATACTTTGAACTAATAATTGACACTGAAGTACATTAATGTATTATTTGCTGAAATGAAACTATTGGTATAATAAATTATATAAATATGAAATCATAGATAGAGATAATATACATAAACATATCGTAATTTTTTTTATATGCATAACTGAAAAGAAACCGTTTCAAGAAATCTAGATTTTATGATCTGTGCATATCCAAATGGTCACTCAAACACGCCTGAAAAGATTTCTACCTACGCATACGTAGGATAGAAGTATCCTCTTCTGGGGGGAGATTAATTATCCTTACCTTAAATACACCAATTTTATAGATATTAATATACTGTAGATTTATTTTTTACAAAGCAGGTATATCCTTAATAAATAAATAGGAATAAATTAAATGAAGAAAAAAATAAATCATGACCATGCAAGAACCGAAGGTTGGTTAGTTTATTTGCAAATACAGGAAGCGCTAGTGTAGCATCATATGCTCCTCTCTCACTAAAAACTATTCCGGGCCACGCTCCACTTAGGGACAGCACAAAAAATAAAAAGATAAAAATTAAAAAAGAGACTATTCTATGTTTATTCTATGTAGAGAACACAAACATCACATTTGTATGACTATGCTAGAATGGATACAGAATAATGATCCAACAGGTTTTTTGTTTGATAGCCTCCAAAGTTTATGGTCAATATTTTCTTTTGTTCAAAAATATTTTTCTTCATTTAAAAGCGTTAAAAAATAGGGGAGTAAGTATGTAGTTTTTATTTGAAAAAGTTGGTTTCGTTAATGATTTTTCATAAAATTCCTAGTTATCACTGTAGATGATCTATTTAAAGTACTCGTAATTATAAAAACTTACATGTAATAAATTTTAGTTAGAGGAACATCTCATGATTAAATTTTAAATTTAGGTTATGAAAGTATCTTAGTTTCATATTTATATTAAGTATTGTATGTGTGACCATACTAATGCTTAATATAAATACATACAAATGTGAATAAAAATAAGTGTAAAATTATTTTCAGAAAAAATGGAAACTGAGTTATTTAATCGTCATAGTTAACTTTAATTCTTTATACTGTCACGTAAATCAGGCACGCTATATTTTATTTTATGATAAACATACAGAGTAAATTTTTTTAAAAATTATTAATTGTTCTAATTTTTAAATATTTTCTCTTCAAAATAAAATATACAGAATAATAGTTCTATTGCTTCTCGAATATTAAGTTACATTTAAATAATAAATATTATATCTGGTATTAATTCGGGTGAATTCGAGAATTCGAGTGATATAAGAATAATATTAATACAAATGATAACTTAAAACATCAATAACTATTATATTACATATAATTTTTTATTGGTTGTTTTAATTTCTAAATATTTTTATTTTGAAGAGAAAAGATTTGCCCTGGCCGCCAGGCAAATTGCAGACGGCCAGGGCATATCTTTCCTCTTCAAAATAAAAATATTTAATAACTATTATAATTCCCATATTATTTCAGTTAAGTTGTATTGAAATTTTATTTTATTTATTAAAATGCAGCCCATCCTATTTTGTGATTAATAAATAAACTACTTTAAAAAGTATATAATTATTGTTTGGAGTCGTAGTATACGTGAGAATTAGACTAATGTAAATAATTTAAATTTATAAATTATGAAATTTAAATAATTTATACTATATTTAATTTTGAAACTTAAAAAATAAATAAAAACATCCCAACCCATCCTAATACTATCTTTACCACGAATGCTATTGGTACATGTCTATTATCAGTCCATATAGTACATCCCACAGATTCCTGTAGAATAGATCCGATACTTAGGACTATACCTTGACAAACGTCAAAAATCCATTGTAAAATCCTTAATTCTCCTTTCTTTGTTACGAATAGAGCACCCATAATAGCCTTAATGTCCCATGTATTACTGATGTGGCCCGAATCCGATATCAATCTTTTCACGACAAACTTTATTTACACTCAAATCCAATAATCTCTTCACTTCATGATAACCCTGCGTTGAATAGTTTATCCACTTGCCTTCACTTCATGCCATTGCGTACAATTTATTCTATTTACTTGTTGTATTATTAAATTACAGTTATAAATTCGAATAAATGATTTTAAAAAATAAACTGTAAATTAACTACCAGGCGATAGTTTCTCTATTTGCC
The DNA here is from genome assembly GCA_037127475.1 of Arma custos. Taxonomy (NCBI): domain Eukaryota; kingdom Metazoa; phylum Arthropoda; class Insecta; order Hemiptera; family Pentatomidae; genus Arma; species Arma custos. The sequence continues at coordinate 16,567,363 of CM073765.1, read as the reverse complement.
TTTTTCTCATGCCATCCTAAATATTTCATTCGATTTACTTAACGCTTAGGGATGAACAACGTCTTAAGGCATTCGAAAATAAGGTGTTACGCAGAATGCTCACAATATTCGTTTATTCGTAATAAGTGTTTAGTGGGATCGGCATCGAGCCTTTGGGTTCGCTAAGCATTTTTATTTATTATATATTGAATTCATATATATAATTATTATAATACGGTTATAAACTTAAATCAATAAATAAAAATAGAATACAGTTATTCCTTAAGTATTGAATTTTAACTTCTGTCAGCCTTCATCATGACTGCCAATTTAGCTCACTTGAATTGAATGCACAAAAAAAATTGCATAATGGATCAAAGCAAAATATCAGTGGGAAGGGTTTACCATTGAGCGGGTTGTTAGTGGCTAATTGTAAACCCGCCATTGGCTACTACAGTCCCAAAGCCTTCTCCTAATAATTGAATAATTTCAAAGCCGTATTGATTTAGTTAAACAGGAACCAGGGGGTTGGGGTTTCGAGTGGCACTAGGCTCACGATTCGGCCTTTCAATGGACAATACCGGACCCTTAACGATCGTCGATTCTTTTTTTTCTCTCCTTCTGTTTGGTCCGACAAAAAATATAATGACTCCTATCGGAGGGCTCGTAATCGCGGAATGAGTGCTACGTCCGACGTCGGGAGTTTAACGAACATCTGGAGGGGGGAGGTTAAAAAGGGGCGTCGTTAGTGCTTCAGGAAATGGGAGCTGGCCCCGAGTCCATTCTGTTATTCATAGCTCGGCAGAGGGAAAAAAAAAATCATTTTGTAGGACAGTTATGTATTGGCTAGGGTCTGGATTGGACGAAGATATGCATATGCGTATGTATGTATATTACATCGATGGAAAATGATTAAAAAATTGGCATTTTTGGGTTAACCCTAAAAGTAATATGACTAACATCGATTTATTTTTTATTTTTTTTAGTAATGTCTTGTCTCGCCATTGTATGAATATAAAGAATTGATGATGAACTGGATTTGTCAAGGGGTGCGGTCTAAGATAACACGTAATAAGTTCTCCTTAGTTTGTGGTATCATTGACTGCAACTCCTGATCAATTCAATCCATCATTAGAATTTTCCAGTCAACTATTTTCCAGTCAAATAAAGAATTGATATTTGTAAAGAAATGCCAGGAAGGAGTACTAATAAAACTATCGAATTATACGTCTGAATTCGAGAAAAGAAATAAAAATATAAAAAGTGAAAAGATATTACTTCTTGCTTCCTTTTTTCATATATATTGCCAAACATCTTGTGTTTACGTTTGTTATTTGAATTAAAATAACTTAAAAAAAACTTGTACTACTAATAAAACAAAACAGTTACATGGCAATGACGTGAAGTTAATTGCTAATAAATTGGATTTGTAACAAGGAAGTTTCATCATTGCTTCCTTGTCCTCCCCTCTTCTTTTACATGTCTATATACTAGCATGAATATATGTATATGTATATGTATATATATATATATATATATATATATATATATATATATATATATATATATATATATAGGTAGGAATGTAGGAGAGTAGAAGGTAGAGAGTAGAGAGGAGATGTAGAAGATAGTTTATGTATGAGGTTAGTCTCTCTAGTCAGAAGTAGATGTAGAAGTTTGATGTAGTCCATAGTCAATAAGTTATTATGATAGTCAATAGTCAATAAATCACCTGGTTTGTTCACGAAAGCATGACACTTTTATATCCATACTATAATGTTCAATAACTCAATAATTATATAACTTTCTTACAAGTCGCCCACCGTTAGTTAACCTTCGGATAGTCGCACAGGTATATTTTTCTTTCTCTGTGTTAGCCTTCTTTCATTCTCTTCACTCATTTCGGGCAAGACCTTCGGGGGGAGATGGATCATATAGGATCTAGGGCCCTTCTGGGGCTCACCCAGCCTCTATAAAATATTATAATAATAGGGTACCCAAAACAAGGGGGGGGATCTGGCGGTTGAGCGTCACCAAGTCACAAGTCACCTGCAGAACCGTTGCCCATGAAACAGTACAGTCTCTATCATGTAATGAACCGCAGACCCGTTCACAGGTTGTAGTGGCACAATTTTTTTTTATAAGAATAAACATTCAGAAATAAAAAAAAAATAGAGTTTACCAGGAAGATAGCAATTTTATCGTTCCTCCTGTAATTTCCTTTAATCCTAAGTATGTATAATGCAAATACTATTTCGTCATCACTTTCTACGTCCAAAACCTCCTAAGTAATTAGTTTGTGTATATATTCTCAAATTTCAATAAAAATACTAGTTTCCCTGAAAGTGAGCTGTCAGATCGCCGCGAACAATCTGATGCGTTTCAGAGCCGCGAATAATGGAAGTTAACTCTACTTAAACTCATGAAGGGTCTTGTATTCAGTAGATAATAGATACTATATTGTTTCTAAGATAAAAGTTGTCCAAGGAGGCAATATGCATGAGAATACGTTCAAACGCCATACTCAGGTAATCTTCTACCCAATAGAATTGAACCTTAATGCATTTCAACATATCGCTTCTTCAAAGAACGACATAACTCTGTTGAACAATTTTTATTTTATGTAGCTATATATATTAAATGAAGGAGTGATATGGCGATAATATTGCATGAATATCCTTTTTGACCGATATCCTGAATTAATTTTGATTAGTTTCTTTACGATCATAAATATTTTTTAAAACATAATTTGCGGTATTCTGTAAAAAATATAAAAATAAGCAACGTCTTTCTATTACATAAAAAGTTTTTGGTGATGTTATATCGCTGCTTCAAAAGTACAACGACATTACTCAAAACTGTAGTGAATGGCAATGTCAAGTTTCTCGGATTAATTTCATTTGATGTATGAAGAGTTTAGTGCGGAAGTAAAAAAAAAAAAACCTTTATGAAAGTGGGATGAGGGTGTATGTAGGTCGCTATCCAAACATCCCTCGTACATCTGGGTAAAAGACTGTATTCAGTACGTGATAGAGGCTGCACTGCTTCTAAGCCAAAGGTTTTATAGAGAGATGTTATGACATAGATCACGCTTCACAGAGTTTTCCCGCAACTATAGGAGCTTAATTTATATTGGTTGAGTGAATCCTAGGAAGGTCCTCAGTTCCCATAGATGTCGATCCACTGTTGTTAACAGATTAATTTATCTACCAGTGCCGGATTTCAACTCGGAACTTTCAGTACAGAAACAACACTATACACGAATATGTATCGTACCGGGAGGCATTATAAAAATTAATATGTTTGCAATAAATAGGTCGCTCAGGTAGAATGGTTTGCCCACATAGTCAAGGTGAGAGAGAAAATTCCAAAGCGGGGGATCCAAAACTCCAAATTTGAAAAGACTCCCGAAGAGGAAGGAGCGAAGACACGGAAGAAGAGAGCGACGAACGATGCGGGCGAAGAAGTATCAGAAGATTGCCAGACCCGGAGAAGACACACCTCACCAAGAAGAACTCTAAATGTACCTCAGTTTCACAGAAAAGTCGTAATTGAAGTTGTTCTGCTGTGTATTTTATGGCAATCCTTTATTACATCTGAACATTAAGTGTAGGTACTTTTCATTGAATCATTAATCGTATTTATAGTTGTATGAATAAAGTATATTTATTATAATTCTTTTGGTGCTTACTTAACCCAGATGCACTATCTTTATGGATAATGTATTTATGGTATATTGAATTATGGAATTGGTAAAAACACAACCATCCAGTGGAAAAGAATTCAATTAAGACTAAAGTTAGGAATATTAATTTGAATAATTAACTTAAATGATTACTCTGGGATCCCAAAATAAATAAGAATTTTTAAAATATATTTAAGGCAAACATAGCATAATTTTCTATAATAACCATTAGTCTTCTTTGTAGCCTTTTAGCAAACACAAATACATAATAGAGTGAGTTGATCGTTCTCGCCGCCGCTTGCTATATTTGCCCTGAAGATGACCTACATTGTAGGCCAAAACGTCGGCACACAATAAATAAGTTACACTTATTAAGGTGTTTTTATTGACTGCACCCCCAACTATTTCTTCTTTATATTATATACAAATACATAATCTTCATTTCTGTAACTGTGATAAATTTACAACGTACATTAATTTCATTATAGGAATATTTTTCAAGCTATTTCCAAGGTGTATACACAGGGAAGTGAATTCACCTCACAAGATATTGTATTACGGTACAAACTTTTCCAATATCTGGAGGAATAGGCTCGCATCTAATAGGCCCTCCAGAAGTGACTGATGCAGCGGTTGAAGTCGGAAGAATGAAGATATAGCAAGGCCAGGAGGAACACGCATGTCGTAAACTTGAGCCGTGCTATATCCTCCCGTGCTATATCCTGCACGCGAACTCTCTTTCTCATCAACTTAACTTCGTCAAATTTTTCAACTGTGACGTGCTGGCAAAGTAATTTTTTAAAACTCGAATACTTTTTCCAGTTGGAGAAAAGTCTAAACTTTTTAGTTATAATATTTTTCCAAACAGAATAATCTTGAAGAAATGGCATTGAACTTTAATATATTTATAATACTTAAATTGGTAATTCAAAGCACTTATATATGGGAGTAATCTGTTATTAACGAAATATAAATTCCTATAGGAGGAATGTGTAGGTGTATATTATGTGAATGTGTTAGGATGTGTTATATTATTACACTTATACGATTAATGTGTAGGTGAGTACTAAAAAATTTTGGGCGTAAAATAAAAATAATATACTATTATTATACAAGAAAGAATGCTTTAGAGCTAAATAGCTCATTGCATAGGAGTCAGTTGAGTTTACTAACATATATTATTGTAAATAAAATAAATTACAGAACAAATTTGGAATTTACAAGCCTTCGAAAAGATAAATCATTCGAATAATTCGAATAATAAATAATTCGAAAAGAGTTCAGCTGATATTTACACATGACAGCAGAGATTTTTTTTTTATTGTCTCATTAACCCACAGTAAACTCTCCGCTGTTTTTGTTACGATTATTTTTTATTTTATTTCTAAGAAAACATAACGGTTATCGACACTCGAATTTTATAATCAATATTACCGTATCTAGGATAGAATTTTTTGTTCAAATATTCCTAAAGTTATAATAACTTTAACTGGATGGTTCAATGAGCTAGAGAATTATGTTTGTAATCTGAATTTTTAACCCAGAAGTTAAGCCATTGCTTCCTTGCTATCAGCAATGTAAACTTACTTGACCTTTACTCCTCTTTTATATGCATACATACCGCTTCATAAATATTGCAAAACAGAGAAGAGGCTAGTATATCATGAATAATTAATAGCACATTAGTCATGTATTAGATCATAATTTATAACTTGCAGTATTGATAGTATGGTTAATAGTCAAGTTGTTAATATCAATCCATTCGACAATATAATTTTTTCTTACACCTCAAGTCTCTGTCACTGAACTCTAACTGAAATAGTTAATACCGTCGAAATAGACTCTAACAGCCTAACCCATAATTTTTCCAGAATTTCGCTTATTTTGTTTTTGAAAAAATATCGATTTTCTTTGGTCTGATTTTTATATTGATACTACCAGATTTTTTAAATCAAGTTCTCTTCCCGCACTGCAGCGGTAGTGCATCTCTTGTAGGGCTTAATTCAAGTATTCTTTCCTGAACCAGTTATCCACACTTCCTTCAGTCTATCTTCTTCTCACTTTCTCATGCATTCTCACCTTAACTCCTGCCTCTCATATCTTCCTTAGCTTTTATTCAATATATCTGTAACTCAGAGGTAAACTATCGTAACTGTCATTTTTCAAACTTTACAGGAGAGCAGTTTTAATGTTAAACTTTCCTTTTTATTGTTATTTACGGTTTTCAATGATAATTAGAGGTCATTATTGATCTTATCATTAATTATCATTGAAAACCGTGAAAAACAATAAAAAGGAAAATTTAACATTAAAACTGTTCTCCTGTAAAGTTTGAAAAATGTCAGTTATGATAGTTTACCTTTGAGGTATATCTCCGTACAACTTGATTGGATAAGCTGTTATAGTTCAGTTTCCCTGATCTTCATCTCTTATATGTTGTTAATTTTATACTCTTTCTTTTTTCAAATAGATCATAATTGACTTGGATTTTATGCTTGTCATTAAAAATCCGGGAATCGCTGGCTTATGTTAATATCAAAGAAACTTATTGTTATATGTTACTACTACTGTAAAAATTCCTAAAAAAAAAAGAAGCATTGTGTCTCTGAAACAAGAGGAAACCACAATACCCTCCAATTTCGGCATCATCAGAATGAGATAGATAAAAAAAAAATTAACTAAGCACATCACACAATACAGTAACCATAAACAGGGTCCCACGACAACCAAGAACCAAAATCATCTCAATTGTATATTATTACTCGGTGATTTATTTTTAAACAAAAATTATCTTCAGTCATTCGAATCACCTTTATGTCCTCTCTTATTAGACATCGTCAAATACTTTTGATATTAAAAGCTGCGATATCGTAAATAAAGGTATAAGATGATTTTATATAAATATATTTTATTCTATATATCTATATAGAGTATAATAATAATAATAAAATAATGCTGCAAAGATCGTGCATCAGGCACTGGCTCAAAAATATAATTTAATAAATAGTCATCACCCATTTTACAAATACCAGCATCAAGAAGAATGGCATCAAACTATATTGGGATCAAACTTTTATCAATGACCACAATATACCCAACAATAGACCAGACATACTACTCTTAGATAAGAAAATTATTAAGGCCATCATCATCGAAGTTGGGGTTCCTATAGATGAAAACGTTTCTAAAACTCTGCGAGGAATTAAGGCACCTCTACCGACTGGTGGATGTAAAAGTACTGTCAATCATTGTATCCAGGAACGGTTTAATTCCTCAGAAAACGATTCAATGAAGACGCTGGAAAAAATAAGAGGACTGGAAGAAGTACAGAAACCGGTGGAAACTGCCAGCATCGTTAGAAAATTTTTAAATATCTCAAATTAACTATAAAATGAGCCATACCCTTGATCTTGGACCGGGTTGATGTATTTATACAGCATAAGCCGAGAAATCTAAAACAGTAATAATAATAATATTAACTGGATCAATAATATAAATTAATAACTAGTCATCAACCGTTCTACAGATATCAGCCACAGGCAATATCAGAAAAAACAGACATCAAATTATATTGGGATCAAGCTATGATAAACGATCTTAATATCCCCCACAACAGACCTGATATACTGCTCATAAATAAAAAAAGCTACCATCATCGAAGTTGGGGTGCCTGCTGACGATAATGGTTTTAGAACATTAAGCGAAAAAAATCGTAAATACCAAGAACGAGGAATTAAGACATCTTTACGTGGATTGGTGGAAATTAAAGTACTACCGATTATCATATCCTGCAATGGTTTGATTCCTGAGGAAACAATCAAATATATATGAAAGTGTTCGAAATAAGCTGGGAACTTCAAGAAGTGCAGAAAGCGGTTATGCTGGGAACTGGCATAAGCCACGAAATCCAAAATAAAGAATTATAATAATATATATTATAATGCAATTGGGAAAACCCGCAATGCAAAGCCTTATGTTTCAAATCCAGTAATACACCCACTTACCGGTCGACGTTTGTCTGGCATTATCAAGATACAAAAACAAAAAAGGGTTATGTGAATCACATCTCGAAGAAAAAGGTGCAATATATCCCAACGATCAACAGCTGAAGTCTCATGTTTGGAGCCTGTTTGGGCTGTGGATCGTTGGGATATATTGCACCTTTTTCTTCGAGGTATGATTCACATAACCCTTATTTGTTTTTGTGTCTTGTTAATGCCTGAATAGGCGAAACGTCGACTGGTAAGTGGGTGTATTACTGGATTTGTAACATAACGCTTTGCATTGCGGTTTTTCCCAATTGTATTATAATAAATGATAGTGTTTCTTTTTGAGTTTTTGGCTCTATTTTATTAATATATATATATATATATATATATATATATATATATATATATATATATTTATAAAGCATGAAAAATCGATATTTCAATGAAAACTGGATTCAATTGGCTTATAAATTGATTTTATATAATATAGGATATTATCTATTATAATAGATAATAGATATATTATAATAGATATAATTATAATTGATTTCATGTTTTTGGAGATATTTATTCATCTATGTTTCCTATTTACATTTACATCAGGTAATCATTTATAGGGTTTTATGTATTTTAGTTGGCATTGTGCAGTTGTTGAAGCGGATGAGCTCAAAGCTGCCGCCATTGGGTTTTAACCCTTGTTAACGAAGCTCGCCTGCCATTAACGGCCAGTGGTGCCAACGGAACAGTTTGACTTGGGCTAATTGTTCAACAACTGCCTATCAGCATTACCAACCTTACCCTTCTATCACTGTTAGTAATGCCGGTGTTAGCCTAGTCCCCTTTCTGTATGCCGATTCTCTCTCTGTATTAAAATTTTAATTAATTAATCTATTTATTTTTAATCTCGAACCCTTAAGTGCACTGTAAAAATATTAAATTAAACATATATTATTAATTACTAGAAGATTTACTGATTTTTTAAGATAAAAATTCGATAGTATAATTTCCCATAAAGTGTCTTGGGTTCAGTTAAATGGTAGGAGCTGTACTACTTTACTGTACTTTCTAAGACAACGGTTGTGCAGGGAGGTGATTTATCCGAGAAAATTCTCAAGCGCCGGTTTTTTTCCTAAATTAAGGGTACCCTGGGTCTGGCGAGATCAGCCAGTAAACATGGACTACAGGTGAATGAGCCCAAAACTAAGTACATGGCTACAGAAGAGGGTCCGAGGCCAGGTGAGACAGTTACCATAGGACAGCATAAGTTTGAAAAGGCCACTTAGTTTAAGTACCTGGGATCTATACTCACCCGAGGCAACATCCCCAATATGGAGATTAGAAAGAGGATTGCTAATAGATGCTACTTTGGTCTAGCTGGATATCTCAGCAAGAGAATACTCTCAAGACAGACCAAGCTTCACCTCTATAAAACCCTAGTGCGCTCCGTACTCCTATATGGGTCGGGATGTTGGACAGCATCCAATGTAGCCGAAAAAGAGCTCATGATGTTTGAAAGGAAAGTTCTCCGACGAATTTTTGGAGGTGTATAAGTTGGAGAAGAATGGAAACGCCGGACAAATTAGGAGCTGTACACAGACTTTGGGGAGGTCGAAATTGTTACAACAATGAACAATGATCTACGATTTATGAAATTAAAAATAGATAATTTTGTTATCAGGGTAACATTTTATGTTTTAATATTTTTAAAAAGTAATTAATGATATTTAAGAATATCTTATTTGAAAATAATACTAAAAAAAAATATGTTGATATATGTATGGTATAAAAGGTCTTTGGCGCGTCGAAAAACGTGGGAGGATTGGAAGCCGTATGCAATAAATTGTTTACATTTGTATATTATATACATAATTGTTATATTTATATATTAGCAATACCTCAACTGAATATAATACTAAATACGAATTAAAAATGAGCATATATGTTTTACCAGCTTTGGAAGCCGTACACAATGAAAGATTAAATAATTTATCTGTCACAGCCGTGTTTAAACCCAGAACCTCCAGTACAGAAACTGCGTATCCTGCACATTGAGTTACTCTTATCCTCTTTAATAATAAAATAAGTAAAATATAATTTATATTGTAATAATGCGATAATACATCTCCCTGTGGGCCGCTAATCCTGAATAATCCTGAATTGAACATTAGCAATAAAGCATTCCAGATTGTGAGGAGCTCTTATAATATTATACAAGTATACATTGTATATATTATACAAGAAAAATCTGCAAAATTTGAATATTTTAAGTTTAAAAAAGTTCCAAATGAGTTACAGAATAAATAATATATAATAATACTCATATTCGCCAAAATGAAATAGGTATGTTTGATTATTAAATTAAAATATTACAACAGATTATTTATTTTAAAATTTCTCTTCTCATGTATGTGAACAAATATTATTTTTAGACTTTAAAGAATTATAATATTTAAAAGGTATTCCATTTAACTTAAAGATAAGTAGCATAACGACCGGTTTCGTCATTATTATTTAAGTAAAGACAATTTATTTGCATATGTTTTTTTTATATTAGTTTATTTATAACTATTTAAATATGAAAAGTTCGTAAAAGAAAAGAGTTGCTTGAAACTTGAATCCAAGTTAAAAAATCACAAAAACTTAATTGACTGTTGTATATATCACTCATTTGCTAATAACTTCAAAACTTGCTCAAATGCGGGTGTTAATGGCAAATTATGCCACTACTTTAACTACGAAACTTTACTTTTTTATCTAGAATTTAAAAATAAAAATAATTGTTTATATATTTTTTGGTTATAATTTGAAAAATTTGATCTACTTTTCAATGAGTTTTAAATACTTTATTGTATTTCGCATTATTAACATTAATAATTATAATTAACACGATGTAAAATATAAAGTTATTATTTGTTGGTTATCACTTTATTATGTTTGCATAATATTTAACATCTATTAAATTGGTGCTTGATAATTTTATTGAAAATGTATAAACACAACTCCGTGGTATTTTTATTTTATTTATCTAAAATCCATAAACAGGAAAATCATAAGCTGGTAAAAAGTATAGCTTTCACTAAAAGGTCACCTTTTGATGAATGTGCGCCGTATAGATCGTCGTATAGATTAGACCCGCAAGACTGCACTGCTTTGCGTTACTATAATACCGCAGACTTTATTGTGTAAGGAGTATTATTACTTAAATTGTATTATCCCTGGTAAACAACTATAAAACTAAACTATATTTTATACAAAGGAAAATAGTATATATATATATATATAAATAGTATATACTATTTTCCTTTGTATAAAATATAGTTTAGTTTTATAGTTATATATATATATATATATATATATATATATATATATATATACTATTTTCCTTTGTATAAAATATAGTTTAGTTTTATAGTTGTTTTAAAGTTGTATATATATATATATATATATATATATATAGGAAAAAGCTGCAAACTTTGAATATTTTATGTTTAAAAAAGTTTTAAATAAGTTATAGAATAAATAATAGCTCATATTCGCCAAAATGAAATAGGTATGTTTGATTATTAAATTAAAATACTTATCCCTCGTAGCAAATAAAGAAAAACTAAATGGTTATTCATTAACAAACTAATAAGTTACAAAAAGTGAGAAAATATAAAATGAAATTTGAGAAAACAAATTAAAAAGTAAATTGATTATAACTGAAAAAGATTAACACCAGAGTGTGATTAAGCATTGGAAATATCATAAATAAAGCACAGAATAACTAGGTTGCATACTATTTTAAAATATTTTTTTTTGTTATTTTTGTTAAGCGTTTTAAATAATTAATCTTTAATAATTGCATTTGCATTTTAGTGAAGTGGCTTGACGGATTAATCTAAAACGTAAACTCATTTTCATCCTTTATCAATTGGTTGTGTTGTTTAAATATTTATTATTGTTCTAACTATTTATAAATCATTCGGAAATGAATTAATATTAAAAAATAATGAAAATTCAATACAAAAAAATAATAATTATTTAACCATTTCCAATAAATATTAAGCCAATGTTCATATTGGTAGAATAACAGAAGGCAAAATTATGTTTCGTGTAAATCTGTTTGTTTAAATTTATTAGTATAGTAATAAATAATGTAACTAACAATAATTCATTTTTTGTTTTAATTAATAATGTTTTTTTCACATTCTAACTGTCTTTGTCCAAATCCTCAGTTTTTTTTAGGTTACTTTAACCCTCACTAGTCGAACGCTCTATGGTCCCAATTAATTACAAAAGACTGTAAATGAATATTATAAGACATATTTGGACTTAAGGAGTCGAGCTTCGGGGCTCCGCTAAGCCATCGAATTCCTCTCGTATCCACCCCGTACAATCCAAAATCCTTAGTAAAACCCTCAATGCTCTTTACTTTGCTAGAATAAAGTCTCATTTTTCGCTGATTTGGCCAAATCCAAATATGAAAAACTTTATATTACCCCAAACCCACTAGTTTCAAACCTAGTAACATTTTCAATTCTCGATAATCGTCCGAGGCTTCTGAAAAGAAGATGGCCTCGTGACATTCTAAATTGAATTTATTATTCGAGTATCACCACTGTTTCTTTACTTGCCTTTATCTCATACCATTATGTATAATGAATTCTATTTAATAGATGTTGATCTTGATGTCTTTGTCTAATAGATAGAAAAAAATAAATGCATTTGGACGGTCTACTTAAACAAACCAACCTCAATATCCAGTTTTATAGGCGGAAAAAACATGAAAAACTCTTTTTATACGTGAAACATGCCTTTATATTTTGAGGTAATTATTGAACACATCTTCATTCACAGATTAATCTCAATTAGTTAGACATTTGCCGTGGGAGGATTTTACGCACGAGTAAATCTAAAGAAAACCGCTCTAAGCTTTGGTGAGATTCCTTCCAATAATTTTCTGACAAAATCAATAAACCCTTTTAGTTAAAAAGTTATTTAAAGTCGATGGAGCGGGAAGAGGGCCACATTTTAGGTTTCCCGATTCTTCAGAATTCGATTCAATCCGATCTTTTGAGTAGCCATCGTTCGACTATTTAGAATCTAAAACCCATTCATCAAGTTTCCAAGGCGGATAAAAGGAAGAGCTACAAATATTAAGCGAGTGGATATGAAAACCTAAGGAATATGTTTAATTATTTATTTTATCAATCTTACATCAAATATTAAAAACAAATGAATTATAAAACAATTAAAATTTATTAAATCGAAATTATTATAAAAGAATTTTGATTAATTTATAAATAATGCTTTAGGTTTTTTAAACAATTCTTATTTTATTAAACTGGTAGATCATATAATTGATAATTTAAAACAGTATTTATAAATTAATCACGGCGAATATTTTTATTTTCATAGAAAGTGGAAAGCAATATAACTAAAAACAAAAATGTTTCTTGGAATAGCACATATAAAAGAGCGTACACTTCGTGAGGCAACGGATGTGCAGGAAGGTAATTTGACCAATACCAGCCTCAGCCGTCATGTTTTTCCGCCAACTATATAGAAACCAAATAAGCCCCAGCTTGGATCAATAGCTGGTAACAGATTTAAAACATTTAAATGCCATAGCCGATTTCAAACCCAAATCTGGAGTAACTAAAAAAATATACTTTATTTCTAAGATTTCCTATTAAATGATATTGTTTAATTATTTGCTTGGTAAATGATATAATGACTTAATAAAAGAGAACACAAATGAGCGTTGTAAGCTACTGTTGTAATCATCAGTAGTTTTTCACTGAGACATTAGTCTATCATAGGTCATTGCTAAGTTATTGTTAAATGTTATAAAGTAGTTTTACATATACCTACTTTAACAGTAGTAGCAGTCACCATATATAAATATATTTTTCATAAACGGATGAGATCTAAACGAAATCATATTATATATATTCGTATGCATTTTTATCGACTCGAAGGTCTCGAGGCCATCTTCTTTTCAGACGCCTCGGAGGGTTATCAGAATAGTATAGGAAGCAAGCTGAGAGACTAGCGGATTCAAGTGTATATCGAGCTTTTCATGGAAGGACAGGTATCTAGTTTGGGCCAAATCAGCAACATATGGGATATTAAGATCATGATGGATGAGTTAAGGAGAATTGAGGACTTTACGAAGGATTTTGGATTGTAAGGATTGGATACGAGATGAATTGGATGGTTTAGTAGAGGACCAAAGCTCAACTCCGTATGTCCGAATAGGTCTGATAACTGTCATGTAAATTAGTCTTTTGTAATTAACGTCTAGCAGTTTCTTGTCTTTTCAGTCTTGCATAAGGAAAAATTTAATCTTAATTTTAAAATACAATTTTTTATTTTTATTTTATTGATTTTTCGGGAGATTCCTCAACCCTAACTGAGGGGACGAGCTTAGAGGGGGAGGAAAATCCCTGAAAAATTCAATAAAAAATGTGAAATATGAAGAGGCGGAAAGAGCACTCTTTAAAGCGTCAATACCAACGATTAAAAAAAATTATAAATACATTATTTTCAAGGAAAAATTAATAACGGATTCCGCTTAATAAATAAAAGAAATTCATTCACCGGGGCTGTAGATATAATCTATCAATCAATGTTTTTTAAATTAAGAAAGTAAATACTTTCCTATGGTGTTTGGCTATTTAAATAGCTCATTATTCGCGGGATTCCCAACGTAAAAGTTTCCTTTGATTTTTTGTTTGTTTTGTTTTTACTATACATTACTACTAATTATGGGAAATAAGTTAAAATTTGTTGCTAATAAGAAGAAAAATATTTTTCTCTTTTTTATAAGGAAAAGTTCGCCTTTCATTAGCTTTTGTTAATTTTAATTAGCAATGCAGTGATATAATGCTTTTTTTCTATTTATTTATTGCAATAGGTATCTTGTCTTTTGTCTCGAAATCTAAAAGTGAGAATTTATAAAACCCTCATCCTTCTAACACTTCTTTACGTATTTGAAACGTGGCCGCTAACGCTGAAGGATGAACAACGTCTAAGGTGTTAGAATATTCAGGCCAAGAATAAGTGAGACCACTCGATTTTAGGAGATTTTTTTTTTTTTAAATATTTTGTTTTATTTTATTTTAAAATATGTAAAAATTTTAAAACATTGGTGGGATAATCCCTTACAAAGAAAAAAAGTTCACATTACAATGGTTACTGATTAATATGTTTTTGTTGTTGGTAAAATTTAAAAAACCAACAGAAAAGAGAGTACATAGGATTTATTTAAGACAAAATTTATGTATAATATAATACAAAATGCATATTTTTTATAATAGTATGTGTTTTGTTCGTTTGTGTCTGTATTTTTGTGCTGTTGTTTTTGTATAATTTCCTATTTCTTGTATGAGTGTGTTGTCTGAAAGTTGGCATGAGGTGAAGAATCTGAGGGTTTGTTGGTGTATGAATTTTTGTACTGTTGGGAAGTCCAGTTCTTTGTGCATTTTGGTGATTTTAGTATATTTTGGATACTTTTTTATGATTTTTAGGAGATTACACAACGCACAATAGCGAAGCATGCACCCGGTAAATATTATTCATGTGGCAGCGTCACGAATATTAAGATTGGCATGTAAAGTGGCTGGGCTTAGTTACGAACGAATTCCTAAGATCTTAATAAGCGCTGTGCCGACTGGGAAGCGTCTGAGGTGTAGTCCGAGGCGTATATGGGAAAATTGCGTTAAGTGTGAACTTGATTTGGGTTTTGGATAGAGGACCGTGGACTGAAGCTCATAAGCTTAGATTGGTGGTATCGGCATCGAGCCTTCGGGTTCGCTAGGCGATATTATTATTGTATTAATTAAGACATTGAAACTGATTTTTTTTTGTTTAGAATTCTTGTCAATACATGATTACTTTTAATTTGAATATTATTTTATTGCCTTTTTAAGACTATTTCATGCAATTAACTATTCAGGAACTATTTTATGGTTCATTTGTTTATTTACAGTCGTAAAAATTGATCGAAGTTATGTTAAAGGTCAGAATAGAAGTTTAGAAAGACGTTAAAAGGTTAATTTAAAAGCCGGTCACGAAGGGATAGTGGGGGTGAGGTGGGGAACGGAGTGGGGATAGAGTTGGGGTGGAATCAGATAGCAAAGTTCTATAAAACATCGCCAACAAACACGGCCACTATCTCGGGAACAGGTCTCGCTAGGAAAAAAAATAAAATAAAAAATAGAAACAAAAAATAAAAAGTGGGAGATACAGAGATCCCAAGTGCCTTTGCCGCTGCTAACCTTTCATTAGGCCGCTATCGCCTGCGGAGATCTAAGCCCAACCATTTGCCGGCTTATCACGCACGTTAACGAAGTGGGTTTCAGTTCCAACACTGGCTGAGAGAAGATCGAACACTTGGCGCTCTCTTTCGATGAATGAACTGCTACATCGTTATTTATATCGTTTTACTAAAAAAAAGAAACATAGCATATTTTTAAAACACGTTTCATAAAAAAAAACACATATTTAAGCGGGTTTCAAATGCCGAACCAAGCGTGACATAGTCATCAATCAATACTAGTTTTACTTGCGGTACTTGTTATAGACTTCTTGATACATGAAAAGGACAGAGATGGAAACAAGGCGCAGTTAAGGGCAAATATGAGAAACTTGGGAAAGAAATGAAACCTAAAACATCTTCGTATCTAAAAAAAAAACACTACTATATTAAAACCAAAGAAACAGGGATCAGCTGTCCCTATCAATAATCATAATAGCAATCATAACAATAATAGTTACAATCTAATAAAGATTCACAATCCCATTTGATTAGTGATCTAGTCATTCCTTAAAAAAAAAAAACGGGAAAAAGTATATGATCGTCCTTAATATTTTAATGTGTGGACAAAATCTATTACCAATTTATTAAACTGCAATCTTGTTACAATCTGAATATAATCAGAAAAAAAAAGTCCTACTTTCAGAGTTCATCTTTCTTCCGGTCGAATCAAGAAACTTCTCGCCTGGAGTAGCAGTTTTCAAACCTATTCATGACTTATTGGGACGATCCGCTCATCGTATAGGTTAATTTCCGCCAGACTAATCATTTTCAGTACAGCTCTGTGCTCTGCTGCGCCCTAACGACCCCATTCGACTGATTTCTATCGATCGAGATTGAATATTTTTTCTAAATCCGACGGTTGCCGTTACACTAGTTTGCAAAGGTTTGTAGAAACTGCGGTTTACAACGCCCCGATTACTGACGAGATTTTTTTTTAAAGAATACAATATTTGTTAATCTAAATACCCCCCACTTAATCACAATATTAATTATATTTCTTTACACTAGGTACAGTTATGATGTAGGAACCTCAATGAAACATGAAGGCTTGAAGCCGATACCACCAATTTCCGCGTACGAACTATCCAAGGACTACTACAACAATTTTACAAACACATCTTAATCTTTGGGAGGCTATTTCAATAATATTAACCAGGGTAGATCCTCAACGAAAAACATTTTACTATCCCTCTGTACTATTAAATAGATCGTTTTATGTTAAGGGAAAATGTTTTATGTTTATAAGTTACAAGACTGAAAAGACAAGAAACTGCTCGACGTTTTCGCCTACTTGAACATTTACTGGACAAACGTTCAAAGCTCCCAATTAATTACAAAAGACTCATTTACATGACAGTTATCAGACCTATTTGGACGTACGGAGTTGAGCTTTGTGGCTCTACTAAACCATCCAATTCATCTCGTATCCAATCCTTACAATCCAAAATCCTTGGGAAAATCCTCAATGCTCCTTATTATGTCACAAACAAACTCATCCATCATGATCTTAATATCCCATCTGTTGCTTATTTGGCCCAAACTAGATACCTATCCTTCCATGAAAAGCTCCATACACACTTGAATCCACTAGTATCTCAACTTGCTCCCCATAATATTCCTGATAACCATCCGAGGCGTCTGAAAAGAAGATGGTCTCGAGACCTTCTACTATAGAACTTTACTGGAGTGCTATCAATGGATAGTTTCTCCGTGCTATATGGAAAATACAGACAATATAAGAATAAAAATGGTACAAATATATTAAAACATATTAAATATAATCAAACAAAAGTAAGGTGAATACAGGCCATTCACCTTACTTTTGTTTATTTATATTTAATATATTTTAATATAATTGTACCATTTTTATTCTTATATTGTCTGTATTTTGAATATAGCACGGAAGAAGACCTACAAAGTAGGTCGAAACGTTGGCTAATCAATAATGTTTTTCTCCAATTCTACGAGAAATTCATTGTGATCTCTACCCCGACCACTTTCTTCCACATATATTATCAAGGTCAACAAATATCATTCAAAATTTAAATTTGTTTTGTATGATTCCGTATGACCTATGCCGTCATTCATTATTTTTCACTTTTATATTTTGAATATCTAATCCGTTAGTATAAATTACAACTAGGTAATGATTTATTAATGAACGTGAAAGAAAATTAAGGTTAGTTAGGAAGTAATAGGTAGAAATGGTATCAACTACCTCCCTTTTCATGGAATTTATTACTCATTTTAGGTAGATTAATGACAAAATCACTTTTTCAATCTTCTTGCAGTTTTAAGTGTGAGTTCTGTATTTATTTATCGTAGTATCCATACAGCTTAATCTATTTGATCCTTCAATACTATACGAATATTACTTTACGGTCGTCGATATGCATCCATTGAACGTCAGCATGGTTAAGTCAGAGCCTATTGTATTTTTAATTGCTTGTGAAATTAACAAGAATATTGTATTTGTATGTTTATTTGCTGGCAGTTCATTTCTTAAGTGTTCAAATCTGTTTAAAATATTCCGTGTTTGTAAGACGATAACCTCAATCTTCAATCAACCTCGATGGGTTTACAGAGGAAAGGAGTTGTTCGGAAAAATGGGTCAGTAAATTTGCTTTTTGCCCTGTTTGAGGAGGGGCATTTTGAATACTCACTGTCATAACAAAATGACAGTGACGCCTGTTTTAGATTCATGACCGGCCGATGGAGGGGGGAGGGGGCGATCATGGAGAGGGGGAGGTGGTCATGTAATTAAAAGCTACGGACCATGAATCAATATTGACTTAATTGAAGCTTAGCTCACTTATTTACCTGATAGCCATCCATCACGACGTATGACAGCTCTCAGATCCGCCCACTTTGTGGTTAGTACTTCCAACTGCCAAGGAAATTATGTGGTCTGCGGTTTATATATATGTTATATATGTTTATATAAAAATACAATAGGCTCAGACTTAATTATGTTGACGTTCAATGGATGCATATCGATACGACCGTAAAGTAATATTCGTATATATGAGAGGAAAATAGTTGACTGGATTATCAAATGTAGAAAGGAGATAGTTGGGGGGTGCAGTAAAAAAAAAACACTGAATAAGTGCTAGACTTTTATTTATGTGCCTACAGTGTAGGTCATCTTCAGGGCTATGAGAGAGAAACAAACAGAACAAAAATTATAAAAACGTACAGTAACAATAATATGGTGACATGTAATGTAGAAAATTAAACTGGTGGCAGGTATGAAAATTAAAGATAACGAATATTAAAAAAGTGACAGAATATAATAATATTAAGATATAGACAGATTTAATAAAATTAATGATAATGAAAAGAAATAAAAATAGTGACAGATATAATAAAATTAAGATAAAGACGGATTTAATGAAATTAAAATAGTGACAGATATAATAAAATTAAGATAAAGACAGATTTAATAAAATTAAAGATAATGAACAGAAATTAAAATAGTGACAGATATAATAATTAAAGATAACGAATATAAAATAAAATACAGAAAATAAATGTACAGAAAGAATAGAAAAGTAAAAATAATATAAAGGGAAATAAAAAAGAGGAGGTAAACCAAAGATACAAGAAGAGAAGATTAACATATAAAAAAGGTTGGAACATGAAGAATTTAGAAAAACTAGTAAAATAAAGATATATATGTATGATAACGGACTTCTAGAGGTTACATAAGTAAATGTATGAGACATAATAATATTGGAATATGTAGAAAGAAATGGAAGATGTCTCGTAGAATGACAGTTAGAAATGTAAATAAAATGAAAAGTACGGAACTGTATGCACAATAACTAATGTGAATAATAGTATAACTATTGTACAGTAACTATTGTGTACAATAACTGTTTGAAAAATAGTAAAAATAGTAATGTTCGTATAGTATTGAAGGATCAAATAGATTAAGCTGTATAGATACTACTATAAATAAGTACATAACTCATACTTAAAACTGCAAGAAGATTGAAAAAGTGATTTTGTTAATAAACTACCTAAAATGAGTAATAAATTCCATGAAAAGGGAGGTAGAGGATACCATTTCTACCTGTTACCTTCTAACTAACCTTAATTTTCTTTCACGTTCATTAATAAATCATTACCTAGTAATATGTTTCAATACAGTTTTAAAAAAGTAAAAAAAAAATATACATAAATATATTCGCTTTGTCTTAAATAATAGAAAAGTATATATATAAAAAATGTATAAGAGGAAGAAAATGGTTCGGGTGGAGGTAAAAAAAAAAGATCATAAGTACAGAAAACTTTTTATTGGAGAACCAACGTTTCGACCCACATTTAGGATCTTCAGGGCTAAATATGCGAAATTAATAAAAAATACCTCAGAGACCTTGATAGTAATGTATTTTAATTTTAATATTCACCGCATGTAATTTTAATTGTCAGTATTTTTCATATTTAGCCCTGAAGAAGACCTGCAATGTGGGTCGAATCGTTAGCTCTCTAATTAACAGTTCTCCCTAATCAAGAGGATTTTTTTAACCTCCACACGGACCATTTTCTTCTTCGTATATAAAAGGTCAATAATTATTATTCAAGACAAAAATGTATACTTCGGCCAGTTCGAAAATAGCTTTCTATTTCTAGAAAATACCATCCCACGATACCATTTTCGAATGAAACAATTCATTTAAGAGATTCTCGTATAACGTTTATTTTTACGTTCAATACAAATTTCTCGCAAATGAGGCACATTTTAAAATTCCAAACAAAAAAGTAAAAGTATTACAAGTATTAAGTATTAGTATATTTAGTATAAGTATTAAGTTCAAAGTATTATAATTATTTCTGTACATATTTATTTTTTTTAATATGAATAAATGGAGATTTGAAACAAAAAAGGCACATTTTAAAACGAAAGTAATCTGTTCAAATGTAGCTGTAAAAACGAAACATGTATATTTATTTTCTCAAGGAAAAAGTATTTTCAAAATATAATTTATTTTATTTTGCTTTTTTATTAATTGCTATAATTTTTAAATATTTTTATTTTGAAGCGAAAAAACTTCTCCAGGCCGGGATTCGAACCTGAGTTCTCCAATCCATTCATTCCCGAGTTCTGAATCCGGCCTGGACAAATCTTTTCTCTTCAAAATAAACATATTTATGAAATGCTTTGTACAATGCGAAAATACCTTTCTAGATTCCCACGATACCATTTTGACCACGAATGAAACAAACCGCTTAAGAAATTCTCGTATAATTTTAAATTTTACGTTCAATAAATATTTCTCCCAATCGAGGCACATTTTAAAATTGTATGATTCGTTTTCTTTTCTTATATTTAAATAACCTATTTTTTACATGAGTTCTGTGACTTGTCAATAAAGTTGCTACAAGGACTTTCCATAACTTCAGTTATAGTTTTAAACATACATGTATGTGCATATTCACTTAAATCTTCCTTAAATAGTTGAGGTAAATTGTTCTTTTTTTTAATAGTGGTTATTATATTTAGCATATTTGAAAAGCATCTTTTTCTCTCTTTTTTAGTAAAAAATTTAGAGATTCTATTAGTTTTAGTTTATTTTAATAAAATTGCACGGGTATAAGATTTTTTTTCTATTTATTGGATGTAATAGGTACATAGGCCAGCTTTGTTTTTTCTGTACCCTTTAGTTATATTAAAAAAAAAAATGATTTACATTTTCTTTCCTATTCTAATTCTTATTTAAGGATCAAAGAGGTACAAATGATTTTATTTCCATGAAGAATAAATTGCATTTGTGGATGGTTATCATGCTTTTCAAAACTCCTTATTGCTCTTTATTCAAATATTCACCCGGCATGCGAATATGTTAAGAACTTCAATGTTTTAGATTTTATAAAATAGTTTTAATGTCAAATACGCTTTCACTAGGTAGATCATTAAATTTTCACTTACAATATTTAATACAATGTCCTAATATTAAGGATTTCGTTAAGTAATTAGGCGTTTTGTTCATTTTATGGTTTGTATTTCAATAGTTAAGGATAAATACTATTGTTGTTTAAGTATTTTTATTTAAATTATGTAAACACACACACACACACATATAAAGAATAAGTATTTTATAATAGAGCCAACACTTGGTAGGACAAAACGTTCTCTGACGAACCTGAGCAAGCAGCTGATGAATTAAATGCAGCTGCCTTTAAAAAAAAAAAACCTCTTAAGGAAGAGAATGATCAAACAGAAGCAGTACCAACTGTTCCTGAGAAGGACAGAATAAAGGCTGGGTGTGTTTGCTTAGGTCCTTCTCCATGTGGGCTCTTCTGTGGGTCGCCTTATCAACAAAATTATCGCATCCACATCCACATCATATTCTCCTTCTTCCATATCTCTCTTCCGGCATAAGGGAGCTGGCGAAGTTAAAAACAGTTCTGAAAGGTCAGGTACTTCATACGCCTCGAAATTTAGTTTAAAATTTGTAAGTTTTACTCCGTATTAAGAGGAATATCTTTGTTTCTTCGCAGAAAAAAAGTAAGCTTCGACACTAAATTATGCCTAAATGAATATTTAAACTATTTTTAAAATCCATTAGATTCATTTATTTTTCCGAATCAGAGGCGAAAACTGAATCTATGAGATTATAGTAGATTAAGAACTTTTTTTAGCAGATGATCCGGTCGGAGAAAAAAAATCCTTAAAAGTATCGTAGATAATTAATGATTAATTGACGATTAGCTTGGATTGGTAAAAAGATGTTTTAAATGTATGACAAATGAAAACATGGAACAAATTTCTTAACTCAGAAATAGGTCGGATTGAAAGGGTAAACAAAATCAGGCATCTGGACTATACAGGAGAATGGATTAGATAAAGCAGCTGTTGGAGATCGGATTCTAAAAATGGAAATTGCTAATGGATTAAAAATGAATACCTACAAGAAGTGAATCTCCTGAAATGGCAATATAAAACTATATAAAACTGGCTCATTTCCAGTGAGTGCCTCTCGAAGATCTATATACTATATAAAAATACTAGAGAACCTGGAAAAGAAGAATTTAAAGAGAAATCATGGATGAAGCTCAGGCTCAAGGTGAGTGGAAACTCTGAAGTAATAGAGAAATCTACAAGAATGTTGAATTAATCTCGGATAATATGCGGAAAAGGAGAATGACAATCCTCGTAGAACTATACAGAATGAACAATCAAGATTGACCAAACAAATATTTGAATATTTTTAGAAAAAGAAGACTAAAGAAATAAAGAAAGATTCGAAAAAGTGGAATATTAAAGAGTCTCACATACTAGGAAAAAGTTAATTTTTGAAACCAATGAAGTAAAATGATTAAATTTGGAAGAGTTTCAGGATGAAAAAAGACCAGAGAATGGACAAAGCTGGACAGAATATCAAAAGTAAGGTGCTAGTGAACACATCAAGGAATATTGGAGGATAGAAAACTCCAGTAGTGGAAAGGAACGAAATAAAGTTGTTGCGTGATCTGAAGTGGTCAATAGGAAAATAATATATCAAAAATATAATTTAAAAAAGTATACTTATATATATGCATATAATTGATTGATTTAAATACTCGATTTATTAAGTGTTGAAGGAAAACTAAATTGAGTTTCTCTTTGTAAAAATGGTTAAATTTATTTTTATTATAACAATTATTTCATGTAACATACGTGTGAATTGATCGCAACTCTCACAATATTTATATTACATACAAGTATTGGATGGTATTTCACTGATTAATGTTTTAGTATCCATTCTTCATCGATTTGGTATGAATATAAGACAAGCCTAGTCTAGGAACGTCGTCACAAAAAAAGTAAAAAAAAAAAATGAATCTCGAGAACTCGATAATATATATATATATATATGTATATATATATATATATATATATATATATATATATATATATATATATATATCTTCTTTATTCCAATGATTTCAATTGTATCTTTATTTTAACATATAAATTGAGCCCTGAAGAAAACCTGCAATGCCGGTCGAAGTTGGTTTCTAATAAAGAGTTTATCTCTATTTAACTATTTACTTAACCACTCTATTTAACCATTTATTTTTGTCCTCAACCCAGACTTTTTTTTTCCTTTCCTTCATATTTAAATAATCGCTTACTTATTATACCGGGCGATATAAACTTTTTTGATAAATCAAACATGGAATCGCCCATAACGAACATAATACATAAGAGTGCACACACAGCCACAAGATCCTGGTAATAGGAGAGTGTACATCCTTCATCAAGGTGTGTACAACCGGACCGTGCAGTGTTCTCACCGAGGCAGACCGCAAGTACATCAATACCGGTTGACATCTTACACCAAGGCGAGTCTTGGAGAACAGATCTGGGTGCATCGAGATGCCTCGACCTTCCATAGTGAAACGTAATAAGGGATGCTTGCTTTTAGTGTTAGTTTATCTCATCAAAATAGCAATCAATGATTGCCCTCAAGATGACCTACATCGTAGGCCGAAACGTTGGCACAATTAAAAGTTGTGATTATTTTGTGTTATTTTGACTGCACCCCCTGACCAATTCAGTCCATCGCAAGTAAAATTATACGTCAAATTTTCTGTGATAAAAAAGCGGAATTAATTACATAGATAGATTTTATAAGTATGTTACATAAATGGTTGTATATTTATTTACATAGCCTAAAATATAAATTGGGGGGATCTGGCGGTTGAACCTGATCTCGGACAAATCACTTCTCGTAGAGGCTGAATTAGAAACTGCCCAGTCTCTACCATTTACTGCCTATGGTACTTAATGGGTTGTATTAGTACAGGTGTTTTTCCTTTTATATAGATTATTTATTTTAACTATTATATTAAAGTAGGGGAAATAATATTTCTGATGCATCTGTGGTGTAGTGGTGTGATGGTGAGGATAACAACTTACTATACCCTAGATCGACGGTTCACAGCCTGGCTTGTTCTTCAATTATCCATAATCCTCCGAGAAAAGAAGACTTCTACGTTGAATTTGTTATTTGAGTACATCCACTGGGTAGTTTCTCTACCTGCCTTTATCCCATTATGTATCTTTCATTATATTAACTTATATTATTATACAGTTAATAAATTTCAATAAATTTGTTTTTATATCAATTTGTTTGTGAGGCAAAACTTTATTTCGTGGTGAACTTTGAATTTTTAAAATACCTGCAATAAAATATTTTCCTCTCAATAATCAAGTAACGGTTCCCTTCATCAGTAAAATATTTCTATTAACGTAAGTGAATAAATATTTCCTAAGTTAATTTGGATATTTAAATAATCCATCTTCACGGGGATTCCGTGACTTTTCAAGAAAACTGTTTAAAGCTCTTTCAAGTGATTCTGTTTATTTATTTTTACTATGATATGTATTTTTTTAAATATTTAATTTTTATATTTACGGTAAATGGGGGCGACGTGTAGTGCAGTGCTTACACTGTCCTTCGGAAGAGACATAAAACGGGTGTCTCGAGCCTTTGCGGTGTCAGGAACTCCTTAAAGATCCTTTGCTGGATAGGAAAAATATATGACTCCCACTGTAGCGTCGTCCGGTTAGTCATAACTGCATAAAGTGGTGTCAAATAAATAAACAAAAATATTGCTGCGTACCTATTTTTTTCTCCGTAGCCTCATGGTTTATTTGAAATTGATATTTATCAGGATAAATAGGATTGACGGGATCTCACTAACAGCAGCAAGAGCATTTAAAGAGAGGGATGAGGATGAGAGGATTGCTGGATTTCCCATGAATAATAGGCTCTAGTGATGGTGCTCACTATTTCTGATTTGGAGTTTGCTAGTTTGTTTCGTGCAGTGTGTTATTAGAACCATAAAGAGAAATGTTGTGGTGAGAAGGAAACACAATAGACAGAATGAAAAGGTGCTAATTGGCAAGGAAAACGGAGCATGTTGAAATTAATCGAGAAAACAATAAGGAAAATTGAAGGACGGATCGAAAGGTGAGTCGAGCCTCGCGTGTTTATGTTAACTGCCGGCTAATTTTCGAAAAGACGCAGCTGATGTACAGAGGCCTTGATTAGAGAGCTTTGTTCACCCCCTCCCTCCCCCCCAGTGTTAGATTTATATAGCCTTCGTTACAAAGCATCCTTTCATTCGAATAATACCCAATTTTACAGGCCTCTACCGGAACGTTCGTATTTTGCCCCACAACCGAGAACTTTACCAGTGCCTCTTATATTCATAGCTGTGAGTATGAAGGGATTAATTTTAGCCTAATTACTAAGGGATAAAAGGATTTTAATTTGAAGTAGCTCAAGGCGAGGACAGGTAAAACCTTATCAAGTGCTTCGTAAAATTCCTATTTTCATGTACACTTCCGAAACTAAATTCAAACATGAAAATATTCAACAATTATAACAAAATTGTATACCTGTATTCAAAGAAGATTACTTAAAGTGTAATTCGATGAAAAAGCTTTATAATCGGAATGAATTACAATTACAGTACATTCGGTATCTGTTCCGTAAGTTGCCGCTTCGAGTAGAGTTATAACAAGTATTATCTGTTTATTCGTTTCATTTATAATATTTTCCACAAATACTGGATATCGTGAGCGTTATTAAGGAAAAGATAATGTAATTATGGATAATGTGTTGATTTCAGTAATCATTGAATTACGAAACAAAAGTTTTTACGTATAGATGATATGTTTGCTGAAACGTTTATTTCTAGATGGAATGATTACCGAAATATACACATTTTCTATAGCTACATTCTCTTTTTCATAAAGCTCATGATAACTAGTATTTTAGGAAATTATTAAAAATGAAACGAATAAAAAATTGTGATTCAACTCGAAGTGACAATCTACGGAATAACTACCTTATGTTTTAGCTTTAACAAGAATTAATTTTAATATTTATTCTTTTTAATAATTAATTTTTTGAAATTTACAACTGTATTATATTTCAACAAATTAATGGAATGAATGATATCTCATGGCATGAGATAAGGGCAAACAAGAGAAACTATCGAGAACGGAGATAGTTGGGGGGTGCAGTAAAAAAAAAAAACACCAAATAAGTACTAAACTTATATTTAGTAAGTGCCGACGTTTCGACCTTTAGTGTAGGCCATCTTCAGGGCGACTGGGAGAGGAGCCGCTGCGTGCACCGAATCGGTGAGATAGGTCTCACTATAGGTCGAAACGTCGGCACTTACTAAATATAAGTCAAGTACTTATTTGGTGTGTTTTTTTTTTTACTGCACCCCCCAACTATCTCCGTTCTCCATTTTATCATCCAGTCAACTATTTTCCTCTCATAAGAGAAACTATCCTTTGGTAGTGTGTAGTAACAAAATTCAACTTAGAATGTCACGAGGCCATCTTCTTTTCACATGCTCCGGAGGATTATCGGGAATCGAAGAAGCAGCTAAGTTTAAACTATTAGGTAAAAGATTTATATCGGGTTCGGACCAAATGGGTAATCATCATATTCATCAACAAATGGGACATTGAGATTATTATGAATGACTTTATACGTAACAAATAAAGTAGCATTGAGTATTTTACAGGATTTTGGATAGTCAGGATTGGATACGAGAGTAAATAAATAATTCACTTCCCTATACAACGATTTGTTAAGAAACAGAACAGTCTCTACCATGTACTGAACCCAACACCCTACAGATTTACACCAATACCCCTAGAATTTATGTATTCTCCAAAAATATTTAAATCTGTCTTCAGATAAAGAAAAAATTGAAATGTTCCTTAATCGCTTGAGCTATCTATATACTATCCATATCATTTAGTAGATTATAGCCCATGGCCATTAACCGGATCCATTGGAGCCATAACATTAACCTCAGGAATAGTTTTATGATTCCATAAAAATGAAATATAGCTGTTTTATATAGGAGTAACAAGTCTGCTATTAACAATAATTCAATGATGACGAGACATTATTGGAGAAGTCACATTTCAAGGATATCACACCAATAAGACTACTAATGGATTAAAAATCGGAATAATTTTATTCATTATTTCAGAAGTATTCTTTTTCATCTCCTACTATTGAGGATTTTTTCATAGATGACTAGCACCAACTGTGAAAATGCTAGGACCTCCAAAAGGAATTATAATGTTTAACCCAATATAAATCCCACTATTAAATAGGATGATCCTTTTATGCTCAGGGATAACAGTAACATATACAATGATCAACAAAACGTGTATTTTTTTTTTTAATCTATCTGTATATTTCTACTTTTACAACATAAATAAAGATTAACTTGACTTAGCAACTGACATGGCCATGAATCAAATAAACGGTAGATGCTCTGTCATATGCCCTCAATAAACATGAGATACAATTACGAAAGAGACCATTCGTGTTTCAAAAATCGCGTGACGCAGTGTCGTCTTCGCCAGGACTAGAAACAACCTTCTCTAAATCAAATTGTCCCAGTTAGCGAGAGTAAAACAATCTTACCAACTGAATATTGAATCGCATTTTCATTCTTAACGTAACTGGCATTCCAAACAATTTTGTCCTTATAACTTTTTAGTAGTTGGGTAACCATTACTTGGTACAAATGGGGATTTGGCACACGATCCTTTCTGTTTGCTTTTAATTTATTTATTTCCGATAGTTTACCTTCGTCTTTATCCTTATACGCAATCCTGAGACGCACCCTTACCTTAGGATATTTCTTCGAGTTATATCAGCATTATTAGATGTCAGTACTCCCTAGTTTCTTAACTATTCCAATTTCTAAGTAACAATATCCTTTTCTAAATCTGCGAACTCTTACCTAGTGCATTTCCCATCTTATTCTTAACTGACAGCACCCAACCAATTAATTCCTTGAGGAATCTCCTTCAGTCCTCCCTGCTTAGGGTATTCTCTGCCCGTTCCAGTCCGTAAAGCTTCTTTCTTAACTTCCTTCAACATCAATTATTTCTTATATCCCAAGACCCCTTAAATATTATATTGGTATTTTTTAATTAAGTTATTTATACATTATTAAACTTTAATATATACTTAATTCATATCTGCTAAGTCACGTGGTTTATTTAGTTATTGATTTGTTACACACCAGCGATATAAAGGTCCCCGTCTATAGCAAATAAATTAGCCATCCTGTTATCGACCGTGGATCGACACTGTGGGATCTCGAGATCCTCCTGGGGCTCACCCAGCCCCTATAAAGTTACTATCCTTAATTTGGCATGATCTTGGCCAAATTACCTCCCTTCTAATCCGTTGGCTGAATAGTTCCGTTCCTAATAATTAAAGCGGTTGCTTAATTGCTTCGTTCGATTCATCTTTGGGATCCCTAGAGATGCTTTGGTGACCCGATATTACGAAGAATTGAAATGGCTCTACCCTTCCTACCGCCGTAAGTACGTCCTAGCATCTTTCCTTTACCAAGTTATCCAATCCCGTCGACCATCTTACATTTTCGATCTCCTTCAATTCAAAACCACAGTCCTCTCCCGCAACACCCGTTCTCGGCTCTCTGATCTATATACAGCATCCCACCGAACTGCAGCTTTTGACAGAGCTTTCCTGATCCGATCCTCCTCCCTTTGGAACTCTATACCTTCTTCCATTCGTCGTTCCAATAATCTTCCAACCTTCAAATCCCGTATATTCCAGCACCTATTATCCCTACAATTCCCAAAAAATCGAAAATAGTAGGGGATCAGTACCGACTTAATTGCTCTCTTTATTCAATGAAGAATGATGTTTTTAGATGTACATTTGTGTGTGTTATTTTGTATTCATATATTTGAGTGTGTGGAATTTAAACCATGTACATATATATTATTAATGTCATAAAGATAGATATTAAAAAGGACAAAAAGGGATGAAAGGTAAATCTCGGATAATATTGTTTAATCTTTCTTTTTTGTTTTTTTTCTTGGCATAAATTTGATATATGTGACCATAAATTTGTTTCTCTTATATAATTATTGTAAACTTATTTTAATTTTTTTTCTTTCTTTTCTTCTAATATGTTTTTGAAATACTGTTATTGTAGGTAATTCACATTTTTTATTTGTTCATTTTTTTATTCGTTCTCACTAATTAAATTAATTGTAATAATTAATTAAAAGTAATTATTTAACACTCTAAGATTTAATAGCTTACAATGCCTGTATTGTTATTCTATAGGGACTCGTCCCAGAATAAATAAAGACATTATTATTATTATTATTATTAATATGCAATGAATCCAATATACATACTCCATCCGGTAGTGGTACAAGTTTTTTTTAATAGATTAATATATTTTTTTCTCTTTATACTTCCATCCACACCTGTCAAATACAAGTAATTGACAATCAGCAGATTGGCTGACTGAAGAAAAAAATACAAAATGACATGGAAGGCATGACGAAGAACAGTAGCCAGAGGTACCTCTCCATTGGCTTTCTTTAATTTCCTACTGTAATAGATCCCTCATCCACGTCCTTTTAGATTAATATATTAAAATCTAATATATATCAGGGCTTTATTTTACGGGTTTTGTCCAAATCTCTCGATTCCCATAACTTCATCTATCTCGGCACTTCAGCCAGTTTCTACTCGGTCTTCGCCTCTTTGTTCTTTCTCGTGGCACCTACTCCACTATTCATCGAAGCTATCTATGTTCCCCATTCTTTTTAACCGTGCGAACCACATGAGCTGTTTCTGTTGGATTCTTAATTTTTTAAAAAAAAAAATAGATATACAATTATTCTATTTATAATAACTTAAGATATTTAATCGATATTTATAAGAGATACATACAATGATATAAAAAAAAAATAGACAGTAAAATATATGAGGCGTATTTTTCGAATTTATCTCGAACCCTATAAGGTCGACACGTACCATTATGAAGTGCGATAAAAATAAATCTAAAGTTGTGACAGATATGTGTTGCCCAGTTAGTTTTCTCCCTCTTCAAGTTGGGCTGAAGTTTGGCTCTCATGTCGTGGGGAGGTGCCAGTGTGTTTTGGCTAAGTTTTGAAAGATGGAACCCGATACTCCCATTCTTTTACCTTTTGTTCTAAATTTCTTTCTTCCTCGTTCTTTTTGTCTTTCTTTATCTTTTTTTATATACAGTATAGACAGCGGAAGATATTGTATCAACAACGAGTTGGTAGTGTTGAGTCTACTACTGATATTCGGTCTGATTAAAACTCCTGCACTGATTAGAATAAATCATATATATAAATGTATATATACACACAAGTATGCGTGTACACATACACGTAGGCTTATACATACTTTATTATACTAGTAATATTCTAATCTATACATATAAAACAGCCCTCCACCGCGTCAGTCTCTCTGTTCACGATAAACTCAAAAACAACTGCATGAATATTCATGCGGTTTTTACCAATAACTAGAGTGATTCATGAGGAAGTATTAGGTATATAATTTGTCAATTTGATTAGGTATATAATTTGTGTAAATTGTTTGGAATATAACGATAATTTTTGGAAGTTTTCTAAAACTTATAGCCGGCTTGGTGCTTTCATCGAAGATTAATCCCTTTGAGATGCAACGATAACATGCATGGTGGAATATTCCTATTATAGATCTACAAAAAGTCTGTGACAGCAGATCTATCTTTTAAGGATAGCTTACTGTACCTATTATATGTTCTAAAAAATGGTTAAGTACAATGCGGTATTTGGAAAGCTATTTAGACGCACACAATATTAATCCTTATCAATTTAAATACTTTGTCACGTTATTAGAATATTTTATATAATATAATTTAAATGAGTATCTTATGGGTTATCGCAAAAACTTAACGCGCATGAAAATAAATTCGTATATAATGAAATATTTGTTATAAGACAGACAAATCATATAGTCATAATATGTCTTAGTACTCGTGCAAATCTGGGGTGGGTTGCTAGTATTTAAATAAAAATAGATGGAAAAAATATATATATAAAAATAAGAGAAAATAAGAAGGGAAGATAATTTTATTATATATGTTTATTTAATCCTTCTTTTTAATGAAAGTTTGTTTTTCCTCATTTGCCTAAGCCATTGATACATTGGGATGCGGTCCTATTATAAACGGTGCTAATGTATCCTTATGTTTCTCATTTTCTATTTGAAAAATAGTTGTCCTTTTTTAAAATGAAATCCTCGGAAATAGGAGAAGTGAGTAATATGACGTTGAAAAGTATTATTTAAAAAGAAATCCATATCCGTATCTAGTACCCATATTAATGCAATCTAGACTTTACAAAATCACGTTTCGCTCTTTCAAAAAAACAGTGTCATAACTCGAAAACTTAATTTTTGA
This sequence comes from Arma custos, assembly GCA_037127475.1. Lineage (NCBI taxonomy): Eukaryota > Metazoa > Arthropoda > Insecta > Hemiptera > Pentatomidae > Arma > Arma custos. The sequence continues at coordinate 16,535,112 of CM073765.1, read as the reverse complement.
TAGAGGCATTTGCAAGAGGGCTCGTCAAAATTAAATCAAATGAGTCAAAAAAATAAAGGTAAGGCATTATTTTTGGAATGGTGGTATTGAAATTATTTTCTTAACCAATAGATAATTTTTAAAAACATGATTTTTTATTTTTATTTTAACTTATGCCTTTATTCCTATAAAACTTTTAGTTCAAACACGATACAACTCAAAATATGACTTTGAAAACATAACAAATTATGGAAATGGAATATCCCTGAATTGAAAGCTTCAACCAATACAATTGCCACTGAAGACTTAACTCGAAAAGCCAATTTTTGAGTTGTGTCTTTGCTCTTTTGAAGGAGCGGTTTATGGCGTATTGCAATATATATACTGGTGTTATTACAGCTGTAGTTCATTACAGGCAATGGTTTATTAAGTATGTATGTTTAGGCTCCTGCCTCTAAGTGGTTATAGATAATCTGGAGAAAAACCTAGTGGTATAGATTATCTCGTAAGGGTTACAGTTGAACCTAACCTACAGTTGACCGAACAGTCTCATCATTTTCAATTACAGTAACTACGACAAAACCAGTGCTAGACAGACAGGTTCTATTATATATATATCAAGTGAAAATAAAAAAAAAATATATATGATTAATATGATTCTATGTAACAACCCCTATGATATTTTAAGTTAGATCATACTTAACACTCTAAGTACTGATAATGTCTTTCGCTTCCATCCTTTGTAGAATCAGCGATCCCCTAGCGCATCTTCTGGGATGCCTTTGTTTATGAAGACTTCTAAGAGGCTTCTAAGTATGCTTTTAATAAAGTCCGGAGCTCTATTATAGTTTATCAAATGATGTCTTTTAGTTCCTACTATTCCAGCAATTTACCATCTGCTCTTGTACAAAGCACTAATTACTACCTTTGAACCTTCAGGGCATCCAATTCCAAAGCATTAGCTTTGTTTGCCCGTGCTCATGACATATGGATATTTGCAATAGTGCATGATACCACAAGAGAAACCAGAATAAGAAATCTTTAGTGTTCATAACAAACCATAAAGTTAATATAGAAAAGCAAAAATTCCAAAGATATACAAAATACCTGCTAAGGTATAAGGGGAAAGACTGAAAAATGAAAATGAGTTTCAAAACAACAGGAAAAAAATAAAATCCATATTTTCCAATCAGGAATCATGTAGACAGGAAGAGCCAAATAAGAATACTAATCAATTCTCCCGCATCAAATGTGAATCCGAAAATACGTGTAGATTTTAAATTTGCTGATAATTAATATTGATGCTTCAAGATACAAAAGAAGTTAAAAAAAACAACAACAAAAAAGAAGATGCAATAGAGAGATATTTTTAGGAAATAATTGTTGGAAATGGAGGGATTCCAGAGAAGGAAGGAAATGAAAACAGATTCGAAAACATCTCAAGAGAGGAAGAAGATATATAAAGTGAAGATGAAGGAATACTGAAGGAAGAACAAGGAACACCAAAGGAATAAACACTGAAATTGGCTTATGGTCCCCAGAACACCCAAACGGAGAAAGAAGACTAAAGGAAAAATATTTTTTCTTGTGTTGTATATTTTTCTTCTTTAACCTCCTCCTTATTTCTATCCTATTTTGTGTACTTATATATGATAATATTTTAAATCACTAGGAAAAAACATATTTATGATAGAAAAGCAAAAGCTGAAAACCAACATAATGCAGCTAAAGGTGAATGTAAAAATTCCTAATAAAAACCTTTAGTCCAAACAAAGCATAGTAAACAAAAATTGCCGATATGTTGCCAAATCATCAGAAAGGCACAGATAGAGGATGAATAATAATCCTGTAAAGACCACATCATGTCAAGAAGATATTTATATTAATATAACTGTGAAGTTAGCTATTGTTTTATTTATTTTTATTGTTCTCTCGTCTATCCTGGTGATGCCTAACTGGTTTGTACAAGTTTATTCATCATTTTCAACATTACTTAATATATAAAGATATCCGTCATGCGTCTTCTTTAATCTCATTTAAATCTAAACTTTTCCAACATCTTCTAAATTCCCAATCAGGTGCTTTATAACCAATAGATAATTGATAGATATTTTCAACTTTATTGATTGATGAATTACTGTAAATATTCCTCTCATAATGAAATCATTTTTTTATTTTTTATTTCTGTTACCAGATGGTATCATGTATTTACTGTGTTTTTTTCCATAAGCCTAGTTCTTTTTATTGTAAATTTGTCTGTTTTTTTAATTTTAATTTTGCATCACTTTAATAAATAACACTAAACATACCTATTTAGTTATTTACTTTCAGGATATTTTGTAAATAAGTTTTTACTCAGTTGTAGGCCTTTGGCCAGATAAATATTTTCATCTCTGTTATTCTAAAGGGACCTGTCCCAGAATAAAGTTATTTTTCTATTTCTATTTCTATTTCTATATACGGTCAACCTTTTCAATATCAATACGAATATTTTTCTATTTCGGATTCTAATTAATAACCGAAGTGAAATAGTTGTATATTGGAAAGCTTTTATATGTAACGATTTCAGAAAAATGATCACCTAATATACAAAATCATTGAAGTTAATATAGGGGATAAATATATTAAATTGATTATTTATAATTTATTTTTTTTATAATTATTACAATTTTTAAATATTTTTATTTTGAAGAGAAAAGATTTGTCCAGGACCGGGATTCGAACCCGGGACGTCTGCATTTCCGTTGCAGTGCTCTGCCACATGAGCTATCCTGACACATCAGCGATCAATAAATCACATATTTATATTAAATTAAATAGTTCAGGGCGCAGAGCTCAGAGCTGCTATGATGAATCTTAGAAGTCTCCAATTTAGCATGCATCCTGTGGGAGCTACAAACCATCCTGGGGTTCATCCAACCTCGATAAATTGGGCGTCCTTAATTGGGGTAAAAACCTGGCGGTTAATGGTGATCTCGAACAAATGACTTCTCCACACTACAATTGTCCTAGAATCAGTAAATTCCCAACTTTGTAATGAGGCTAAAACCCTTCAGGGGCTGTAATGAATCAGGCATTTTTTTTTTGATAATGTATGTTATTGTGAATATTTTTATTTAAGATAAATTATGTAAATTTGAACATATTATACTCGTATGATTACTAATCTTAAGTTACCGAACTGGAGACCGGTAGTTGCAGATAACTTATTTATTAAGTTAAGAGGTGTAAACCATCTCTAAGGTATCTAGAAAAGGCCTTTCTTGAGCTCACCCAGCCTATATAAAATGGGCCTTATTAATTGGAATAAACATACTTTTTTTTAGTAACTACCTATTTCCAAGTTTTTCAAAACTCAGGATAGAGTGAGACAAAAATGAACACAGGCGAATTAATATTGAAGACCCGCGGCCCCTATCAGATTTTCCCTTTGCCCTTTGAAGTCCCTGGGGCTAGCCTCTGCTCTCAGGGCATCAAAGGTCCTTACTGGAAAAACATAAGCAGCTTTGGCTGAAGCATCATCAATAACTACTCCCGAGTTATTATTTCCTTCTTTTCTTTGAAGATCCTCCTCAATCTAACATTTTTCAAGGAGCTTTAGCATCATTTACAGGCGCCAGCGGGTTTAAAATATTTATAAACTAGGCAATTTATGCATTTATTTACAAACTCATGTTTCACGAAAAAAAAAAATTGTTGATTAGTTTGTTTGTAGATAAATATTAAACAATATTTAAAGAATCGCTATTAATTTTATCTTACTTTATCATTAAGTTTTTAATAAGTACGACAACCTTTTTATGTTTTTTTTTACACAATAGTATGTTTGCATAAGCATGAAAATCTTAATTTTTTTTACCGCACTTCTAAATAATTGAGCGATCCTGAGATTAACTTAGCAATTAACATTAAACTAAGCTACTCTTTGTTTTTATTTTAATTTATTATCTAATCGAAATATAGTTTTTCTTCTGTAATATATTATATATTTGTAAGCACGTAATAGTTCAAAACAGCTGTGTTGGTATAATAATAATCTTTTTTTTTAACGCTTTTGACTTGAGAATCATCTTCGAAAATTGTTCCTCTAGGACGTTGTCCTCAATTCTGAAGTGATGAAAATCTTTCGATAGGTCTGGCGAATAAGATGGGTGTAAGGAGGACTTCGGAACCCAGTTCGTTTAGTCTGTCGTGAAGCGTGAGGTCGTTTTTAAGAGTAAAGGTATAGTTTTTGTAGCATTATACGTGTATTATCAAATCCCTATGGTAGGATATGAAAGGAGAAGTGAAACAAATTATTATTATTATTATTAAGAAAGGAGAAATGAATTATTACTGTCATCGACCTCAACACAGAAACCAATAATTTTTGGGTCCAAATTTGGTTTTGTCATGAGTCCCGGTGTTGTGCTATACATCACCCTTCTCCGAACGAGGTAGTAATGTTTCTTGCAGCTCGGGTTACCGAGTCCCCAAGATAAACTCGAAAAGAAAATTTTCACGCAAATCGCGAGATTTGTTGATCATATTTGATTGTCTGTTAAACAATATGGAATGGCTCAGTAGTAGAGCGCTGAGTTACCATAATGGTCCTTAGTTCAAATCCCACTGATTTGCAGACTTTTATGTAATCTGTTAGCAGCCGGAGATCGATCCTTTGGAATCTAGGACCCACCCGGGGCTCATTCAGCCTCTATAAAACAGGTGGAAAACTCTGGTTGTTATGCGTGATATAGAACAAATCACCTCCCTGAAATACCGTAGTTCAATAAACAGTAATGTCTCTACCATGCACTCAACCCTGCATCTTTCATGCATTGTAGTGGTACAGGTATTGTTTTGTTACTAAATAATGTTCGTTCAATAGCAGTGATGGCGTATAAAAGCTCATTAAAATCTGAAGGCCGTTCATTAATTCCACTTTGAATTTCGGAAATAATAAAAAGGGACATTTCACATGAAACTACCCAATACTATGTTAATATCGCGTACACTATAATTATCTAGCTCCAATAGAGAAGATTCTGCTGATGCTGCAAATGAGTATTGGGGCGAGTGGTGTACATCTGCCAAAGACGAATGCTATACCAAGCTATAGCCGTACTTCTACCACGAAGAGGAGGAAGGGCGATAAAAAGAAAGGACAGAGGAATTACCGGAAGGTGGTGGTGGAGGGCAGATGTCCCCTGAGCTGGTTAGTTTTTGCCCTTCCCCCAGGACCAGCAGGACGAGGCTAGACCCTTCATTAGGCCCTGACAGGCGACCGCATCCCAGCCACATCTGCATTACACTGACCGCCGTCCGCTCAGGATCTTCTGCTGTATTCCTTAAGAAGAAAACTGATCTTCCCGGACCCTTATAGTATTATATAAACTATATATAAATCATAAACAATAAAGAAAATTAAATAATTAGAATATGTTGAAATTCTATAGTTTCATCTAGTTTCCGACGAAATATAAAGGAGTCAATTCAAATTCGTATACACTATTTTACTTGTTTCTACATTCAGGAGTAATCCATGTGGGATTGAAGTATTGTGGGTAAATTTAATGACAATGAGAACTGAGAAGATGCCTTGTCAGTAGCTGGAAAGTTGTAAAGCCAAACAATTATTTCATTTTTATAGATTAAGATATTAGATAATAATATAAAATGGGTGATTTTTATGAATAATAAATTTTTTTTAATTATTTTATAGGTCGTAAAGGGGAACAGGCACACTCTAAATTTAAGGTTAATGTTTGGATTTAACAAAGGTCCAGGATTCGAGACTGACTGTGGCATATTTAATCTGTCACTGGCCGTGGATCGTTCCTGTTAGAACCACACACCTTCGTGTGGTTTACCCAGCCTCTACAGCTTGAGCCCCAGGATTGTCTGCAGACCACTGAGGGTTTATCAATTGGTTTATTCATCAAAGTAATTCAGTGCTCTACACACCGACTTAAATCTCTCCCAAGGAAAGAATAACAAATTATTCTTTTCACGGAGTCCACTATTAGGTTGACTACTACAGTTAGTTACGTATAATAAAAAGTGAAAGATAGTTAGTTCATTTAAATAAAACCATAGATATGTAAATATATTGAATCAAAACTAAATAACACGTTTAAATTCATCATATAGCAATCAATTTACATTTTCTATGATTAGTTCTAGCATTTTTATTATTTTTGTAGCTTTTTATGATATAAATTTTCTTTTATGATATTCAGAGTATGATCTTTTATATTCTCTGGATTAAACGACTGTACCTTGTTAACTTACGATGTCTGGGTCACAACCAATATTAACAATCAGGGTTTTATTGTTATTCTAGAAATTATTAGTCTATAGATGAAGCACTAATTAACAAAGATTTATTGACATATTAACATATTTACTCTACAATCTCAGTAAACATATTAGTTTTTAATTAATACAAATGTAAAAGAACTAATAAAAGTAATGTAAATAAGTGAGCTCATTCGAAAATATAAGATTAATGAGGTTAGACAGAGAGGCATGCACAATCTGTCATCCAATCTCAGTTTGCTTTAGTTAATTGTGTGACTTTATTGCCTCAACTCCTGTCATTCATTAATTATTGTACTGTTCTTAATAATAAATTCATATTTAAGGCATTAATTACATTAATTAATTGCCGGTTTATAACGTGGTTAGTGACCGATCATAGATAAGCGTTTTAAACTGCATCTCGCATGTGTGTTGTTATGTGATAACGAGGAACCTATGGCTATTAAATATGCATTTATTTTATTATGAATGGAATTAATGAATGGATACTGAAAGAAAAGTCAATTGAGACTGTAAGGAAATAGAGGACTCATTATATAGATATATATGATTTTATGTATTTATTTTTACAAAAACCTCAAGGTAGTATCCTTGGCCCAATCCTTTATACAGTTTATACAGCTGACATCCCAACTCATCCTAATACTATCCTTACCACGTATGCTGATGATACATGTGTATTATCAGTCAACACCAATCCAGTTATTGCATCCCAAAGCCTCCATATCACTGATCTTGAAGAATGGTTTCAAAACTGGAGAATTAAAATAAATTCTCAAAAATCGCATCAAATCACTTTTACCTTACGTCGTAAACCAATGACTTCCTGCCCTACAGTATCCTTTAATAATATCCCACTGGTGCCTGTAGAACAGATCCGATACTTAGGGTTGCACCTCGACAAACGATTAACCTGGAATCCTCATACAAGACTGAAAAGACAAGAAACCGATGGACGTTTCAGGCTACTTCAATACTTACTAGACAAACGCTCTAAGCTCCCAATTAACTACAAAAGACTCATCTACATGACCATCATACGACCTATTTGGACTTACGGAGTAGAGCTATGGGGCTCCACTAAGCCATCGAATTCCTCTCGTATCCAATCCCTACAATCCAAAATCCTTCGTAAAATCCTCAATGCTCCTTATTTAGTCATCCATAACGACCTTAATGTCCCTTTTGTTGCTGATTTGGCCCTTACCTGGACCTATCCTTTCATAGCAAACTTCATTTCCACTCAAACTCTCTAGTTTCAAACCTAGCTTCCTCTTCAAATCCTGATAATCCTCCGAGGCGTCTGAAAAGAAGATGGCCACGTGACCTTCTTATTTGAACTTTGATTCGAGTACTACCAGTGGGTAGTTTCTCTACTTGTCATTCTCATGTCATTATGTAACACGCATTCTATTTACTTGTTGTATAATTGTAATACAGTTGTAAATATCAATAAATAAATTTAAAAAAAAAAAAAATTTACAAAAGAAATTAGCACGATTCTAGGACAGTATTAGGGTACTTTTTTTTTTATTTGATTATTTTATTGAGTTGTACAACTGTAATACATACATCTAGTACAATTGCTATAAGAGTAAATAATACATGATAGGACATGTAGAGATACTACCCACTGGCAGCACTCTATTAGGGTAATTTAAAAAACAAAACATATTTTACTCCTCTTACGGTAACTAACGTGCAAAAAAAAAAAAAATTAATTAAAAAAAACACCAAACGACAATTTGATTAGCCTCAATGATATTGAAAATGTTTATGATTGCAATGTGACAGAAAATAATAAAAACATATGTAACATACGTTAAGGATAGAAGAAGGGCATAACAGCAGGCAACTGTTCTTTTCAAAATAATAAAGTAGGTGCAACCACACAATAACTTTTTCATCATACAATTTTTGTGCTATTTCACTCAATCAGTGTTGCCAAAGAATCAAGACCTAATACAATGTTACTAATTATACAGTTCGCTGGACAAATGTTTTCCTTAGGAATTATATTCTTAACCTTTAAGTAGGATTTCCGCTTTCAAATATTACGTAGTTATGTATGGGGAATGATAACCGGTAAAACTTTAAAATTTAAGCAATAAACAACTGTTAAACTAACGGGTAGTAACTAAAGGGACACTCATCAACCAGCTGAGCGCAATCTGAGCCCAGGCTATTTTTTGCTCAGATATGTAGCTGATTAATTAAGTTTAAATGTTTGTAAATAGCAACTATTAATAGAGAAATGAAGGTGAATAGTTGAGGGGCAATAAAACTAGCAATTTTTTTGCAAATGACACATTATATGTATCAAACTTCACTACCGATTTATCAAAAAATCTGATAGATAAACAGAGCCTTGCCTATGTAATAACTGTTAATTTAATAACACTTGATAAGATAAACGCAGATTTTATATACTTTCTTTCTTGTTCTTTTGAATTATTATTATTCTTGGATTAATCAATAAATAAATTTATATGATAGGAACACCAAACTACTTTTAAATTAATGATAATTAATAAAGGAGTGAAGGTGTGTCCAGATAATGTTTTTATTTGGCCTCATGGCCTGCCATATTTACACCGGTTATACGCACGTGCTGGGAGCGATGAATGTAAACTTGAGGATAACACATTCTGGAGGAACATAATGGAGGCAACGACCCTTTCCAGCTGGGTCGGGGAACGCGGAATTGCTGGGCTGAATGAAGTGTTAAATGCTAACTCTGCTAACCGTGCTATTCGGACCATAAACGTTTTAATGTCCTCGTCCTCTACAAAGGTCGGCTTGTCCGCCATCCCTCCACTGTTTGATCGTGTAACTTAACAGCACGTGTGTAACCTATGCCTAGCAGGCCAGATTATCGAAGTATTTGTCTATATCAATATTAAAATTTGGGTTTCGAAAACATATTTTTCCTCATAAAAATCAAATAGTCATTTTTAATTCTTCTAAAATAATCAGTTAGATAAAATACAACAATAGACAGGAGAATCATGAGGACAATCATCAATAAAAAACTTCAAATTGGCGAGAAATGGAGATCGCTCCATAATGGAGTGGTCTATCGGGAAAATATATCAATAATAGAAACAATTCGGAAAAGAAGAATTGCCTTTTTCAGTCACATATCAAGATTGCCAGAGACCAGATTAATAAAACAATTCTTCAAATACTTTTGGAAAAATAAAACGAAGAACAACCGGTTCATAGAGGTCCAGGATGATTTAAAAGAATTAAATTTAACAATACGACTAATAGCAAACTGAAAAGAGAAGAAAGAGTAGGGATACGAAACTTAAATTGAAAACAGTTACAGAGAAACAATACACCATTACGGGTGAAGAAAGGACAGCTAGGTCTGAAAGAGTGAAGAAGTTTTGGGAAGAGGACACAAAAGACAATGATAATATTTTAAAGAGTATAATGAACATATATTGATTCAAGAGCTCCAAGTGTGATCTCACAAAATTCTGCTCCTTTCATAACCGTAGTCCTGTAAACAGCATAGTCTCTACTATGTACGGAACACAAAACACTTCATGGATTGGAATTATACAGATTTTAGGCTGTGAGGCAGGTTCAGTAACTGTGTGAACAATTCATCGTTTGCTCTGTATCATATGCTGTACACAGGTTTTTTTTTTTATAACAAATCGAATAATTGAAACTAAAATTGAATTATATTAATTCGATAAAAATTATTTCGGCCCAATACTATATCTATTTCCAATAGTATATACAGTTCCAGACGTGTAATGAATACATTAGGCTGCAGCAATGTGCGGTAGTGTATCACAAAGACCCGAATATTGTACTCCCATCAGGTTTTACATACAGACCAAAATATTGGACAGAAAAAATACGAAAAGGGAAAATGGGCAGTATAAAAACTACATTAAAAAAAAACAACAACATTAAAGTTTCACTGATTTGTACAAAAACAAGTACAAACTTGGGTAGTTACAACTTTAAAAATTGGCTTTGAATGAAGAAGAACGCCAATAATTTAAGAGAAAGAAGACAACTGTACAACAATTGGTGTTTGAGAAATTTAATTATACAAATGGAACAATGGGTACAATTTTATTTATAAAATAAAGAAAATGACTTTTATGAATATGAGTCCTTTTTAATTAATTGGGAGCTTAAAGCGCTTGTCTAGCAAATGTTGAAGTAACCTGAAGTAGCTTTTTCTTGTCGTTTCAGTCTAGTACGAGTCTTCCAAGTTAAGCCTTTGTCAAGGTGTAGTCCTAAGTACATGTTCTAAAGGAATCAGTGGATTGTTAATGTACGAGTTGCTATTAATAACTGGATCAGTGTTCACTGATAATAAACATGCATCATCAGCATACGTGGTAAGGATATTATTATATTACTTAAAAATTGTCAGACAAATATTTTGATGTAAAATTGTTCATTTGCCATTAATATATCCAATAAAGGTTTAATTAATTACATTTTTCTGTTTTATAAATATTTATTGCCACTTTCCCCTGCATAAATCTGGATTACGATTTAATTGCTTTTCATCAATCTGTATTAATTGAAGCGAGTTAAATCGTGAAAAATGAAAACCAATGAGACAGACTCGGATGAGAGGGTTTTTTCGAGATAAATGAGATGCCTTACATCGCTACAACTTTTAAGTATAAAATTTCACTGGAAGAAACTTAAAGGCTACGATGATTCAGTACCCTTTACAAACTTTTTCACGAGTACTAATTTAATGTTGTGAGATGGAACTTGTATCTTTTTAACATCTACAAGTGGCATATTTTCAACTTTACTCATTACTCGATTGTATTTTAGCCAACTTTATTCCACTCAACTTAAAAGCCTCGTCACTGGAATTATAATTTATTTTGCCAAATCCTATTTATGTGAAATGAACCTTACTTCTAAATAAACGTCCATTATTTTAATTAACATATAGTGGAATTAATGGATGTCTGTCTAAATTTTCTGAAACTGTATATTTAATATATAGATATTTATAGATATTTTAATGGACCCGGTTAATGTTATTCAAGTTATGGCGTCGTGAGGATCAAGATTGGCTTAGTAATGAAGGAATTCCTAAAAAGTTAATAAGCGCTGTGGTGACTGAGAAGCGTGAGAGGAGGGGACCGAGGTGTAGGGGGGAAGCTTGAGTGAGCAGAGTGATCTGGCGGATTTGGGTTTGGGTAGTGAGGTTGGTGGATGGAAGTTTGTAAGCTGAGAATAATGGCATCGGAACCGAGCCTTTGGGTTTGCTAAGCCTTATTATAATAATTTTTATTTTTTTTGCAGGCATAGGAATTATGAAAACCGATTAATGCTAATTTTAGTTTTCTACCTACAAATCTTGTTTTATCGATAGTTGTATTCCCAAAAAGTCATAACTGGCAAGTAATATTAGTTTTTTTCAGGACATACATACCATTAAAGTTATTTTTAATATACCCAACCAAAAAAATAATATGTTAAGTAATATAGAAAAACTTACGCAAAATAAAGAAGAATCTTCACATACCTGAAAAAAAGAAAAAAAGATTATTAAATACAAAATACAGAACTGTAGTAGATGTATATGGTTTTAACCTTTCTTTATACAAAAATATATTTTCTCTTCAAAATAAAAAATATTTAAAAATTATAACAATTAATAAAAAAATTATAAATAATTTAATGACGTAAGTCAACAAGATCCTAATTAAATTAATATTCAATTAACATTCTTCCCCTTGTATACATCGCAAAATTGCGAGAACACGGGGGAATAGGATCGCCCATGAGAATGGATTTGTCTGGCCGTGTTACGAGCCAGATTAGCTCAGTTGGTTACAGCAGCACTCTAGAGACTGGGTGAACCGCGTTCGAATCCCGGCCTGGATAAATCTTTTCTCTTCAAAATAAAAATGTTCAATTTTTTTAATCGATTCATTCCATTTTGTTACTAGTAAATTCAAAAAAAGTGTAATATTTTGTGTAGCGGAGTCAAGGAGTGAAGGAACCAGCAACAATAGCTTTGTGATTTATCACTTTTTATAAATATTATTTCTGATTGACTGGTATATAACTGATCGAGATTGACAAAACGCTAAACGAAATGTAGTTAACTCTATTACTTGTTTGGCAACAGCGGTGAAATATTACCGAATACTTAATGAATCAACAAATAGAGTACCATCTGTGAAAATTTAGTGACCTAGAAGGGAGTGAAAAACTTAATGATTAATAAACATTTTATATTTCATCGTATCTAACGATTGTTCAAGTATACCAGCGACGTATGAATTTGCAAACGTACAAATTGAAGTCTCATCAAAATTAATCAAAGTGGTTCAGGAATAGATGGAATACCAATACCTCTGCCCTCCGAAATTTTTAATATACTTTATTGTCTGCTTACAAGGAAAATAAAAAGGAAATATAATACAAATATAATACAAAATAAATAATGAACAGGGATGTTCATTTGCAATACTGTTAAAAAGCATTTTATAAAAAAACAGTTGGTCTTTGATAAACTTGAAACCATGAGAATGCGTAAGCACCTTCATATTGTCATTAACTGAACGGGTAAATTGAACCTGGAATGTTTTTTTACTCTTTCATAAAATAATTGGGCCAGTTGATACAAAATATGTCCTTAAATGACAACCAAGAAAAATTATTAATTACATATATTACACGATTTACAAATATTGAAAATAAAATGTTAAGCAAGTTAGATATTGATCAAACTGCTTACGTCTGAGGTATTTACTTAATTTTAAAAAGGGCAACTAAATTTTGAAACTATGAGGTTTTTTGATCTTCTTATTTTTCGCTAATAATTATTAAAAGTAGGTAATACTTATTAATAATGTACTTTTTAGTGGTAGAGCGCTGAGTTGCAGTGCCGTTCGATGGCAGACTTTTATTTAATCAGCGGCTGGAGATGAATCCTATGGGATCTACGAATGCTACATGGGCTCACCCAGCCTCTATAAACTCCGTACCCAAAATAAGGGGAGAGGAATAAAAGTATGAGATGTGTAGTATATAATGTGTATTGTTGCCCTTTTCAAACAATGTATTACGAAGTGTAGGCCTAATGACATAATAACAATGAAAATTACATTCTAACTCCAATCAGAAAGAACTAGCGAGCTCCATCCTAGACATCCGCTCCTACCATCTAATTAAAATCCAGTATTCTATCCAAATTCCAGCCAAAATGTACCGGCATAAAATCCCCAACCAGAATGTGCTCAAACTAAATCGATTCACTGATGGCTGCAATGGATATTTCCGTCAAAATCAGAAAATCAAAACACTTTACGATTATATTTTATTCATTGCGTTCAAGGAACTAATAACCAATACTTAGATAATTGCACATTCATAATCATATGTTATTCCTGCACTAAATATTATTCGAGCTAAGAAGAATGAAGTAGCCATCAAAACTTTTCCTATGATTTATCATCATGAATGGACTACGGGCTAGCGTGAGAATGAGTCGTCACGCGTGAGACACGATAGCTCACGAGTCGGAGCAATGGAAAAAACAACCCTGTATGTAAATCCTTCTCATGCAAATCCTCCGCAAACAATGCATTTTTTCAAAGACTGCAACGGCTGAGATTTCGTCCCTCATTTGTTATTCTAGAAGCTAAAATGCAAACAATGGACTTAGTCTTGCGATAAATGGTGAATAATGTAAGAGGCAGGAAAACCGGTGTTCATAAGGCTATTAACTTCCGTGTTATTTACTCCTAAGGCAGTAGCTCAGATAACAAAGATATTCACCCTTATGGTATCTCCTGATGCCCTGCTTTACACATTAATTGAGGAAAGTAGGACAAAGCTTGGTTTTCAGATTCCTGCAATATATTAAACTTAAACTTGAATATATTCAAGATGGTTTAATATATAAATCGCTAACTGCAGAAAGGTAACTATCCAACTTTTGAGATTTTTGTTTTTTTTTTCATGAAAAACTTTACCAGAGAGGCTTGTCCGGATGATGGCCTTCAATTGATGACAACGCCTTCAACATTTTTTTCTACTGCAGATAGGGTACTGATCCAAGACAACATACCTTTCTGTAGCAAACAGCATTTTTGAAATAAAACTCATAAAAAATACAAAGAAAACTACTGTTGTGGAAAGAAAGTGGACAATTTCTTGGACTGCACTTCTTGGTGGAAAAGAATTCAAGATATTGAGAAATGTCTTTTTCCATGGCAGTTCCTTATTGTGCTCAGTGCAGTACGAACATTTAATAAACGACACCTCCATACTAACAATTAAAAAAAAACAGTAGAATCTACTACTAAAGTTTCGAACTTAAGCCTTAATTCACCAAAATTATAACAAGCAAAAATACCCGGCGATAGTTTTTCCAATTAAGGCACCATCAGGATATCATCAGACAAATAAAAATTATTAAATAAATAAAGCAGTTACCAACCTCAAAACCAAACAAGACAACATCCAAAGAAAGCATCCAGCCACCATCAAGGAACATATGCAACTTTTTATTCAAAAGGAACGTCCCTAAACAATAGTTGGTAAAAAAGTTAAATAAAAAAAGCTGGATGCATTTGGGCGTCGATAGAGATGGAATGATGTCTGGTGTGTGTCTTGTTGGGCTGTAATGTTGGGTGCTTCATATTTTTTTCTTCTTTTATATTTTGTTTCTGAACTGATGATGCTTGGAACTACAGAAATATTGACTTATGTCTTTATATTACTTCTTTATCTTTGTATTCATCAGCAGCCACGCAAGGTCCCTATGGGCTCTACAAACCATCCTGAGAATACCTACTAGGAATACTTAATTGGAGGAAATCCTGGCGGTTGTGAGTGATTTTGGACGAATCATACTCGTAGTATCGTATACTATATTTACACCTGCGCTTTTTTTTTTTGTTTCAAATCTCATTTCTTTTCATAATTTACATAAATTTACAATATACACATTTAATTTACAAATCAATATATATGCATACATCATAGGTACTTCATTTACCCGGAGGTATTATAAGTATTTACAAGGTATGAGACCGCTTAAGGCGTTTTCTCTAAACCGGCACTAGGCCGCTGGCTCGATACAGTTCAAAATCGGCGAGAGACCGCTTTTCGGGATAGGAGATAGGAAGAAAGAAGAAAGGGGAAGAGGAAGGAAGAAAAGGAAGTGGGTGATTGGACTAGAGTGTCCAGGCCCCTACCCCAGGCCAATGAGAGCACGCCGACCATAGGGGCACTGCCTTGCCACGTCCACACCTGCGCTGCATCCAGCAAATTTAATTTTAACGGTTTATTTATTTTCTTCGAGTTGAAAGAGCGTGAAAACTTTTGACGGTGAATTAGCAAGTCTCTAGAATAAAGCGAAATAAACTAGAATACTATATTTGTGTGGTAGAGTGAAATATAGTGAACTAAAGACATTTACAATAAAATAGAGCCAAAAAACTCCAAAAGAAACACTATTATTATGAGTGTATTACTAGGTTTGAAACATAAGGCTTTACATTGTGTTTTTTCTCAATTGCATTATAATAAAGACATTTACTATTTTTTTAGAACTTTAGATGTCGTTTGTATCTTGTGTATTAAAACGTGTTTTATTTATATTCCATATATCTTCTGTTGTAATTTTTTGTCACAATACACTCCGTTATTTTATATTAATAAACGTATCATCACAAGGCATAGCACATACAAGAGCTAGAAATGAACTAGTTTTCATTATAAAACAGTTTGACATAATAAACGTTGACATGCATAACATTACAGGCAGTTGGATGAGGGCTGTATGCAATAGTGCCATGCTACGCTAATCTTTTAGAAAATCACTGAATTTTTAAATCCTTAGTTGAACTTATATAGGATAGAATATAATGAAAAAGAAAACAAACTTTATTCTTGGACTAAGTCCCTTTAGAATAACAAACATGAACAAAAAAATAAACATAATATACATCTGGCCAGAAGACTACATAATAATACGAATCATGAAGTAATTAAGAGTGACAAAAACATAATAAAAATATAAATAAAAATGAAAAAAATAAATAGTACGAAACTTGACAGGATTTTAACTATAAATATATAATGTCGAAAATAAATATATTAATATTAACAAAATAATTACAAACAACATTAATAAAATAGGTAAAAATAGGGTTATAATTATAATAGTTATAATAGGGTTATCAGTTATTGAGACTGGCAATTTTTAAATATCGTACAATAGTTAGAGTTGATACATTAATTAGCACATATTAATATTTAATACTGCAGATAATTATTACTTTTTCCGAAATTATATGCTGTTTTAATAAGCTACTAAGGAATATGCAGATATTAGTTACTAAACATTAATAAAAATAAAATTTGAAAATACAATCCAACTGTAAGATCATTGATTTATTTCAATTTCTACAATATCACAATAAAATAAGATTCTTGCCAATAAAATTAAATAAGATCGTACCGGAAATCTACTAATTTTTGACTGAAAGGTTATGAGAGATTTTAATTAATGAAATTAAGCACAAATGAAATTTAGAAGTGTAGATTTATTGTATATTACATAATATCAGTATTTATTATACAAAGTAATACCCCAGGCATGATTCTAAAAGATTGCATTCAACGTTGAATGAATTCATATTTGTTTCGCATTTCATACCATTCTTAGAAACATCTTAATATCTTTTCAAGTATTAAACATGTACGTAGGTATTTAAAAGTATTTAAAAAAAATTAGAATCAGGAGAAACATTTTAAATTAAATCAAGTGGCAAGGCCTACATTAAACATTGCCATTGCGGCTTACCAAGTCTGCGAAGTAGCTGTTGAATAAGTTAGGCTCGGTCTAAAAAATGCAACTGTGACTTGAAAATTTCATTGTAACTTTAATACCCACTGCAAAGGCTGTGCCTTTATTTAGTGGTTACGGAGCTTCTCCGAGAGCAATGGAGATATTCACAAATGTAACTTTTAAATATGATTTTAATTTATAATTGTTTATATAATATTTTAAGCAATAACTAGGTATTTGTTATATAAAGTTCTACAATTTTGAGTAGCCAATAAAATTAATGCAGTTGTTAAAGATTTGGGATGGTTATGTGTCCATCCATGAGATAAGTGAATCAATGAACATGGCACTCATAAAATCGAACAGAATGCCACACAGAAGTAAAACAGTGTGTGTTCGTTTAATTCTATTTTAAATTTTATTTCTCTATTTTTTTTTTCCATCACAAAAATGATGTCTACATAGTAGTATTAAATATAATAAAAGAGGTGTGATAACAGGAAAAAAGACGAAAGAACTTGGAAAATCTTTCTTTAAATTCTATTTTTTTAAAGTAAAAACTTCTTTGACCACGTTTAGCCACATTCTGTAGGGGAAAAACACGTGGGTTCGCGTCAGCGACATAAGTGATATGCTCGTGACGTATTGCGCGATACTAGCGACGCCTAGCGGTATTATATGAGTGAATTTCTTTTAATCAACTTAAGTTTAAAGGTTAGAATTCCATTGATATGAGAATAGTTATATTTTACTAAAAGGAGGTTCAATAGTTGTCCAATTCTTACTAATAATATTTTATTTGAAAAGAAAAGATATGACCAGGATTCTCCCCTTGTATACATCGCAAATTGCGAGAACAGGGAGATAGGATCAGTGAAAAGAAGGGATATGACTGACCGAGAAGCGAACCAGGATGGCTGAGATGGTTAAAGCACCACAACGGTGAGGTGAGAGATCCGGTCCTGGTCATATCTTTTCTTTTCAAATAAAGTATATAAAAAATTATATCATATAACAATAAAATAAATTATCATACTAATTATAATTTAAAATATCAATGACTTCCCCTAAAATATTTTATTTCTTACAGTTAAATGTCTTGTTTTATGAAATGATTGAAATTGCAAATTATTTAAGTATTATTGAACTTATCGATGATAATAATGTTAAAAATTAAAATAAAGGTCATTGATATTTATGTAAATACATTTACAAAGAATAAATAATATAGCCATGAACTAATCATAATTTAAATTAAATTGTTGATATTTTGTATTGAGCTTGTGCAGCCCATCATATGTTTTGATTAATGAATAAACTAATTGATACTTTATACAATTATTGTTCGAATTGTCAATATATGTGAAATCAAGACTAATGTTAATAATGTTTTTTAATTTAATTTGTTGATATTTACAACTAGAATAATATTACAAGTAAATCTGCTTATATGAACAAATGACATATAACACTTGTGGAGAAACGCTAGCACTCCAATAAAGTTGTATAGTAGAAGGTCTCGAGGCCATCTTCTTTTCAAACGCCTCGGAGGGTTATGAGGAATAGTATGGGTAGAAAGTTGAGAGACTAGCGGATAGTTTATGAAAGGATAGGTTTCTAGTTTCAGTAACAGTAGGGATATTAAGATCATGATGGATGAGTTTGTGACAAAATAAGGAGCATTGAGGATTTTACGAAGGATTTTGGATTGTAAGGATTGGATACGAGAGGAATTCGATGGTTTAGTAGAGTTCCCAACTCAACTCCGTATGTCCAAATAGGTCTGATAACTGTCATGTAAATGAGTCTTTTGTAATTAATTGGGAGTTAAGAGCGTTTGTCGAAACCGTCGAGCAGTTTCTTGTCTTTCCAGTCCTGTTAGTAATTTAAGTTTAAAAAATTGAAATTTAAATAATTCAGGGTATAATTGATTTAGAAATTAAAAAATAAGTTATTCTGAAAAATCTGAGTTTTCCCCTGTGTTGGCAGTCTTTATGACTGCCTATACAAATTTTTTTATTATATATTTTTTTTAATTTTCACGACTAGTTAGTCTACTGCTCTATCAGCACTTACCTTTGATTACTAACATTGAAGCAAGCGTTGAAATAGTATATCAGCAGTTTATCAAGCGGACTGGTAAACTCTGGCGTTGAGTCGAACCCAGCGGAGCCTCCCAGGTGATGAATGGTCTTCACGGGTTTGTCTTAGCCCCTAATCCATTACGTTACCCCAGTTCCAGTTGTTTATCCCAAATTTTTGTAACCAGGAATCAGTTTTTCTCAATGTTTTCCAAGTACTATCTTTAACGTCCTATCGACAAAACTAAAGTATGTAACTAGGACAAGTTACATGCAAGCTCATGCATTTAAATGATGTTATTAATTAATTTATTCTCTTTAATTTCTCGATATCTTGTCAGGACTCGTACCTTTTATTTTATTTTTTTATTTAGTTTGTTGGCACTTTATAAATACTTTATGTAGCTTTTTGGTGATATATCTACCTTTATTATGTTTCTTTCACTGTTCATGTTAGTTATTCAAACGGGACTTGGTCCTAGAATAAAGTTACTTTTCTATTCTATTCTATATAAACACCAATATATAAATACATATACCCGCCTCCTGACCCCATTTTATTTTATTTTAAGATTTTATCTCAACATTTCATTAATCATATCTTGTTGTATTTCTTTATTGTTCTGTAATTATACAATTATAATAAAAAATTCAGTTTAATGTGAATATATTTCCTCAACTTTAGTTTCATTTATTCCTTCACAGGAAAGTTTAAAGTTTGATATGAAAAAGAAAAAATAATTTAACATAAAACTCTATCTAACCTACATAAATTGAGATTTACTTAGGCCACACAAACTTTACAGTAAAACGATGTAGAATGTCGTATATAAAGATCATTATTTTAAATCTATAACTTTAAAAGTAGTAACAGAGCTCCTTGGTACTTTAACAACAAAGCTCTATATACCCACTTAAAATATATAAATATATATTATATAACATCACAAGACATAGATAAAAAAAATGGGTATGGCTGATATGACCTTTAGGACAAAAGAAAATATTCCTGCTCTTTGATTAGTAATTATTCTATGTATGTATATTTTTATTTCCTTTTAACTTTTATGTTATTTTTTGTTTTTATTTCTTATTGCCCTAACCTGAATAACAAGTATATTGAAATTATTTAATTATACAAGAAATACTCTTCAGAGAGGAATAATAATATTGAAATATTAGATGAAACAATTATACATGCCAGATTTCATTAAGTTAAATAAAGCTTGTAATAATATCATTCGAATAAAACAACATCCAACGTCAGAATGATATAGTTTCTAATAATTAATTTATCGCGAATAATAAATAAGCTATTTTTTTACACTCATCCAGTGTTATTAAGTAATTAATAATGATTGATAAGGTGCACACATATTTTTTCTGTAAGGTGACGTCCTAGGTCACGTTCAACCGCCACATTTGCCCCCCTTATTTTGGGTACCCTATTTTTATAATATTTTATAGAGGCTGGGTGGGACCCTGGAGGGTCTTATATCCTATATGATCCATCTCCCGCTGCAAACAGACTAAATAAAAGCCATGGCCTGCAGCGGGATTCGAACCAAGATTTCCGGTATGGCAGCTCAGTGTTCTACCACTGACCCACTCCGCCCCCTTATTATTAAACAGTATAAATACATAATATGTATGTATATATATATATATATATATATATATATATATATACAAATCTATTCCTAAAGCATTAGTTATACTCAGTTATATTGGAGGTGACAGAGGGAAGCCGCAGTGCAGAACTACTTAAGGCCTTGGAGAGAGTTGAGAAGCCGAAGCTAACCGAATGCACACAATGCGCTCTTAGCCTCGTCCCTGGATCCAACTTGCTAGGGATTAGGTTCTAGTCTCGTTTAACAATAAAATGAGTTGGTCCTTGAGGGTCCTGCAGCTAATGGAAAACAGCTAGAGGCTTCTTGTCTCTCTCAGTTTTCTTATAGACACGGGTACCCATTAAATTCAACATGGCTCCTAATTGTTTGTTTTATATCTATAATTCACGTCATTGGTCAAGTATGATAGTAAATATTAAATGAGAGTTCAACCAGTATGGCTCTTTCTGGTTTAGCGAATCTTCCTCTCCCGGTAAGTGTTCTTTAATTATTTTTCCTATAAACGAAAAACCAAAAAAAGTGTATACACTAAGAATTTAAGTATTTATAATTAAAAAAAAGGAAGTTAAAAAATCGTCATGGATAGTGCTTGTTTGCCCGTTAATTACTTGGAGGGGGATGACCAATAGGAAGTAAAGAAAAGTCCATGAAAGAAGAAGTAATACGAGAGGAACCTAAAATTGAAGCCAAAGATTTAAATAGAAATGAAATAGTTTATAAAGTTCAATATGCTATATCTCATTAATTCTGATCAGGATTTTTTACGAGCAGAAAACAGTCATGATGGCCAAAATTAATTTTGGAATAGTGAAAACTAATTATCTTGAACCATTATTACGAACAATCACAATATGTGTCCATCAGAGTTGTATCCTTGAGACTAAGACTGATGAAGAAATGGAAAGATTAATGCCTACTGCTAACTTTCAATGAATGTCGAAATATTTGTTTCAAATTAAAAGTACCTTGCTATTAGAGAATTTATTAAAGTTTTGGAATTAAGATTTTTGAATATTACTATGCATATTTTTTATTAGGATGTAGCTCAATCAAAAGGATAAATAAGCTTACTATATTTTTAAATTTGCAAATTAAAAATAAATTCTATATTTAACGTTGGTGACTTAGACACAAATATCAACACGTTTGCATTTTTAAAGAGAATATGAATACACCAGAATGAATGTTTTAGGATCTTATTGACTTAAGTCATCTTACTATTTATAATTTTTATTAAAAATTATAAATAGTATTTCATTCGTTCTGGTGTATTCATCGCAAAAATTGCGAGAATACGAGGACATGGGAACGGATAAGGGAAAAGATTTGTCCTCTGCCGGCAGGCGGCCTAGGTGGCTCAAATGGCAAGGCACTGTCACCGAGAGACGGAGGTTCCGAGTTCGAATCCCAGCCGAGGGCCTATCTTTTCTCTTTAAAAATAAAAATATTTAAAATAAAAAATTGACCAAAAATTATAAACACGTTTGGTTTCTACTGAAATTTTTATTTTGGTTTCGTATCACTTCATCATTATATTTATTGGACGCTTATCGGTTTACCACTGTATGAAAATAAGGAATTTATTTTAATTAATTTTATAATAATTTTTATATAGTCCATATTATATAGCAGCAATTAATATTTTATAAGTGCGGTTCAAATAGGAATTGAAGGATCAAATAAAAAAATTGCATTATAAAATGGAACACGTATGTGCAGCTATTGTTCTTGTACTGTTGCCTTCGCAAACAGACAAAAAAACATTTTTCAATATTTAAAAAATATTTTATTTTCATATTTCAAAATTATAAGATTTGAATTTTATGAAGTAAATGATATAAATTAAGTAAAAATATAGCCGAATTTTTGGAAACTAAATAACAATTAAGTTAATTTTAAAAATAAAAATAAAATAAATAAGTTAATTAAAGGAAATTAATAAAAATTAATGACTGAATTCAAATGCCCCAAATTTTTCAAAAGTTATTGTGAAGGTGGTGTTGATACATTGTATGCATTCCTAGTAGTGTATTACCTATTTTAGACGATTGCTAATTGAAATAATTTTAAGTTAACTTAAGAACAGATTTGATGAGCATTCGGACCATAGAAAGATTTTGTATATGTTTTAAATGATTATAGGGCTACACGACCATGAGACTGGTAGCAGTTAAAATTATTTTTTTCGTCTTTCAGAGGAGATGTTGCTCTCTCATTCTTCCTAGAAATATTTCATTCTTGCTTAGAAAGGCCACCTTGTAATTTAAACTGAAAAGAGAAATCTTAGCAGACTTGTAATTAATTATTTTCTCCAAAATTCCCGCCGCTTCTCCGATGCTTTATTCATCTTTTTTTCTATTTAGATTTCATTCTTTTTTATAATTAATTCATTTTTTCTTAGGACTTCCATGGATTTGTAGGCTCAGACCTTTGGTGCAGTGATATTTAGTAGTAATTTGATATATGTCTTTCTAAGAATCGCTCAACCCATATTAATAGCTATGTATCATCTGAGTCGGTAAATAAATTTTAATAAAACTAGAGGTTTTATTATGGCAACATAAACTTATTTTAAAGTTGTTTTTTTATAAGCTGTATAATCAGTCAAGAACCGTTATATGAAAAATTAAATATTCACAGATTTTCGGTCAGATAAAAGATGTATAATTTTTCTAAGACACTTCGTATTTAAAAATAAGAAAAAAGATTCCAAATCCCACATTGTTTTTAGTATTGTATAATAAAAGTTATTAACCTTTTACCTCTAGCAGTATGAAAAACCTCTGGTAGAGACTGGTCTGTTTCTAGGACCTCGGTTGTGCAGGTGATTTGTCTGAAATTACCAGGTTTCTACCAAATTAATATTATCCATTATATCGAAGCTGGGTGAACCCACGAGGGTCTACCTGTTGCAGTTAACAATTTAAATAATTTATCAACCGCAGCCTTCATCTTAGCCAATCAGCACTCTACACAACAAGCTACCTTTGAGATTAATGACAGCCATGACGTAATTTTATGATTTTCCCTATTCAATTTTATATTGAATTAAAACTTTTTAACGATTATATAATTATTGAATAAAGTAACATAAAATAAACTTAAGTGACTCAGGCGATGTTAAGAAGTAAAATAAAAGATTAGATACATTAATAAACACCATAATTTAAGACTATAAAAATAAATGTAATGCTATTTAATTAAAAATATAAAGTAGATTCCATATTGGTACAGATTTTTCCTGTAAAGTTTTTTATGATTTTTCGACTTATTCTTTTCTTTAACGATTTAAATTGATATTAGTTATAAAGTAGAAGGAAGTTGATTTATATCATGGTGAGTCCTTAGGAAAAAAAACTGAAGTATCCTGAACCAATTTTTTTTCCTTTCCTCACTGAAATTATATGTATGCACGGGTAATGTTCAGATTTCCTGGGTATACAATTCTGAATACAAATAAAATAATCAGATTACAGGGAACGATTAGAATGTAAAAGCAATGGGTAGGATTATCTGCGTGGGCACAGCGTTCCATCATCATTCAACGAAACCTTCCAACCCACGTGAATACCAGAATGAATTTCATAATGTAACGATCAATAATGAAAATCGGATGAGGAACAATGTTTCAATTAGAAATATATTATTTATTTTATATATAGAAATAATTGCTGATATAATTTATTAAAAAATTATACGAAATAATTGAATCATAAAAGAAACTACCAGCTGAATATTTAATTTTAAGAAAAATTTCTTTGGTAAGTAAATAGTATAACTAATCAAGCGTTTGCAACTAACATATACAATTCTACTATTTCTAACTTTATTGTAACCTATAAGACCTATATACAACACAGCTACTTGGGCTCTTCCTTCACATTCATATACAATATTTCCTCAGTGCATTCTTATACAAATCAATCAACACTCAACCGACCTATATCTAACGTCTCCTCCAATTCAGATCCTAAGTCCAGCACCGTGAAACATGATTTCGCGTTCACGATATCTATACTCGTTCCTATAGAACCAAAGCATTCCAGCGTTCCTTTCTCGTCCGCTCCACGACTGTGTGGAACTCAATCACTCCAATCATCCGCCATGCTCCCTCACTATCCTCATTTAGGATGCTCTCTTAGCAGGTTATCATTCACATAAATGAAACAGTATGAAATAATGGATTTTGATTTTTTTTTTTTGTGTTGTAAAGAGGATATACATTGGATGAAGATATGATAATATCCTAGTTCATATAAAATAACCGACATGATATTTGATTTAGAACTACAGTTTATTCACTCTCAGACTTAGAACTTTTTCAACTCAACAAAAAACTCAGGAAATCCCTTAATGCAATCAATAGGCAGTTATAACAAACAAACCTTAAGACGATACATACAGAGACGAACTAGACATATACTATACTTATTTTGATTTATTTATTTTACTGTTATTTTATTTTATTTTTCTATTTTGTGTAAGTTTTTTTTTTCTTTTTCCTACTGTTATAAATATATTACAGCTTTAATTTATTATGCTTTTCAGCTTGCAGTGAAAATTGTTATACTTCAACATGTATTAAATAATTGTTACAAAATTGTAAATTAGCAAAATAAAGGAATAAAACTTTATTTTATATTTTTTTTATCCTAGTTCATGTATTTATTTGTTGTTATTAATTAATTTATTTCTTCATCTGCTTACTACTTTGTCATGATTCGTATTTTTTATTTTAGGTACTTTTTTCGGCACTATATAAATATTTTGTGATTCGTATCATATAGACTTCTGGCCAGAAATATATTGTGTTTATTTATCTGTTCACGTTTGTAATTCTTAATGGAATTAGTCCCAGAATAATTCTTTTAATAAAGTTACATTTCTATTCAATTTTATTATATTCTAAGATTGGTCTCGATGTCTCTTCCTCTCTACAGTCATCAGTTTGATTTTTAGACCAGTTTGACCTTCCTTTCTTGTCAGGATAAAAAGGGCCTCTTCGAAAAATCATCAACTACATCATCTTCGTAGGCAACTGTATTGTTGTTAAAACATGAAAAAGAAAAAACATCGTATTTATAAATGAACTCATTTTATTTAAAGGGCTCTAACAATTGAAAACAAGTGAAATTACGAGATTATTGCGAGGAAATACAATATTATGGCAGCTACTAACATTAAAAAGTTTCCTTTGTGAGCCTCGAGGCTGTATATCAGGTTTATCCTATCCTTACTTAACACGAAATATCCCTTTCTTTAGCTTTAATATTCCTGCATTATATCTCATCGCCGATGAGATAAAGTTGGAGGAAATATTAAACCGAGTAATTCTCCCAAACGGAGAAGTAAAGATAAGAAGATGAGGGGGAGGGCGCAAAAGACTGGTAGAATAAGAGGGCCCCGTTGGAGCCGTAATTTCTTGCTCCTTACGTGATAAAAACGACCCCATTTCTACTTTCCCACTTCCGATTAAACAATCAGTTTCAATTCCTTTAAACCGGGCCTAACGTACTTAAGAGTATTTTATAATTTAAGTATAAGGAGTTTTATTTTATATATTGGCTTACATTATTATTAAACAGTAATTACATCATGAAAAATATTCATTGTTCCGTATGAAATATCTGTTTTCAAAGGAAAGGTTATTTAGTGAAACAACTTTATGAAATCAAAACATTTTTAAAATTAACAAATTTTTAATCCCATAACTGAACATTTACGGTTTTGTTATTAACCACTTGGTACGGAGCTGACCAGTCACTTAACCATGCCCACTGCCGGCGCTGGTGCTCACAGCGATACATTGAGCAAGAACAGTGAATCCGTTTCGCCCAATTAACTAGAGCTCCTCGTTTTATATATTTCATGTGTATATACACATATATGTTATATATACATACATTATATTTTATATATGTATGTATATTATGGATTTAAAAAAATTAACTTTAAAATTTTTAATTTTTTTAATATAATTGGGGGCTCACCCAACCTCTATAAAATGTTATAAGAATAGGATACTCAAAATAAGGGGGAGAAATCTGGCGGTTGAGTGTGATCTAGGACAAATCACCTCCCTGCAGAACCGTTGTCCATGAAACAGTCTACCATGTACTGAGCCCCACGGGTTGTACTGGTACAGGGTTTTTTGTGGTGGTCTTGACCGTAATTAGTCCAACTAATTAAGCATTCATTAATCCTGGTTTTATTACGATTATTCATATTTACAGAGTTGCCTTTTTGACAACAACTATTATTATTTCTTTTCAGTATTGTTTATTTAAGAGAATATCTCCGTTTCAAACCGAAACGTGAGATCCATTTTGTAGCAGGAAGAAGCTGTCTTTGGTTTAATATTTCAGCTGAAGCTATCAGGATTTCTGTACATGATACCGGGCCAGAATCGATTTCAGATGTTATCAGCCTTTATTATTTTTACAAGTTATTTAATTTCAAAATAATATTGCCATATTCTTCCATATATATTTGTACTTTTAAATATAATTAAATAAATCCAAAAAAAAAAGGTTTATGTACACAAACAAAGCTACATGACAAGTAGTTATCCAATTCTGTGTTTTCAGCTCGAATATAATATCAATTTTACACCATATGTCCCTCAACAAACTTAATTAAGAGGTTAACCATAAATATA
Source organism: Arma custos (assembly GCA_037127475.1). Classification (NCBI taxonomy): domain Eukaryota; kingdom Metazoa; phylum Arthropoda; class Insecta; order Hemiptera; family Pentatomidae; genus Arma; species Arma custos. The sequence continues at coordinate 16,507,650 of CM073765.1, read as the reverse complement.
ATGGAAATCATCAATTACTTCTCTATTTAACAGTTTTGTTAAATTTGATTCTAAAATTTAGTGTTTGTTAAATATCTTATGCATATATTTACATTTTTTTTTAGTTCATTTGGAGTTTGAGATGGCGGGATATTAGATTTTAAAACTTTTAAGTCTTTTTTAAGAAATAAAATAACAAGGAATCGCCTCTTAAACAGGAATAGGCTTTGAATTATTGCGATTCTTCGACGCAAACTATAAAGATACTAAATAAATAATTATCCTTTGTTATTAATTGAGGAATTATTAAATAGATAAGAAGCTACATTATTCTCTACATTCGATTTAACATCTCGTTTCTATCCAGCTAAAATGGATAAAGAATCTAAACCAAAAATTGCTATTATTACACCTACCGTTCGGATTATGTAACGGGTTCGCCACATTTCAACAGGCTACGATGATAGCTAATACTTGTAATACTATGTATAAATAAAATAAAAATATATTTAAAAATAAAAACAATGCCGGCAACATTTAGTGTCAATTTGAAATCCGTTAAATAAACACACTAAATAAAGCACTGCCTATGCGATTTGGTAAAATCGAGTTTTTCAGAATCAAATTAAAATTTTTAAGACTATACAGTGACAAAAAAAAGATCCAAACTATATGACAGCTATTCAAGATTTAACAGTTCCTTGAGATGAAAACCAGCATTAAAATTGGGCGACCTGTGATCTAGTGGTTAGCATAACAACCTACTAAGGGTTCGAAGCCTGGTTAGGATTTTTTAAAGGGAGTAAAAATCTTTAGTTATTCCGGGGGGCCCCAGCCTGTACGATACGGCACTCATTAAAATTCCCGATCCTTACTAAATCTGGATAGGAAAAATTTAGAGCTCCCACTGTAACATCGTCCGATTAGCCATAGTAGCATAAAAGTGAGGTTAAATAAACAAAAAACATTAAAATCATTAAACAATAACAAATATAAAACAACATCAATAATTAATACCGGTTATAAAGTTCAGCATTATCACAGAAAGACAATGATGGAATAGAACAGCCAACAGTATTAGCCTCGAGGGTACTACACCCACCAGAATTAACATTTAGGATTTAGTATATAGAATTATAGCACATCCCACTGAATTCTGTTTATTTTATAATAAGACAAATAGGATTAAGTATTTAGTAGAATGGCATAACGCGCTGATCTATGTTTATAATGCCTGTTTGAATCCTCTTTTGACTGATATTTGTAAAGCCCTCAAGCAAAGTCATCCGACCAGTTAGGTAGCGGGGAAGCTCAGTGGTACAGTGGTGAGCTGATGTGCCGATGTGCCGAGATGAGCCATCTGCCTCTAAAGTGGGTACCCTCAATTGCGGAAAAACCTGGCGGTCTAGGACAAATCATCTCCTTCTGCAACAGACGTCCAAGAAACAGTACGGTCTCTAACACGTAATGAACCCCAGACCCTTCATGGGTTTTAGTGGAACAAGCCAGGTATCTAATCATTTAGTTGCTATGTCTTTTTAAAGTAACGGTAAGTAAAAATTGATTTTCATTGAATGAAGACATAACTTTCGAATTGATTTGGATTTTTCCAATTGCATGCTCAGAACTTGTATGTTTTCGAGTATAAAAAATTGATCTATTAAATATATTGACTATGGAAGATTCGCAGTGAATTGTTTAATTTCCACATAATACAGAGGAACATCTTCCTCTATCCTGGGAGAAAGAAGAGAGAAATATCAGAAAATTAGGATGAGGAAGGCTAGAATACGCCGTATATTCCGAGAGTTGTGTTTGGATAAGTTGAGACAACGCAGACCAACTCCGCTCATAAATCTAAACCTTGCTAGGGTTAATTACTTCGCCCGTAATTAAAGGTACATCAGGTTGGCTCGGCCCACAGTTTCCAAATCACCGCTTCCACGAATATATATTGTGCTTCAGCCTTTCTATAGGGATCTCACATTCTTGCAATAGATTTGGATTTAGAAATGAACTAATTGGTTTGGATTCGTTCTATACACAATGGTCAACTTAAAGAATAACTTACAACATAAGCGTAGCTTCGTGAGCAAGTAGGGTGTGGCTTGTGGTCCTCCAATAGTCTATATTCTTTTAGGGCTTAACCCCTTACATAATACGAAATATATATGTATGTTTAATTATTTCATTCATTCATTGCGCAGTGAATGCATGAAGCTATCTTTGGTCAAGTAAATCGTTCTTCCCTGCCTCCCCTTAAGTATTCAGAACTAAATAATTAATAAGAACAAAATAATTATATTCGGACCTGAATAATTATTGTGTGTTTCCTTAAATAATTTATGTGTTTACTAAAATAATAGACGATGCCTTGTCGAAAGAATGAATAATCAAAAACTGTACTTCTATATCCTACGAACCAATTTGACACAACACTTTTAAGGACTTAATTGTTTCAAAACCAACTATTTTTGCTTTTATGGTGAACCCAATATTTCGAAAAACGTTTATTAAAACACACTTTAAGAAATGGTCAAGTTTTAAGGACAAAATTCAAAATGAATTATCTTATATAGCTCCTTCAAAAGAACAACGCGTAACTAAAAGAATTCCAATAACATCATTAAAATAGTAATGCTTTGCTTTACCAATACCAAAATTTTGATTGAAAAATCATGTTTTCTGAGTTATGACATTATTCTTTTGAACGAGCGATATCAGTAAATACTAATATTGAATTTTCCAATAATTTATTCCAACTTTCACCACTAGATTTTCTGAAGCAAATCACTTTATGAGGCACCAATATCCTCTAAGCGTTTATGAAAAATCCTTCAAAGAGGATTTAATATCTATTTAGCCAATAAACAGAAATTCGAAGACAATATATATTAAAGAAGTCTGTGCCACGACAATCCATGAACCATATTGAATTATTGATTTTGTGCATATTGTTCATATTCCATCGGTTGAGCTAAGTGATAATTTGCCACTGAGATCACGATTAACTGCCAGATATTTCTGCAGTAAAGATTACCTACTTTGTAGAGCGGGGTGAGTACGAATATAGTCTCCAGATCCCTTTGAGTTGATTCGCAGCTGATTATTTTAAAGAATAAATAATTTGTCTGCAATATTTTCGAACTCAGGACTTTGAATTCACTAAAACACAAAACCCTATTTACTGAGCCTCTCTGCTGCTGTTTAAATTCCCTGTCATCTGCTATTACTCAATACATTAGTTTTAATACGATAAGACTATTAAAGGATATGATTCAGTGTTAGGCTATGGAGCGACGAACCATTAGAAAGTAATTGTAGTGATGCAACCTGCAATGACAAGCGGCAAAAACCTTGTTCGTTCGAAGGGGACGGGTTTCAATTTGTTGTTGTGTTCGGGAATCATTAATGAGAAAGGTTCGCAGGTAAATGGAACAGTTACGCCCTAATATGACATCAGTGGGTTTTCAGTGGAACCCTTCTGAACGGGAGTGACTGAAATGTGTTTTAAATGCAAAAGTACGGCCGTAAAAAATATTTTCGAAAAATTTATATTTATCGGTACAAGGGGAACGGCATATATTAGACTAAATGGCTTGTCCGGGGCATTCTGTATATTTTTTTCTATTGTTCCGAACCGGCAATTTTTATTTAAGAGAACAATTCTGTTTGAAACAGGAAAGGAACAGTTTTATAACATAGCATTTATTTTTACTTTTTTTCATTGATATTTTTTTTAAACAAAATAATGTGGCCGCAGAAAATTAATCCGTAGCAAAACAGGTGGCAAGCACAAGTATGGCTTTGTTTATTCTGGTTTCCTAATATTTAAAAAACACAAAAAATAAAGTTATATTCAAATTTTTATTGATGTGAATGCCCTTTATTAACTTATTAATTAATACATGTTTATTGAGTACGGTGGGTTAGATAAAAATTAATATGTAACACTAACAATTTCATTGGAAATTAAAAAAAATAACTCTAATACGGAGTTATTAAATATGGTGCAAAGATATTCTATTAATAACACGTTAGTAATATATATTATTTTTTTAAAGTCCAAATTCGAAAATCCTTGCTGTTAAAAAATTCAATATATATTAGGAGTCTAAACGCTAATAATGTGACCGAAGTGTATCTTATTATTATTTGTAGATTTGTTGGATTATATATAAATATTTATTTTCTATAATTCAATGAACAGTTGTACATCTATACCAGGTATCTTTAAAATTTTGAAAATATTCCATATTAAAATATTTATAATATTCAATATTAAAATATGTATAATATTCAATATTAAAATATGTTAAATATTCAAGTAAAATTGAATTATATGAAACCTTACAAAAAACAGGCTGTATTAAATAACCTGTAATTATAATATTCCATAAATCATTTATGGCTAAATGGGGCATAAATATTGAATTTTATATAATTTTTAAATTCTTGAAATAATTATTGGGCAGAGATACATTTAAAAATGCTTGTTAAGCTATCAGAGTATCTCCAAAAATAAATTCTTAAGGATTTATTTTTTTTTGTTTTAAACCATGAAAAGTACATTATTTTTCGGATTCCTCCGATTCTAACGAGCATTTTTTAATATCAGGCCATATACTTTTTTATCTTCTTCCTTTTTTTCGTCAATATTCTGACTGGCGCTGTAAATAGCAAAGAGAATGATTGAGCAGTTAGCACTTTGTGGATGGGCACAATTAGGAGCTGCTAAATACGAGCAGTCGTGCGGAGGAAAGCTCTATCGACCTTAGGCCCGTGCTAAATGTGGCCGGAGAGCACGCCAAGTCAGAATACTGAGCAGTTTCCCTACATCAGAGTTCCCAACCCCCTGCTCTCCTCTCAAGTAGTTCTGCTAAAAAAGTATATTCCCTTCTAGCAAATGTACGGGAAATTTATTCGAAGATCTATCGTAGAAGTCTCCCATGGATCTTCTTTATGGTTGGTGTAATTTAAATTAAAAAAAAAAAAAATTAATTCGAAGGACAAAAGTAGGAGTAAGAATTCAATGTGGGTTATGATGTGGATTCAATATCATACGAGAAAGTTATGAAATATTTATTCAACAATTAACTCTTGCTTGCACAATATGCACAAAATTTGAGGGAAACGAGCTCAAACTAAAAACGTATGCCCGTAAATGGGAAAAAGTAGTTCATCCGATTAGTGGCTGGGGAAAATCGAAGTAACTTGATTTCTTCGAGTTGGGTTTTAAGGTCCTCGAACATCCTCTTCAGCAACCGCACGGATTTTGACGGACAATTCCGCGGTAAATTAGCTTTCCTGAATATTTAGGACAGCGTAAGTAACCTCTTTTTTCCTCTGTTGTTTTTACATATGATGCTCAAAATTACCCCTTGCTCATAAACCAAAACAAAAAAACTAAGAAGTACTGTATATAGAATAGACAAATATTTCATTTAAATATTTGTTTTCTAAAATTAATTATTATAATTATTGAGCAGTGATACATTAAAAAAATGCTCGTAAAGATATCTCCAGGGTTTCCCAAAAATGAATTATTAAGGCATTAGTAAGTTTTGTGAGTTTAAATTAGTTTGGCTTTGCTCGAGGGTGTAAGAGTGAGAGAACCCCTTACCTATAAGTTTAGAAGGTGCACGCTGCTTATCAGTATCCTTATAAATATATAAATAAAGAAGTAAGCATACTTCGTCATGCGAAGTTTATTATTGTCAATAAATTAAAATTGATTTCATTTTCATGAGATTGAGATGAGAGAAAGGATTATGAAAGGGTTGTAGCGATTAAGTTTGATGTTACCTGTGGGGTATTGGTTACTATAATAACCCACTACGACCAGGATAGTGGGTTTCCAGCTCTTCAGATGGCCCTACTAATTTTTAAATGTAGTAGAAACACTTAATTATGCCGTAGGGGACGTAAAATGTATCCGAACCTTTATGGCGTAAGGTATTCGTTAAAGATCCCTATCCCACTGGAACATCGTTAGATTAGCCATAGCAGCATAAAGTGACGTTGATGGAAGCATAAATAAAATAAGCAAACGAGCCGTTATGATAGTAAGTAACATAAAAACTATCTAATGTTTAATCAAAAACAATGCAATGTATATGTAAACATGTTAGTAGCCTCCTAACCAGCCTATCCTAATTTTCCGTCCACTAAAGAAATAAACAATGCATGAAATTTACCTCGATGGGATTCAGTTAATTTTGTAGAAATACATTTATCTACGCTAACATTATTTCCACTACAGGCTTCCATCTTATTAATTCCACTAGGGATAATAACAATGTATATAATTACTTAATTATGTGGCAATCTGTTTTATTGTTATAAAATTAGCATAGAAGCAGGTCATTAAGTATATGTAAATGTCTAATTGAATGTAAACAGGTTGTAAAGTAAATAAGACGCGATATTATATTTCATATATCAAATTATAATATACAATCACAATATATATTGTGTGTCCCGTCGTTACGTTGAGTTAAAGTTTTTTTTCCTTCTATCCGTAGGCTCTATTTCGTTGGTTCTTACTTATATCAAACTATCAACTCACAACATCCATCTTACATCTATAGTCTCCTACAGTTCAAATCCTCTATCCAATCCCATGCACAAGATCTCGCCCTTCCGATCTTTATATCCGTTCCCATAAAACCAAAACTTTTGAGCGTTCCTTTCTCGCCCGTTCTATCTCTCTTTGGAACTCACTCCCACCCGATATCCGTCATGCGTCTTCTTTAATCTCATTTTAATCTAAACTTTTCCAACATCTTCTAAATTTCCAATCAGGTGCTTTATAACCGATAAATAATTGATAGATATTTTCAACTTTATTGATTGATGAACTACTGTAAATATTCCTCACTCACAATGAAATCATTTTTTTTTATGTTTATTTCTGTTACCAGATGCTATCATGTATTTACTGGGTTTTTTTCCGTAAGCCTAGTTCTTTTTATTGTAAATTTGTCTGTTTTTTTTATTTTAATTTTGCATCACTTTAATAAATAACACTAAACATACCTGTTTAGTTATTTATTTTTAGGATATTTTGTAAATAAGTTTTTACTCAGTTGTAGGCCTTTGGCCAGATAAATATTTTCTTAATTATGTTCATCTCTGTTATTCTAAAGGGACATGGTCCCAGAATAAAATTATTTTTCTATTTCTATTTCTATATAAATATCTGGGAGGGAAGTTTGGAAGGTTAGAAAAAATAGTGTAACTAATGGGACATTAATTAGGATTTTTTATTGTATTGATTGGATAAGAGAGGAATTCGGTGGCTTAGTGAAGCCCCAAAGCTTTACACCGTAAGTCCAAATAGGTCGTACTATAGTCATCTATATGAGACTTTAGAAATTAATTAGGAGCTAAGAGCACTGGTCTTGTGACTGTTAAAGTAGCCTGAAACAGCGACCTGAGAAAAAATAAAATAAAACAACAAAATAATATTGGCTTACACCTATTGTACTTTCTATTCCTAAGAAGCAGGAAATATTAATTTGTAAATGCTTTACGAAGAATTTGTTTTACTACAATATATAATATATCAGTAAATTGAATTCTTTATCAATCACTAATCTTTGTCTTTGTCACCTTATTTTATTAGCATCCTTAATAAAGAATGCTTCTTATTAACTTCTCACGAAAAATTAGAGAGTAAAAAGAATATAGCATGAACGGATTTAGGATCGTTAAGCCTTTCTTACCAACTTCAAACAGATCCACTTAAAAATTATATATTAAAATTCGGCAAAACTTGGAGGAGAAATTGACACATATTCATTCGAGTTTATAATCCGGGAGGAATCTTTTTGATACTTTTTTTTATTAAAGAATATAAGGCATTTAATATTCATTGTGAAAGGTCAAGTTTGGAAAGGAGGTGAATTTAAATATTTTGAGGCTAACTTTGGTAACGAAGTTTCCGATAAGAAAGTTTACTCATCAGGTGCCCCAGTATATCTACTTCCTTCCATTTCCTGGTCCAAAGAACTTTATTTAACTTTAATTATTGCCAATAATGAGACAGTCATTAAATTGTAATTGCAATTGTGTTCAATTCGAAACTATTCTAGGAGAGAATGTTATAGGGAGAAACATGTAGTAAGATATCTACACTTTATTCTAAATATTTTTTTTTTTTTAACACTCCACTTGGGTTCAGTACATGGTTGAGACTCTACTGTTTCTAAGCCAACGGTTGCGCAGAAAGTTAACCGTTGCGTTTCCTCTAAATAAAGGCATCTCTCTACAGCGGCTGGGTAACCATGGGGCCTATCTATGGATCCAAACTTTTAAGCAAGAAAATTTCCTTAAATAATTTAAACTTTCAATATAATAAAGTGGAACGGGAATTGATTACGTAAGGTGTTGGATTGCAAATTACCATGCTCCGAGTTCTGGGATCTTCAGACCCTCCAAGGGCTCCACCAGCCTTTATAAAGCCTTTATAAAGTTCATTTCAACGGACGCAAATTCATTGTACGTCTTTATTATTATTCTTATATCAGGAATTTTTCCTAAATATTCTTCATTTTTTCTACTTTATTAATTCATCATATTCCTCCAGAGATGGAACTTATCCACAAATATTAAATTACTGTTATTTCCTGTGAGAAAAGGTAAATTATTTCTAATAAACTTAATAGAATTTTGTTCAGTTAAAGTCATATTGAAATTTCGGTAGTTAAACTTTATTAGACGATTATAAAACATAATGCACCTCCATAAAAAAATACGATTTAATTAAAAATCTCTGTAAATTGTTATATAAAAGTAGAACTCAAGTAGTTTTTGATAAAAAAGTAAAAAGGTTGACAATATTATTCAAACATTTTACAGGAATCTAGTCGACACAATGCTATTTTACAAACTTTGGTTATTTCGACAGAGGGACCATAACGCGTTCATTTCAGTTTAACAATTTTCACAAGATCAGTATTTTTCCAGACTATATATCATCCACTAATCAATTATAAATAATCTAGTAAAACACGAATAGATTATTTGAAAATACACTAGTTTTCTTATTTATAGAGCGGGATGGATCAATACGTAGGATACCGGGTTACTGATCTCTAGGTCCCGAGATTCGGTTATGACATATAAATTATTTGTTCTGATAAAGGCCAAATATAAATTAAGTCGGAGAACCTCGTCAGGCTCACTTAGCCTTTACATTGAGGATATCCGAATTAAGGAAAAAATTTCGTGGTATTAAAATCTTATTCGGACGTAATTATTATTTTGAAAATTAGGATCACGAATAATATATTCAAATTTATTATTAAATTTATTGTATTATTAACAATAATTATTAAATTGAATGTAATATTAAATACATAACTATAAGCTCGTATTCGAAATGATTATTTCATTTTTCTTTTTAGATACGATTTATATGTGTATAATATGTATATATACAGAAGAAAATATAAATCTTCATACTGTGCTGAAGGTCTTCACTAGAAACTATCCAATTTTAATATAGCCCTGCTCGTCATGTTGGATCTGTGTAATATCCTCCTCTTCAATATGAGACCGGCGGGGATAGCCACAGACTTAATAAAAGCCCCATCCCATTGCCTAGGACCTTTCCGTTTGGGATAACAACTTTAGTGATGCTTCATTCAAGCTGGGGCGGGACTTAATCTGTTTAAGTCCCCTCATCAGTTTGGGCCCAATAATGGCAATCGCCACCCGCTATCGGTTAACTCCAATTCCATTCTCTCTCTATAATCTCATCATCAGTGCCGTCTTCTTTTCCCATCTCATTACGGCTACTTTTTTTTCTTCCACTTTCTTTCGCTTGGATAATTTCGTTTCGTCAATATTACATAAAAGGCAATACTGCCTTAAATTAAATCTCATACTTATAAAAAAGACGGAATTTTAATTAGACTTAGGCTTAATACGAACTCTACCACAGGATAGCTTATAAAATGTTTTTAATGATTTTATATCTATATATAAATGAGACTGAGTGGCGGAGAGTGTAGACCATTATGCAGCGGAAGCCTACACATAGCTCTATAAACATTCCTTTTGAGGCCGATGCAAGGTGTCAAAGGACGAGGTGTGGAAAATGAACAATGAAAGAGTGGAAGCGAAATCGAGAGTGAATGAGAAAATAAAAGTAAAAGTGGTAATGAGAATGAACGTATCGAAAATGAAAACGAGGGTGAAATGAGAGTGAGAGTGGGAGTGGAAATAAAAAAATGAGAGTGAAAATGAAATCGAGAGTGCAATGAGAGCGAGAGTGAGAGTGAACTGATAGTGACAGTGAAATTGAGAGTGGACGTTAAAACTGAAATGAGAGTTAAAGTGAAATTGAGAGTGGAAGTTAAAACTGAAATGAGAGTTAAAGTGAAATTTAGAGTGAAACGGAAAGAGAGTGAAAGCTAAAATTGGAATGAGATCGGAAGTGAAAATGAAAGTGAAATCAAGAGTGAAAGATAAAATAAAATGAGAGTGGAAGTGAAAATGGAAATGAAAGTGAAATTGACAATTTCCTTGAAATTGTTATCGTTTGGTAAAGATGAATCTGGGATGGAAAAAATACTTTTATGTGTAAAACATATTTTTAAAAGTCAACTACCTACAGGATTAAAGGCAAAGTTATGGGAATCATGTGTTTACCCGGTAATATTCTATGGTTCACAGGCGTGGTCAGCAACAGAAAGCTATTACAAAAAATTAGAAAGGATGGAAATACAATTTTCAAGAAGTATGATGGGTATCAGAAGGAAAGACTACATCAGCAACAGAAACGTACAGGCTAGGATTAAAGTTAAAAGTCTAGTAAAAAAAGCACAGCACTGAAATGGAGGTGGGCCAGACATGTTGCCATGCTCGATACGAAAAGATGGTCGAAAATTGCAACAGAACGGATACCAAGAGACCACAAGAGAAGGAAAGGAAGACCATTTACAAGATGACGAGATGAGATCGTGCAAAGAGTAGGAGACTGTTGGGCTACTGTGGCAAGGAACAGGGACATATGGACCAAAGTCATAGAGAACTTGCAATAAACAATTGAGCAAAACATTTTATTTAATTATTGGCAAAAATGTTCTTATTTTTTATAATAATGCTGTAAATAATGTAATGTAAATACTGTATTCATTGATGAAAAGGAAATTTTGTAAATTTTTGTTAAACAGTCGCATACCTCCCAAGGGAGAAGCTTTTTTGTTCCGTAAATGGTGTATCAATAAAAGCTGTTATTATTATAAAGATGGATAAAGTAAATCACGTAATGTATTGTTTATTTCAGAACCCATATGTACTTGTAAACAATCGGTCCATTGCGCTTCAGCAACGCCACATAGTGATAATTGTTTTTGAAAACGGTCGAAATAGGAAGGGACAGATTCATTATTTGCAGAAATGTATGGTTCGAACGTAAAATTAGTTTTAATGTTTTTAGCACTCACATTAGTAGCAAGTTGATTGGCTTGAGTGGTAGCCAGTTGTTGAACTAAATTAGTTAATTGTGCAAGTTTGGAAGCCAAATCATCTACCTGTGGAGTAGTGATTATTGTAACACCACCAAATTAAACTGTTAGTACCATCCTCGTCGTCAAATATTATGATTGTACTCAGGTAGTCCTTCAAGACATAAAAGAAACACGATAGGCAAATGCTTTATAATATATATTCTTACGTTAACAACAAATAATTCACATTGTTATAAAAATCGATCATACTGGAAGGTTACCGCTGAAGTTACACCTCGGCCTCCTATGCGGTCTCAACCATTTCAATATTATGACATATCATACACAACAATTACAATCTGGAACTTGTGAGCAATAAGTATATATACATATAACGTATGTACATATACGTAGGTAAACAAAATAACATAAATAAATATATACATGCGGAAAAATGTATACACGCGGTAATAAAAAAAAATTAATGCGAAAATGATAATAAAATAAAGTAAAAAAAAAATAATGTAATGTATACTATATGTAATTGTATGTATAGTACATTCATACCCCATTTACAATTTGCCTGGGGTCCCCGAACTAAGCTTCTTCACCAGGAATGAGGGCAAAGCAGGAGTCCAGGAGGCCCCAGCCCCCTTTCCCAGTCGTGTCACTGGCATTAACCGCCAATGGAAGCTGGTTAAGGGCGCAACGATTATTATTATTATTGATAGTTGGATTTATTTTTTTTTTGTATAGTAGCGTCTTGTTTATTATTTGGGGGTTCATTTCTTTCCCGAGTTTCTTATATGTGGCCATACCTCTACCATGTTTCTCAACCAGCCCTTTCCAAGTGTTCAGGATGTCTAAGAGGGGAGCCCTAGGTAACACATCATATTTTTTTTTCAAATGTAATTTTAATTAACTTTATCAGATCATTCAGTTACTTATTTGTTAGAATTAGTGTTATATTAAATAGCACTTTACAAAAAATGAAATAATTTTTTTAAGAACGCCAATAAGGGGCGGGGCTAATACTAATTTCTCGTTAACTCCAAAAAAAAATTGTACTTAGACTTCAATACTATTTGTTTATTAAGAACTGTAAATCTAATTAGGTTTCTCTGAATCTCTTCCTATTCATTTGGTTGGTCTTAAGTTGCTCATCTTCAGCTTTAAATCATTCTTTGTGAGGTTTCTGTGATGAATTTTTGTTTTAAAATTGCAAGTCAACAAACAAAAAAACGAGTGGTTCGATTATCTTAATTTTGTATTATCCGAACCACCCCTGACAACATTAGTTCGGATAATCGACGCTCCACTGTACTTACATTAAAGTGAAAAAATGTAACCACTGTACTCCACTGTTCTTACATTAAAGTGAAAAAACTTTCAATAGATATTGACCATAGTCGAGCATTGATAAATAAACATGGAGCTGTTAAAAATAACATCTGACAAATTAATAAAACAAGAGAAACATCACCTTTTGTCCTCTACGACCCTTTTTCGGGGAGCTTCATTATCTCTTCAAATATTGGCATTCTTTTTTTTTATGCTTCTTTTTTTCAAAGTAGATAATAAATATTTAATCCCACCATTATTCTTCCTCTAAGGGGTCACAACTCAAGGGGGCAAGTACATTGATTAAATTTTAAAAGGGTGGAATCAACACCTTTATTTTTCATATTTCTAGTAAAATGTTTTAATATAACCTCAACAAGCAGTAAACCCTGATAATTATTAATGTTTTAAAAACGAATAAAAAGTTTATTATTAATACATTTTTTAATCTACCATTTACTATATGAACATTCCATATTTGTTATATTACATTTAGATCATTCATTATGAAGGAACCAGTATTACTTTTTAACCAAATATCTTTCGGTCTCCAGATCTAAATACAGTTTATCTCGTACAAACTGAAAATTTTATTTCAGAATAAGTTTTTATTTATGTATATAAAATAAAACTTTTTTCATAATTAGATTTTATGATGTACGATAGCGTCAGAGAGACCATACAATAATTTTTTAAACAAAATAATTAATCATTCTTATAATTTTTTCCTTTTTTTTTTTTTTAAACTGGATTTATTTGAATTTCATCTTCAAGAAAAAAAATCGGCTTCCAGTCAACTACTTTATTGTTTTATATGATAAAACGTTTCGACACTATGATGTCATTTTTATCAGTATGTTATCTTTTTGGACATTTATGTAAAAAAAATTTATATTATTGTAATTATTGTTATTTTATTTAAAGTTAAGGAATGCAGAAAAATAAATAATTGAAAATGACACCATAGTGTCGAAACGTTTTGTCATATAAAACAATAAAGTAGTTGACTGGAAGCCGATTTTTTTTCTTGAAGACAAAATAATGAAATAAAAACCTTTTTCGTAAAAACAGAAATGTTTACGTTTTTATGTGATATATTCTTATATTTATTATAAATACTTATATCTATCTTTGCTACGTAAGAATATTGCTTTTCAAATGAATTTTATATGCGATATCAACTCGCAGAAGCTCTTAATTCTATCTTTAAAAAATTATTACTTAAGATAAATTTAAACATATGATGGAGTATAATAGGTCTATACGATATGGCTCAGTACTTTAGCTATTACTAATTACTATTGACTTTAATAATTACCCATAATTAATAATTAAGCTCACGACAACTTGTATTTTGGAAAAATTAAAAAAGAAACGAATAAACAGTTAAAACCTGCAACTGACCTCGAAGAGACAACCTGCGGAACAGATGCCTGATGGGGTCGTAACAACCAAAAAAAAGAGAGAAAAATAAATTTATTTCAATAATTGATCGGCTCTATCATCTCTACCATCTGGGTACAATCCAAATCAGTAAAAAAAAAGAGATTCCTACTGTTACCGGCTGGGGGCAAAGGGCTGGACAAGAGGACAGGGTATAGTCGAGGACACATAGAGAAACTGGGTGAAGAAATAAACCCCAAAACATTTATCTATCAATAATCAAACGCTAGTATAATATGTAAAACTAAAAATAAAATTTTTACTTCAAATGATAAGATACTATTTTTTTTATCACAAAGATGAGAGTACAATTTCTTAACAGAGTTTGCTTTCCTTTTTTAGCATTGAACTAAAAGCTGTAATTAATGCACATTAACCATATATATATATATATATATATATATATATATATATATATTTAAATAAAATTTTCCTCATCCCGTTACACTGATATGAACCATAAAACATAAAAGCTCATCTTTCCCGGGTCATATCATGAACCTTCTCACCGTGAGTACCAGACTTATTGGGAAATATCCTCTCAAAAGGTTAATTACCCATAGCGTAAACATATTCAGTACTCTCCTATAAGGTGCTGCACCCTAGCGGACACATTTGGCTAATTTCTTTCTATCGAGGGTGTATTAATTTACGAAACCTCAACACTTCCGGTACAACAGTCAGCAACGTTTACAGAACCTGCGCGTGTATTGTGTTGCAACGCATCGATCACTGATGAGATTTTTGAAGTAGAAACTTCTATAGCCGTGTTGAGCGACTTTTGGTAGGGGATAAACTTGCGTGTTCGCAGTAACATGTTCGAGACTGGCGATGGCTAGTGCCCTGTACATGAGCTGTAGAATTTCTTTTAATCAACTTTGGTTTAAAGATTAGAATTCCATTGATATAAGAATAATTATATTTAATTAACTGATCGTTTAATATTGTCCACTTGATAATAATAATAACTTAAAGCATTTATAACTGTTAGAACTTTTCCCCTAAAAGATTTTATTTGTAATAGTTAAATGTCGTGTTTTATGATATTGAAAATAAAAATGATCTAAGTACTATTGAATTTAATGATAATAATAATGCTAAAAATGAAAATAATTATAGGTAAATGCATATACAAAGTATAAATAATATAACTATATACTAATTATTATTTCAATTTAATTATTGATATTTTGTATTGAGCTTGTGCAGTTTTGATAATTAAATAAAGTACTTGAAAATTAATATAATTATAGTTCGGAGTGTCAATATACGTGAAAAATAATATTACCAATTTAAATTACCAAATTAGAAATTTAAATAATTTAGATCCTTACTTTGTTAGGGAAAAAGTAATCCATAATGACCTAGTGACCTCAGCTGAATTTCAAATTATAGTACATACTACCACTGGTCAGTTTCTCTATTTGTGTTTATCCATGCCACAATGTATTATTCCTGTCATTTACTTGTTGTTTGATGTAATGGAGTTGTAAATTCCAATGAATACATTAATCAAAAAAGAATAATTCAGACTTAACTTCTTCAAAAAAGAAAACAGTAATTCTAAAGTCTTGGGTTTTCACTTCTATCGTTAGTCCTCATGACTGCCTATTTAATTTGGTTGGCCTAAACAATACAGTGTCTTAACTCATTTTTAGTTCATCGCAATACTTTTATTAAAATTAAATACATATATTTTGTATTTTCCAAAATAAGAGGGGTAAAGTGGTGGGTAAAATAGTGGTGAAGTGGGTCCTCTATAGAGTGTTGGTGATAAAGGCTCGAGGTGGTGGCTGATCTGCATTCAGTGCCAGGCCTGGCCCTTCGTTAGCCGCAATCTGATTTCGACCCTTCGGACCCTCCGCTACAAAACGCTCACTTCTCCTCCCTTTTCCCTTCTAGTTCTCCCTATCCACCGATAATGGTCTAACGAAGCTAGCTTATTCTCTATTTCCTATTTCCAGTCTATCACTAGGCTCATTCCTATTCAGATCGTTTAAATCCTACAATATAAGCGTTTAGAGTACATTAGTTTCTGTTTAAAAAAAAAAGAAGTTAAGTATGTATATATTTCGACAACTTTAAAAGAATCCGCATCTTGAGATAATAGATTATTTTATTCATATACTGAACACATGACTTCATGAGTTGTGGTGGTGCAGATTTTTTAAAATTAATTCTTATAATTATAGACCAAATTGAATCATTCTTACGCAAGGTTTCAATAACGTTTAATTAATGAATTCAGTAAATAACCGTGGTGATTGAGACTGTACTCTTCCAAACCACCTTCCTGTACAGCTGTGTATTTGGCAGTTTCTTTTGTGTAGTGAAAATCTGATGCTGTAGGTTTTGAGATTTACATTCAATAACGTTAATGAAATAACCTATAATCTTAAGGAGTGGATTCCTTTAAATTGTAGACATAGTTTTGATAATGTACCATGCTTAGTATTTTATTTTTTTGAAGTGATAACTTCTCCAGAAACTTTTGTTGAGGGAAAAACTTATGGATTCTCCCCACCAACATGCTCGCGTATTGCGCAAGGTCCTTTAATATTTTTTAAATTACTACGAATATTAATGAAACTTTATATTGAGCTTACATATTTTGGTTAATAAATAAACTACTCGAGGATATATACATAATTATTGCTCAAGCTTATGTATGTAACAAAAAAAAAATCAAATAAGTAGTCAATCTGAGGTGAAAGCTCAAAACTTTGAAATAATTCTATTCCTTTTTTTTTTAACTTGTAGATCAATTAGTTTCTGTATGGGAGCGGATTAGCACAGTGGTAGAGCACTGAGTTGCCATGCTTGGTTCAAATCCCCCTGAAAAAAAAGCAGGCAAGACTTTTGTTTAGTTCATTAGAGCCGGAGATGGATCGAATAGGATACAGGACCCTCCTGGGGCTCACCAAGCCTCTAAAAGTGGGTACCCAAATTAAGGGGGAAAATCTGGCGGTTGAGCCTGATCAAGGACAAATCACCTCCCTGCACAACCGCTCGTTGTCCATGAAACAGTACTGTCTCTACCATGTACTGAACCCCAGACCCTTCACGGGTTGTGGTGGTACATATTTCAGTATCTGAACTATTTAAATTTCATAATATGTAAACTGAAATTTTTAACATCAGTCTGGTTTTCACATATATTGACACTACGAGCAATAATTATGTATATATCCTCTAGTAGTTTATTTATTAACCAAAATATATAAGCTCAATATAAAGTTTCATTAATATTAGTAGTAATTTCAAAAGAACTAAACAACCTCGAGCAATACGTTGCGAGCATGTTGGTGGCGAGAACCCATAAGTTTTTCCCTCAACAAAAGTTTTTGGAGAAGTTATCGCTTCAAAAAAATAAAATAATAAGCATGGTAAATTATCAAAAATATGTCTACAATTTAAAGGAATCCACTCCTTAAGATTATAGGTTATTTCATTAACTTTATTGAATGTAAACCTCAAAAGCTACAGCATCAGATTTACACTACACAAAAGAAACTACCAAATACACAGCTGTACTGCTTAAAAAACGCGTGCACGTAGGACATAGCCACCACGTCGCACCCTATCGAAATGAATTCGCCCCTCACCGCGTCGCTTCGATTCGCTTTGAATCGCCTACGTAGGACGTAGGGTAATAACAGTAAATTATTTAAACATTTAAAGGTAACAACTTTAAACACTTCGGTACGAGCATCGACTATCGACGGCAAGTAATTTACTTTAGTTCTACAATTACAGTTTGTTAGCTAGACTTTTTACAAATCTACAAATGTTGTAGAGGAGACTTTTATAAAAAAAAATTATGCCAATTAAAATATTGTAACATGACCCAATGTAGGGATATTCGAACTAATACTAGCGGCGCCATTAGAATTATTTCCTCATTTTTAAAAATTCCTATCTTTCTTCACGAACAAATATCAAATTACGTAATTATATCCATTTATGCATATATACGTGAAATATATAAAACGAGGAACTGTAGTTAAATGAGCGAAATAGATTGGTCGTTTTGGCTCAATCTCGTATTTTGGCCGTGGCCTAGGTTACGTGGCCGGCAAGCGCCGTACCGAAGTGTTTAAAAAAGAACCTTAACGATTAATCAAAAATTAATTAAAATATAAAATTCATTATTATTAATGGAGTACTACTTAATCTCTTAAGTGGTTACACTTAAATTTGGGGAAAAGCAGGTAGTGGAGCATGATCTCGGCGAAATCACTTTTTCTTTTCTACGGGACTTGCAATATACTCTTCTGTGGCTTTATTGGGTACAGTTTTTTATTTTCTCTTGTTGATGATACTGTGGCTTGAAGTATATATGCAGTACTATGAACGGAGCCATCTTAAAAATTGAGTTGTTTAATTTAAATTCGGAATATCAGAAAAAATGAAAAATCGTTATTTAGCCTGACCGCTAGCTATGAACAAAACAGACAGAGATAGATGGACGGCTGACAGGAAGAGAATAACGAGAGAACGTACTGAGCGTACCCTCCCCTGGACGTACTTCATCAGCGAAATGGCCGCCAGTGTTCTGAGTTAGTACCGCGCTAGTTAGCTGCCTGGGAAAAAAGTCCAAAGCGCGCGACAGCAATCCCATATCTCACTTATTGTCTTCGACTTACACACGGCTCTACATATGTCTCTTAATAGGAATCCATCCATTATGTATATGTTAGCGTCACGAATATGTTCATTCTGCATCTTAATGAAATCGAAAATAGTTACCTAATATAATTAAAATATATAATCCACACGAACTACCTTTATTACTTCGTATGATGTAAAAGAAATATTTTAATCATAATAACTTTGATTTTTTCGTTCTTTGAACGTAAATTTGTTCGTACATTCCATCATTCTGTGGGGGTTCATCTGTGGTCTGTACTCAGCATAACAATCTTCTATAGCCTTGATCGCAGGTTCACAGCATGGCAGGTGTCCTTAAGATTTATTAAAGGGACTAAAAATCCTTGGTTTTATCATCCTTCAGAGAGAACATACTATATATTCTTCACGGTGTCCGGTACAAGTACCATATCCTATTTATATATTGACACCATCTCTACCATCATCCTATTAGTAGAATAAAGTGACGTTAAACACTTTATGCCACTACGGCTGGTGAAAATTTGAAATTCATACTTACAATTGTACCATCTAATTGTTCCCTTACTTTTTTTTCTTACTACTATAACATTGGATATAGTACCTAAAGATCATTATGGATTTTCAGTAAAAAATTATTATATAATAGACAAATTTCTCGAATTCGATATATGGTACTTATTAAGTCAATATAAATAAAAAAAACGGAAGTGCTCCTTCTGAAAAAAAATCTTTGGTCGCATTAAAAACACTTATGCTATCGGGAAAACATTAATATAAATTTATATTTCAAAAACAATCCGGAAGTAAAACCTTTTCTGAATAGCAATAAACACGTTTTGGTCCAAAAATGCATGCATTTAAATATAATGGAATTAATTTTTAAAATTGTATTTACTATTTAAATATAACAAACAGCATATTCAGTATTATACGTTGATCTTTAACATGACATAAGCTTATTTATGGGATCACTAATAGGTTTTAATTTCTTAAAATAAGATTCAATGAAATCAGACTTAATTTAATGTCAATTTGATTCAGAACGGAGTTTAAGGAGAAATTAGTTAAAAGTTTATATATTTTATTAATATATAATTAATTCGTAATGATAATAAAAAGAAATAAGTAGATATTTGCCTTCTTATAAATAAATATTTATTTAAGCTTTATTCCAAATTTAAGCTTCAACTAGAAAACATATCACCACACTCCATTTAGTTTTGATAAATTTTAGTAAATGACGAAATCATTAACATTTATTCTATAATATTGTTGATATCATGCTGAATTCATTAAATTATATTATAAAATAGAAAACATATGCTAATTATAAATTTAATTAGTAAGTGACATGATTGAGATGGGCAATGTGGCTTGAACCGACTGATTCTATAAATAAATTAATTAATTAACAACTTTAATAAGGTTATCAACGAATTGTAATCATATAAAATTATAATATTGGTTGAAAACATATTAACAAAGAATGTTTATTTTGAAATAAATGGTACGTATTCATTATCTCTTGAAAGCGAAGTGGAATTCTGGAGTTAGTCCAACCTATTTTTTTCTTTTTAACTGTGTTTTAACTGCGATCTTTTTTGTCACTGAAGACATAAAAACATATTTTTGTTTCAGTCCACGGAACTTGAGAGTCAAAACATCCCTTGTTTTTGTCATAGTTCAACAAACCTTTCTAATGAAGTAATGACATTATTACTATTGCTTTCAAACTTAATTGGTTAGCAATTTACTTGTTTGTCTAACAATGCAATAGATATTATCCAAATATTAATTTACTAATTAAATTTTATTTTTGAATATTTTTAATATTAACAAACAATAATTGTTATGAATATAGCATAAGACAAACAACAGAAACTAATTTTTATTGGTTACAATAATATAATTAACCCGGATATATTATATATAACCTAATATGGAATATTACTTAAAACCGAGTTGTTAATTATACTAATTATTAATAGTAGCTAATGCTACTTGAACTAATAAATAAGGAAAAATAAAGTGCGAGATTTTAAATAAAATTGTTCAAATCTAAAAGTTGGAGACAATAGCTTAGTATTTACAGAACTGAGTAGCTGAACTGAAAATCCCGGGTTGAAATTTAGCTGTGGCAGATAAATTTTTGAATCTCGTATAAAACACCTGCAGATCCCTCTGGGGCTCACCCAGCCACTATAAAATGAGTACTTTGGAAAACCAGAAGGTTCAATATGTAATGAAGGAGGGACATACAAAAAACAACAAAAAAACCTTCATTAACGTCAAGAATCAACATTAATTTATAGCGAAGAATTTGTCACCAACCTTGACCAACTTTTTTTCATTGATATTTGCAGCTGTAATAATATTACAACAAGTAAATCTGCTAATATGAACAGATAACATGAAAAAAAAAACACTTGTGGAGAGACTACCCAATGTAGCCCTCCAATAAATTTCTATAGTAGAAGGTCTCGAGGCAATCTTCATTTCAGACTCCTCGGAAGGTTAAAAGGAATAGTATGGGAAGCAAGTTGAGAGACTAGCGGATTCAAGTGTGTATGGAGCTTGTCATGGAAGGATAGAAAGCTAGTTTGGGCCAAATTAGCAGTATATGAAATATTAAGATCATGATGGATGAGTTTATTTGTGACATAATAATGAGCAGTGAGGATTTTACGAAGGATTTTGGATTGTAAGGATTGGATACGAGATGAATTGGATGGTTTAGTAGAGTCCCCAAGCTCAACTCCGTATGTCCATATAGGTCTGATAACTGCCATGTGAATGAGTCTTTTTTAATTAATTAGGAGTTTTGAGCGTTTGTCCAGTAAATGTTGAAGTAGGCGAACACGTCGAGCAGTTTCTTGTCGTTTCAGTCTTGTATGAGGATTCTAAGTGAGACGTTTGTCCAAATGGTAGGTAGCATT
Source organism: Arma custos (assembly GCA_037127475.1). Classification (NCBI taxonomy): domain Eukaryota; kingdom Metazoa; phylum Arthropoda; class Insecta; order Hemiptera; family Pentatomidae; genus Arma; species Arma custos. The sequence goes on along the minus strand of CM073765.1, from coordinate 16,485,860 downwards.
ACTGTTCGACAGGGATCAGTGAAATATTATTAAAGAATACAGTCGGGTAGGAATTCGCAGGTTTATGACGAAGAGTGAAGGTAATTTGATGGGATTTGCTAGGATTTATTTTAATTCTTCAATTTTGGCACCATTCTTAAAGGTTTGAGATATGGGATTTAAGAGATTGGGATGCAAAAAATGGATCCTTATTTACTGATAACACACATGTGTCATCAGCGTACGTAGTGAGGACAGTGCTTGGATGGGTTGGGATGTCAGCTGTATATAACGTGTTGGATTAATTCTATGGTATAAATTGGGTCATTAATCCAGAAACATACAACAATTCTTTGAACTGCTTCATAATCATCGACTTGTCCTAAGAGACACCATCTTGAAGTTGATGTACCATCTTAAGTCTCATCTATCTTTACTGTTATCCAAATATTACATTATATTGGTGGAGATACTATACTGATATTAACATTATTGGCTTTTTCTGAATTTCATGAATGTTATTGTGGCGAATACCTGAAATAAAGGGTCCACACTATTGCGAAAAATCTCCTAAAAGAAATAAATATTAACTCTGTAATGAGGCGTAAACCAATTAAGTCATTTAGTCTTCAACGAAAACTGGAGTCGTTTAAGTAACTGTAGGTGGTAAATGCGGATATATATTAGACATTTTAGATAGAGCACATTATTGCATTGTGCATATATTTTTTTTTAATTAATCATAATTTTATAAGCGGACTCGTGAGCTTGAGCAGAATATAGATGCTCTAACACGTCAGTATGTCAGTGAGGAATTTCCCGAATTCCTTCACGCTGTTATAAGAGGCGAGAGGGAGCTGTGGGGTGTGGATTGGCAGTGGTTGCTGAGCTGGCAACCTCCACCCCTAACTAACTGTATCAAATAGATATTGACAGGGCGGGGGGAACGCCAGGGTGCGCTGGCTTCTCGGCAAAAATGATATAGCAACTTCCTTGGCAATACCAAGCTGACAGCTCGCTCCTTAATTCCCGTGTCACCGATTCGGTTCTCTACCCTCGGGCTATTGAAATCCCATCCTGGGGCGCCTGATATTATAAGAGGGCATTTAGCAAATATATATATATGTATATATATATATATATATATATATATATATATATATATATATATATATTTATAAAGAATAACTGAAGTGTACATAATAGAATATATATTTGGCCAAGTGACTAAATAGTAAGAGTCGTACCTTTCCATTAGTACTTTGAAAAATAAATATGAACTAACAGGCACATTCTGGTCATAAAAAAACAACAACAAAGATAACAAGAATTAAACAGAGAGAATTACATAACTAACAGCACGTATAATATATATACAATATATACAAATAATATCATTATCACATGATTAAATCGAGTAGAATGCTTAAAGGCAAATCACATGATAATAGTTGTTAAAATAACAGAAAGAACATGAGTGAAACTTTTTGTTTTGATATCCTACTAATATTATAAATGTGAAAGTTTGTATGTTTGTCTCTCTTTCACGCAAAAAATACTGAATGGATTTGGATGAAATTTATTGAGTGAAATAGGTTATACATCATAGGCTACAGCAAGGGCAGATTTATGTGGGGGCACTGGGGCATGTCCCCCTTCCGTTATTGTACATAATTAAAGGCAAATCAGGAACTTAGCATCTTGAAATTCGTAAATAGGTTCTTTGTATAGTTTAAAAAAGAAATAAGGATAATTCCACCCCAAGGGTGGAACCCTTTTATATTATAGGGGTTCAAAGGTTGTATAGAATCCGTCAGTTTTGAAGTGAGATATCTGAAATTTTGTATGTATGAGTGACTTATATTTTAAAAATAATTAAATTATTTATTTAAATGATTTTTCACGAAACTTTATGAGGCAGATCAAATTACAAGCGAGCGAAGCCGCGGGCAAAAGCTAGAAGAATTAAGAAGAGGGAATTACATAACTAACAGCACGTAAAATATATACATACAATATATAAAAATGATATCATTATAACTGAAGGAAATAGAGATTCATCACATGATTAAATCGAGTAGAATGCATAGCAATCTATATGTGTGTGTGTGTGTGTGTGTGTGTGTGTGTGTGTGTGTGTGTGTGTGTGTGTGTGTGTATATATATATATATATATATATATTTGTTAAATAAAAAAAAAATAAAGAATACATTTTAGCAGCATCGCTACTTCACTCAAAAAAAAGTTTGTACAATGATAAAGTTTATTTCAAAGCAACAACACAATAACGAATAAACATGCATTTTTTATTGTAAATTATAAATTTACATTTATAATTGTTAAACTTGTTTCCGACGTTATTGAAAGTAAAAGAAGTTATCTGGTTTTATAATATAATAACTTAATTGATAGAAATCATCAACTAAAAGAAACTTCATCAGTTCGGTTTCAGTTATAGGTTGTCATTGATATTATAATTCATCTATAAAATATTAATATTTTCATCGATTTATTATGCATTGATAATATTAATATTGTATGGGGAAAATTCAAGTACCTGGGCAGTATGACAATGTTTGAGGACAGAGTAGGTAAGGATGTTAAGGCACGAATAGCGGTGGGAAATAGATGCCTGTTCGGAGTACACACAGTTAATATAGTACAGGCAGTGTGAAAGGATGTCAAGAAAGACAAAGTGTCTCTTGTATAATACAATTGTGAGACCAATTATGATTTACGGATGCTAGGCCGGGTTACTGACAAAAAATTGCAAAAGGATCCTTGAAGAATGGGAAAGAAAAGTCCTTCGTAAAATTTGTGGACCTATCAGAGTGGAGGACAAGTGGAGGATCAGGTACAATAAAGAACTAAGGGAACTACACGAAGAGCCTGATATAATGAAAATCAACCAGCTCAAAATACTACGATGGTTGGGGCAAGTGGAGAGGATATACCCAACGAGAACTCCAAGAAGGATGATGTACGAGATACTGAATGATGTCTCAAGATTAAGATGGAGGCATCATCTCAGGTGGCTCGACGATGTGGAAGGTGGTCTGAAGGCGATCGCTACGAACCGCTGCGAACAAAGGCGAATGGCAGAAGAAATCAGCAGACTCCAAGGTTCTTCAAGGACTGTAGAGCTCAGTAATAAATAAATAAATGTGGAAAATTTAATATAAAAATGTGCGATAACGATAGTCTGGGGGTGCAGTAACAAAAAAAAAAAAATACTAAAGAAGACAAACTTATTGATTGTAAGAGCCAACGTTTCGGCCTACGCTGTAGGCCATCTTCAAGGCTGATGAAGGAAGAGGTACTACTATCTACACAGTACTACTACAACATAATACTAACTCTTCCTTCATCAGCCTTGAAGATGGCTCTTTTCTCCCTTCTTCTCTAGGGAGAATTTTTACATGCCTTAATATCTATTTAAATAACCTAAAGTAAGACTGATTTCATTTACATATTATGATTTATCTCTATAAAAAAAAATCAAGTCTCAATATGTAGATTTAAAGGATACCGTAACATAATTTTGACCTAGTTAAGGGAATCAGCCGTGCGTAAATCATTGACTGCAACATGATGTTTCCTTTGAATGATATATGGATGGGCTAGCCATTGGTTCAAGAGAATAAGGTTTCGTTAAGAAGGCAAGTGTTTCCGGCATTATTAATGAGGACAAATTTTTCTGCTGCCTTACATTCTTACTAGAAATGGTGGTGTGACAGATTTTAATGAATAATTAACAAAAATTATATTCAAAATTCTTCCCTGGTCTTATTTAGTGTTGTTTTTTTTTACTGCACTCCCAGACTATCTAACTCCCACATTAGGTCTTTCAGTCAACTATCTTCCTCGCAATAATTAATATAAAAATGGAGGAATTCGGAAATTTAAGGATTATTACCCACTTTAAAAAATCTATAAATAAGTCCATCTTGCCTGGTTGCGAACCCACGATCATGGGCCTAGTAATTTTTTATGCTAACGAATAACGACTACACCACAGGTTACGTTAATAATTCCAACTATTTAACCGTTATATAAGTATTTTCTAAACTCAAACTCCTGTAAATGCTCTCCTCATGTATCGAAGTTCCACACGTTATAAATATTTTAATAAGTAGTAAGTGGGTTTATAACACTATAGCACTGACGGACATAGAATATTAATGCTCTCGCGCCTTATGAATATATGAAATAAACAAAGAGTAACATGGTGCTTATATTGTATCATTCAACCTTTGATCGATAATTTACTGATATTTTGGAAGCGATTTGTATTTAAAGGCCCGATTAAGAAAGTAAATTACTCTAAATTGTTTTGAGAACTGTTTTTAGTGCTTTAGTAAAGTTTATTGATGTAGGTGTAATGACCTCAGAGGAGATATGGTGAGGTAGCAGTACGTGACGTCACTAATGGTGATGAAAAGAGGGAGGGTGCGAGGTGATCCCTGAAGGAGGGTAAACTGTCTTAGTATAGCTCTCTTCTCTGAGTAATGAAAAACGAGTATATATATATATATATATATATATATATATATATATATATATATATATATATATATATACTGCGCCTTATATACTTATAATTGAAATATACTTTTTCAAAAAGGCCTTAGTATAATGCTATGCTAAGTACAATTCGCTACCCTAGCATTACAAAGTTTTATGATACACATATATGGAAATGAGAAAAACGATCTCAAAGATTCTGAGTATTAGATTTACGAAGTTGAGCTGCGGGGCGTTTTCGATGTTAAATTAGGTGCAAAAACTGGTCCCAAACACTTCCAGAAGAAATGGCCGGCACTTCAGAAGGAACTATTTGAACCGGGCGTCGCCAGCTAACATGTGAGAAAGCTACCGGAGTTAGTTTCTGGCATTACAACTGATTTTCAGTCAAAACTTTCACAATATCAACCCAAAGATGATTATAAAGAACTGCTACAATTGGTAGTGATATTTTCAGGAGCACCGGATGGACAAGTTGTTGGATTCAGATATCCAGGGCCTATTCACCATGCAAAATGGAAGGCGAAGGCTATCTATTGTTTAAACATAAACATGTTTCGGCGGCAGTTCGTCTTGAGTGACAAAGAACGAAGTGGTATTGAAGCCATCTGTATCTTCCTTGTGAGAATTTCTTGTAAATGCTTGTTCAAAGCACCCAATGCTCGTATGGCTCCCAAACAAGATCTTGAACTGTTACAAAGTTTGATCCAGTACAAGCAATGATGAGATCTCAAAAAAAGGACTGACCACATTCCAAAATCATTTGTGGTATTTAAGGCCAGAGTTAGTGGCTCTGGCGTTCTTTGATGAAACATTATCAGTCGAAGTAAAATCTGAAATGGCAAGAAAACTTCTAGCTGAGAGCGAGGACGAGGTGGAGAATTCGCCAAGAGTTATCAACCCGAATTGCCAGGCCTAGTCACACAAGTTTCAAACGCTTTGGAATCAAGGCTGAGTTCCCAAAGAAGATCCCAGAGTGTGGCCTAACAACACACAGTACACAGAGGGGCTCAAAATAGTCAATTCACTAAAGGTAGTGAATGATGTAGCGGAGAGAGGAGTAAAACTAATTACCGACTTCAACACGCTTTTAACAAAAGATGAAGAGCAAAAGCAATTTGTTCTCCAGGTGGTAAGCAAATGTAGGAAATTGTATCCTGATGTTACAAAGGCTACTATTAGCAGACCCTTAGACAGTTAGACCATCCAGGACTACTTATTTGATTGCAGGTATTATTTTTTACTTATAAATATATTTAATGTATTGTATAACTATGAACTAAAGTTAGAATATAAGATTATGATGTAATAATTACTTATGACAATGTACGCATAATTTCTAAAATAAAAATAAAATATTATGATAATTATAATGCCATTGGGAAAAACCACAATGCAAAGCCTTATGTTTCAAAAATACATCCACTTACCAGTCGACGTTTCGCCTATTAAGTTGTATGTTGAACGTCTTGGTGGTGGGATGCTGTCTCATGTTTGGAGCATGTTTAGGCTGTTGATCGTTGGGATGTATTGCACCTTTTTATTCGAGATGCGATTCACATAACCCCTTTTTGATTTTGGTGTCTTAATAATGCCTGAATAGGCGAAACGTCGACTGGTAAGTGGGTGTATTTTTGAAACATAAGGCTTTGCATTGTGGTTTTTTCCAATTGCATTATAATAAATAATAGGGTTTCTTTTTGAGTTTTTGGCTCTATTTTAGTGATTATGATAATTTTTAAGTAAATCTATTAAATTATTTATCTAACACAAACAGATCTGTTCTTCATGGCTAAGGCAAGACCCCTCAATGGAATGGAGATATGTTTCTGAGAAAAATGAGCATTCAATAATTAAACTCGGACGAGTAGTTTGTCCACTACAACAAAATGATTGAATAATTTCTCAGTTGGACTTGAAGTAACGGTAATACTGGCCACACATAAAATTAAAGAGAGGAACATTACCATTAATTTGATGCATAGATCGCAGGATAGGTAGTGGTCCTTCAGGTGTTACGGCCAAAAGACGCCGCCAAACAGGCAAAAAAATCGTACTATTCGAAACTTTGACCGCCCAGTGGCACGTGTTAACATACTCCGATCTTGATAAAACTTCTAATTCTATGCGAAATAATTTTCTGCATAGATTGAGCTAATTGACGGGCTCAGAACGACAAAATTCCGACATTGACTTTTAGTGGCCACCCTAATATATATATATGTATATATATATATATATATATATATATATATATATATATATATATATATATTAATATATTATCATGTATATAAAATGATACATATCTACAATGAAACGATATACTTTTTATACAGTCATCGTAAAGTTTTTGACCAAAAGTCAGTCATGCTAATAAACACAAAAGAAATACAATAATAAGGGAACTAACGCAAAACTATAAATATGAAAATACTAAGACATACTTCATCATGTATTAGTGGCGATAAATCATATTTATATAGCTTATCGCTAATTACTTGAGGACCATTTGCTGATTTATTGCAATGTGATCTGTTTAAAATTGCATTCATAAACTGGATGAATCTATTACAATTATACAAAGCGATATAAACAGTGAAGTATTACACGCACATAATAATAAAAAAGAAATAAATCATAATTCATTTTTTAACACCTAATCACCCCCAATCCATTTACCTCTATGTTTCTGGATTTTTTTTTTTTTAGGACGAAAGGTAAAAGTCAATAAACTTGATAACCTTGAAACCTCATGGTACTTCAGTAATTCAAAACAACACAAGATTAAGAAGTAGATCTAAGATACGAAAAACACCGTACTCACTTGTAATAATCGTACACATCACTTGTATGTCGTGCGGGATAGTCTAAACAGTACGCCGTGAAGGATTTAATATATTTACAATAACCAGAATAGGCTGGTTGTTTTTAGGAAAATGTTGATAAGCTCTCTTTCCCTACCCCCTTTAATTCCTTTTACCTTTATATTGTTAATCTCTGAAAATATTATTGTTATTTATACAATTTCATTCTTAATATGTTTAATTATAAATTAACCATATCGCATTAAGCATTGAAATATTTACAGAATACCTAAAAATCAACGATATATTTTTATATACTTTATTCACTTATTGGTTTTCCTTTGTTTTATGTTTGCATTGTTTTATCTTGGTGACTGGCGTTTGAGAAGCGTAAATTAAACGCCACTATAAAAAACAAATCAGAACTGTAATAAATTTTTAAATATATAAGGGTGATAAAATAAAGAATATACTCTTTTGTAAATTAATATAATTAATATATTAATGCTGTTTTGGTTCGGAGACTTAAGGGCTTTTCGTTAGAATTTTTCCACGGTCTTAACATTAATATATTAATATAAGTCTTTAAATTTTCATTGTTTTAATTTTAAATTGATGTGCCCAAAATCAACACATGCTTCTTTTTCCTAGCTATATACACAAATATATTTTATTTAAAAACGTAGTAAAGTTTAGTAAGTAGTGTAATATGATACTCTACATTTCAGGTTTAATACGATTTCATATAAATAACTCGAAAATATTGTTGGAAATACATTAAGTAATATATTGACAGCGGAGATTCGACTCTTTGGAATATAACTAACACTATTACCACACTTAATATAAATAACAAAAATCTTCATAATCATAATCGTTCCATTCTAAAGCTCATGCAATCTGAAGTGACAAAAAAAAAAAAATGGTGGTTAAAAAATTCTATTCTAACTATTTTTGTTTACAAATCTCCCAGCTACACCTTGGTATATCCCTCAGACGTTCATCAGTCCCCCTGATTTAAAAAAAAATCGTTTGTTAGTAAGTCCAAAAGCTTAACAAGCCAAAGCCAAAGTTAATCTTCTCGACGGTCTTACTTCAATAATGTTAGCCGGGTGTTTGCTCCGCAATTGCGCGTTGAGTAATCTCCTAAATTCTCCAGTGGTTTCATCCTATTTAGATATCCAATTGGTCCGTATATTCTATGATGATTATGATGACACTTATAATAAAATACCTTATTTTCGAATACCTTAAACAATAATAAATACTTATTTCCCTTATTTCGATAAATAATTGAATCTACTTTATTTCAAAAGCTCAATACATAAACTTTTTTTCAGTGTCTAATTTAAAGAAATTCTATTAAAAAAAACGTGTTCTGTTGTAAAAAAAACTTGTATTGATGAAACCTCAGAGCTATCCCGGAGTTAAGTAAACGAGTTTAGATAGGGAGGGGGAAGTAAGTGGCCCTAAACTCCTTATTTGTGTTGGTTGCTGAGAAATGGCTGGCTGCGAGACCCTCTTGAAGGAGTGCGGAGGACGATGTTTGTATAGCCTGTTGAAATAGACTAATGCCCCAGTCCCCTGCTTCAAGCCATTATCACTCTACTGGTCCCAATTACTCACTCCCTAGAGATTACTGATAACAGCCGTATTAATTGTTCCTCTGAGCCAGGGGAGATGTTAAATGGCGTCAAGGAGTATCCTCCCTGCCTTCCTTTGTATAATCATACATCCTTCCTCTACCGCGCCACCCTCACCTCCCTGCTCCTTCTTCAACATCGTACACGTGTAATACATGTTTTGATGTTAGTCTCAATCACGAGTAATTAACAATTCGAAAAATAATACGGATTAAGAAGGAGAATTAAATAAAAGTGTAGTTGAAAAAACTACAACGTACAAAAAACTGTTTTGACGTACAAAATGTTGGCTCGGATCAGGGCTCGCCTTAAAGAGAAAAAAGTCTTAGAAATCGAAAAAAAAAAAATATATATATATATATATATATATCATCAGCGAATCCTTCCCGATTAAAACAAGGCCTGCCACCAATGTTATTTAACATAGTACTCGATATAATCATGAGAGAGTCCTGGAAAATGAATAACGTACGAGCTGTAGTGGAACATAAAAAAAACGGAAGGGTAGTGGTCAGAAAGGAAGTAAAGGCACACAGAAAAGATGAGGAAATGCTGGGAGAAAAGAAGGACGAAACTAAGAAGAAAACCTAAGCTAATAAAAATTCCTAGCTTCTTAAGGGGCTTGCCTTAAGGAGAAGAAAGTTCACTTAACTATTAAGTTCATTCAAAGTAAATAATACATAATCGTTACTTTCATGGAAAACATCAGCCTCACACATGTGTAATCACATGTGTAAACTGTCCAAAAGTGATGATAAAAATCTCTTTCTTCTCAAAAGAAAAATATTAAGAAAAATTTCAATCCCCAAACGAACGTAGTGCGAACAGTAAATAAAACAGAAGATGTTGAACTGGGCTGGTATTATCAGTATAAAGGATAAGACAAGTGCCAAAAAGCATCTAGGAAACTAAATCTGGCACAAGTAGAAGAGTTGGTAGACCAAGACTCAGATGATTGGACGGTGTATTCAGTGAGGGATTGTGTGTTCGTAACTGGAGGAGTGCTGCCGATTAACAGACCTGGGAATGCTCCTTTAGGAGGCCATCTATCTCTGGGGTTGTAGTACCATGCAGAATAGATAAAAATAAAAAGTCAAGAAGTAGAAGGGTCCGATTAAAAAAGGGAAAGAATAAATAAATTGTAAATAAAAATACAGATTAAAACATGGCTCGAATAAGAGGGAATGCCTTAAGCAGGAGACAAAAAATCAATTATTAAATTATTGTTAAAAAGAAAAGACAATATTGTTTAAAGGCAGAGATAGCATTCGACTAGTTGATCATAAATAAAGGAAAACAAAACAGAATAAAACTGTCTAAAATAGATTTAAGAATAAAATAAAGTCCAAGTGGTTAAGTTGCCATAAATAAATTGACTAAATTAATTTTTAATTATGAAACCCAATTTCTAAAAATATTACATTTAGAAAGAGAGACTTGAGCTGTCATGCGGATGCCTTTTCTTCCTCTCATCCTCCAGGGTTTATAATTGAATTGTACCAGTAGTTGTGGTACAATATTTTATTAAATATTTAATTGTACATAGTTTTATAATGTTACATTAAACTGAATAGTAATGAATTTTCTTGACGGAGCAAAAGCCTGGACTTTTGTAATGTGCAATTAAAACATACAAGAAATACGGATATTTTAATGCTGAATGCTGTAGAAATGATATAAGTTTTCTTAAATAATGTTCTTTTTTTATTTCCTTGAAAATTTGTAATGGAATAGAACAGAAAATAGTCATGGCTGCACGGATATAGTTGTAAGTACTGTAGTGTTTTATGAATTCGTTGGATTTTACTAGTGTACCGAGGACCAGAAGAAAAGCAGTTTGGTTAAGCAACTAAAAATGAACTTCCAAAAATTTAATAGATACATAAAATTTAATAGATACATAAAATTTAATAGATACATAAAATTTAATAGATACATAAAATTTACCCTGAAAATGTGAACTGAAGTACTCATATAGATGAATGGTGAAGAGACACATACCTGAAACAGAAAAAAAAATTAATATATACAACTTTTTAGATTAAGAGAAAATAGTGTGAAATAGGTATTTTTTAAAAATCAAAGTTACTTTTTTTTTTAATCAAAGTTATTTCATTGTTAAGTTATTAAAAAGTTATAATGAGTTCGTTGTCTTGAGTTCTTTTTCCTAGTTAATTGACTTTTTTTTAATTTTCTCTTGCAGATTGGGATAAATCCTATTTATTTAAATTGCTTAAAGATTTGGAATTTTTAAAACCTGAACAATATTGCGCAGATGCGTTTCTGATGTGGTTTGAAAACTTTTGATCCAAAAATAATTGTTTTAAATAAATAATCAACTGAATTTTGCATATTTTCGAGTTTCCTGAAAAATTTTCAAATTTGGATTTACCTCCTTTTGCATCTCCACGCCCAATACATTTCGGCCCGAATTATTTAAATTCATTAACGATATAGATTTCGAAAAGTTGACATCAAGCTAATAATATTTATACATTGTAAAACATAGATAACCATTTTTATAATTTTAAATTTTGTTAATTGTAACAGTACATATACGTATGTAATAATGTTTTTGTATATATTTTAATTCACATACACTGTTAATCCTTATTATAAAAATTTAATTGAAAGGCACATAGTATACTGAAGTATGGAATGTGCCAATAAATGGGCACAACCCTTTCAAAGGGTTACTTTGATAGGAAAAAGAAAAGTATGTATGTATGAACATTTTTTTAATTTTGATATTATCATTGTTTTAGTTATCATTAGCGATTTCTGAGATTTTTTTTGTCATCATACATCATAACATGGATGAAACATATATATATATATATAAAACGATTAAACAAATATACGCTGGCAAGACATCAGCCAGTTTTGGCGAGCAGAACATAGAGATAAAGCAACTCTTAATTTTCACTTCTTAATTTAGAAACGCAATTATTTCAAAAATTATGAAAAGAAATGTTTTTACTTTAGATTGTTAGGAAAATAATTAATAAACATTCGCCTGGTACGGGGAAATTAATTAAGCTAACTTCTTAGAGGGAGGGTGATGGCCTTAGAAAAAAAAAGTTTAATATTAAAATATCCCCTTCAGGGAAGACGAAAAGCGGGGGGATAAAAACGAATAGCCGCTGAGAAAATAATAAGGCACGAGGTAGGGGGAGGTTGATGAGGTTTAGGGCGGCATAAAGCTTGTCAACTTGTGGTGGATTCTTAACTATATATCTAAATATATTTATATGCCCCGATTTAAAAAAAGAATAATAAATAAAAATAAATAAACACTAGTTAACTGGGTAATGTAAATAAATAAATAAATAGTAAAGACTCTAAGCCAGCAGATTAGCAGGGGGGTAACTTGGCCTAGATCACTCTCAACCACGAGGTTTTTCGGAACATATACCCACTTACTAGATGCTGGATCTGCTTATCCCACACGGTTAACAGATTAATTCGTTTGCCAATATATAAACTCGAGACAGTCAGCACAATTACACAACCCACTTAGCTATCACGGTCAACAAATCGCTCATATATCATATATATCGTTCCTGAATTAAAAATCTTCTACTAATGCAATCGCTGCAGAAGGATTAATTCAAAAATACTAATTCGTTGTCATTTTGAAGTTGCGATATGTCCTAATATAGATATAGATATGTAATTTTTTTCTGAAATTTAATCCCATAAATTGGTTCGGTCTAAATATGAATCGCTTACTCCAGAAAGGCAAGTAGTCCAGCTTTTGAGATTTTTGTTTTTAAAAATTTTGACTTTTACTGGAGACGGAACGCACCATTTAGTAAAAAAAACTGAACAAAAAAAAAACAAGTCCAGTGCAATGCCTTGCAAAAACCTTCAATATTATGTTTACTGTAGATAAGGAACTACCCTAGGACAGTATCACTTGTAAAATTTATAAAAGTGGACTAGTTGCTCATAGTTTATGATTCACATGAGGTCAAACTTAATCAGAATTCCTTCATTAGCTCAGTGTGTAGGACAGTGAGTTGCTGAATTATAGGCCCCAGATTCAAAATTTCCTGTATCAGATAAACTATCTATTCTGTTGACAGCCTTTAAACGAATCTGTGGCATCTAAAGACCATCATAGAACCCACTTAACCTCTTAAAACCTTTTTGAAAACGAAATAAATACGGTTAACAAAAATAACAATTTTAAAAAATATCTAAAAATAAACCCATTCTTACATACATGTCGCTGTCATGTTTCAAGGACAATTGTCCTCTTGAAAAAAAATTCCGGGTCGAAATAACTAAAAATATGTATGTACAATGTTTCGGACAGGCCTTTGCTTTAAAAAATGCCATTTCCGTTGTTTCAATAAATGTATAATTTTTACTACTGTACGTTTGCATTTAAAACACGTTTCACTAAAACACGTTGCACTAAAATTCCTTCAGCATTAGAGCCTGTAAAATGATTGAATTGCCTAACAACACTCAAGCTGATATATTTTGCAAATTTTATATTGAATATTATCGTTTATAAGTCAAATAAAAGAATTCAACGCATTTTCATGGAAAATAAGCTGCTGAAAAAGTGGTGGAGTTATTTACGCAATATCTAATTATAGCAGAAAGTGCACATATTTATGTTTTCAGAAAAAAAATAGAATGTGTTAATAAAATAATAAAACGGGGGGGGGTGAAAGTGGAAATTGGAGGAGCGAATGAACACAATGGGGAATTCTCAAGTGGCGCACTCTATACCCCAGGCTGCCTTATTGACGGTTAATCTCAACTCTGGAACGAAATTATACTGATTGCTTTTAATTTTATTGTTTTGTTTTTCATTTGATTTAAATCATTGCACTGTTTTCTAAATGATTAATACACACACACACACACACACACACACACACACACACACACACATATATTCAACTACAATATCAAATTCCTGATTCGCAACATTACTGGGGACGAAACATGAGTTTGTTATGCATCACCTGAGAGTAAACGACAGTCAATGGAGTGGCATCATGCTCAATCACCAACCAAACAAAAAAAAATTAAGACAGTTCCGTCCACCAGGAAACTCATGACAACCATTTTCTGGGATCGACGAGGTGTAATGCTCGTAATTTTATTTGATTTTATTATACTTTAAAGAAATTATGGCGGGCAATACAAAATCGACCGCGAGGGGTATTGTCTACAGGCTTCATTCTCGTTCATGACAATGCCTCAGACATCTGCGATATAACAACTACTTTTGCAGCCATTCAAGTGGGAAACCTTTGACCATCCACCGTATATCCTGGACTTGGCACCTTCGGATTTTCGAAAGTCTAAAGACTTTCTGGCAGGAAAAAGATTTTACAGCGACGAAGAACTTAAACGAGGCGTGACTACTTATCTCAATACGTTGACGGCGGAGGACTATGACGCTGGAATACAAAAACTCGCCACACGTTATGAAAAATGCCTAAATTTGCTTGGAGGTTATGTGGAGAAGTAGTGTATGCTCTTTCCAATAAAAATGTTTATATTTGTTAATATTTACTGCTGTGTCTTTATTTCACAAACGGGTACCACTTTCCGGATGACCCTCGTAAAATATAAACATATGAAAATATAAATATACTTAATTGTCCTTCAAAGGGCAGCTTTGTATATTTTGTAAATCGTAATTTGGTGAAATAGCACTAGAGTAAGGAAGAAAATCATTTTACAATAATTTAGAGAAACCGCAACTGGAAGAGGAGAGAAAGGTCAGAGATATTGCCAGGGCCATATTAAATGCATTTATTAGTCCCTTGAAACCACGGATCTGTATCCCCTTTCAGGACGGGAGCTCTTCCATTAATATTTAATAATCCCAGATTTGTTGTTTTCTAGCTTAATAGATAATGAGGGATCTCATCTCGTTCAAAACCGTCCCACTTCGTGAGAGAAATCCCAATATGGGTAAATTCATTACTACCTCAATCCCGGCCTCCTTTATAATATGGGTTTCTAAATAGGATTTCAAAGTTGTGAAACTAATTACTCAAAAGTACAACATAATATCAGTAGAACCAAATCAATATTGATAGATTGTTGAATTAATTTAGTATTTCTCTAAGGGTTTCCTCAGATTGAGGTTTCCTTCAAACAAAAATTTCCTTTAATTCATTTTTCCACCTTTTTCTGTCCTGTATATCTTCCTCCCTCAGACCATGGCCGAGCATAGTTTTCTCAATTGAAAATTAAGTTGGTCAATCTTTTTTCCTTCATTATTCTGGGATGACCATACCATTAGATTCCAATATTTTTTTCTCCATATTTTGGAGAATGTTTTTGCATCCGTTCTCTAATTTCTAATTAATTGAACTGCATCCAAGCTAACGGTTCACATCCCGTTATATTACCCTTTTTATATATTGGGCAAATTAAGGTTCGGACCATTCTTCAGGCATTTTTTCATACCACCATACGTCATAAACTACATTGTAGATGTCTTATTTAATCTCTTCCCCGGCGTTTTTTTAGCATTTCATTCTGGATACCGTCTATTATTTATTTATTGTTTATAGCTTTATTATTTTTGAGCTGTAATGTAATGTCACTGATATCTTCCACTTCTGGGGGGATATCTACCTCTTCTACGTCCATCACCTCACTTTACATTTGCAACCCTCCTATGATTTCCTGAAAATATTCGACCCATCTCTCCAATATTTCTCTTTCTTGACCTAGAAGGTTTCCATTTTTGTCTTTAATAAAATTTCCTCTTGGGCTGAACCCCGCTCTGATATTCTGGATGTTTTTGAAGAATTTCGACTGTCCTTTTCCTTGAAGTATTCTTCCGTTTTCTCCAGTCTTTCTAATTCCTGTAGCCTTTTCTTTTTACGGCATAGTTTCTTGGCTAATCTTCGTTTTATCCGGTACATTTCATCACCCAATCTCGTTCCTCTCAGCGAAATTGGTAGTAACTCCCATATTCTTTTCAGGCATCCGTAAAATCCATTATCTTTATCTTGTTCATCGTTTTCTTCAATGGGAGCATGTACACTAATGAGTGTTAGGTTAGCAAATTTACCTCTCAACCTATAATGTAAATCCGTTCATTTACTGCTTCATATTTGATCAGAGTGTGCTTGAGGCTCTTTTTCAGCATGAAATCTGTTCCTAGTTAGTTTTGCTTCGATCTGGATATTGAATAGGATATCCTATCCTAGAGTCATTAGATATATATCTCCCCACCTGATATGCATGGCTGTGACATCTACTTATCTAGTTCTTTTTCTAGATTTCTCCTTGATCCAAATTGTAGTAGGCTTCTCAAATTACAGGTTCCTATTCTCAGATTGATTTCTTTATTACGCCTACCCCATTTAATGATTTTTGAAATATGTCTTCCATTTTTGATATTGTCATGCGACAGCAAAGGTTGGGCCCCCCTGTATCCGAATGGGTCCCTATAGAGATATTTTTTACCGTTGCCATATACAAAACATTGACCATATTTTTACTGGGTGTGCCACTCACCACAACCCTCCTCCTTTATCCAGGCTTGGTGCTGCAGTGGTCGTAGCTAAGCTAGTCTCACTGGCGGAGCTCCGTTATATGTAACGGCATGAATAAAAAAGTATAATTTATTTAATGTTTTTGACTGCACCCACTGTCCATTTCTGACTCTTTTAAGAACTATCTAGTCAACCATTTCCACATGAAAAAAATAATTTTACCACAACCCATGAAGGCTCTAGGGTTGAGCTCATAGTAGAGGCTGTACTGTTTTTATGACAAACATTGTGGAGAGAAATGAGGATCAACGCTATTTTTTTAATCAAAATTGAGGGTACCCACTTTAAAGGTCCTGGGTTAGCCACAGGATGGTATATAGTTTATATAGGGTCCATATGTAACAGATACATATATGTAGGTATACACATACGCACACCTATATAGACATAGCTGGATTATCATAAAAGCACGAGATGAGTATTAGAGCAGAGATGGGAGGCAATCCCCTCTGGAATCCATATAGACTCCATAACGCAAGGCAGCCCCGATCCAACAGCTCGAGTTATATCAGCGGCAGTGGGGGAGGGGGGAGTTGTGGCTCACATTTTTTTGCCCTCCCCCCCAGGCCTCTAGCAATGTTTTGTCCTCGTATCGCAAATACCACATCAATTCTTTTTTCTTCCATTTTTTTCTCTCTTTTTTTAAAAAACTTGAGCCATATTTTTTTTTGTCTTCCTGTTGTTTTTGTAAGCAATGTAAAGGCATTATAATCGGGATACACTTTTGGTGTATGTATATTTTTTCTGTAATACTTAAAACATAATTATTAACGGAAGTATAATCTCAGTGAACTACTTCAAATAAACGACAGTTCTTACAGAATATTTTTCTGTTTAATTACATGTTTCATGTTTGCTCTAAAAATGCTTCCCAATATTTGATATTCATTTCCTTTCCTTATCGGGTATATCCCGAAGGACGGCGCTACTAAGGATTTTTTACCCCCTTTAAAAAATCCTAGGGCAAGACTACATGAGAAATTTAGCTTACATATTGCGATATTAAGAATACTACGGTAACTTTTCTTATTTCTTAATAAACATGTAATTGTTTACTTGTAATTATATTATAAGGAAATGTCATAGTTTTATTATAAAAACCAAATAAACATTCTAAAAGTTAAAATAATATACCGAAATATCTCTCGAAATTTAAATCTTTTTAAATTTTGTCGGGAAATGGCGGAGTCACTTATACTATAGACCGAGTTGTTGATCTGTAGGTTCCGGGTTCAAATCTAGCTGTGGTAGATGAATTAGTTAAATTTTTACTATCCGTGGAATGATGATGGAGTGGTGGAATGATTATTATCTGTGGAAGGATCCGCAGACCCTTTATGGGTTCTTCTGGCCTCTTTGAAGTAGGAGCTCTTAATAATGGGTGATTAGATGCACAGTATTAATATAAAGTTAAAACTGTACAGTCTCAACTATTCATTGGACCAAAGATATATTTTTTATATATCTATCAATCCAAATAATGGGAGCGGAGTGGCTAAGTGGTAGAGCACCGAGTCCCCATGCCGAAAATCCGCGTTCAAATCCCGCAGCAGGCAATACTTTTATATTCAGTCTGTTAGCATCCGGAGAAGGATCATATAGGACCCTCCTGGGGCTCACCCTGCCTCTATAAATTGTTATTAAAACTTGGTACCCAAAAAAGGGGGAAAATCTGGCGGTTGAGCGTGATCTAGAACAAATCACCTCCTTGCAGAACCGTTGTCCATGAAATAGTATAGTCTGTGCCATGTACTGAACCCCAGACGGGTTGTAGTGGTACAGATTTTTTTTTTCTATCTAAATATATTGGACATATTTTTGAACATGTCGAATATTAATTGCTCATTTATTTCGCAATAATAAGTTGAATATATTATAGAATAAATAAATAAAATAAAATATTGATACTATTTTAGACAAGAAAAATCGAAGAATACAGATGTCTGACAATCCTCCACCTGTCTGTGCAGGAAAATCTATTTATACGTTCTCGGAAATTAGAAATATATGTATACTGTGAAGTTTTAATTTCAGAAATAAATCTGGACAATCCACATTTATATAAATCCACGTTTTTGTATTTAATTGAAACTTTCCCTCAATGAATGAATTCCACTTTAACAGAATTGTATATTTTTCAAATAACACATTTCTATTTAATGTTTATGTTTATTGCTAGAAAACTATTTATTATTATATTTGGCCAGGAGTTCAACACGTGTTTGAACCAAATAGATATAAACCGTGGAATGTATTTATTTTTCAAATAGAACAGAACAAAACCACTAGTTATAATAAATCTTTTAAGGCATTGAATAACAGATTAGAATAAATGTTCAGAAAAACTATAATAAAAATTCAATAGACTCATGTATAAATATGTAAATTTTTAAACTGGAAACCCATATTAATTAAATAATATATTAACGCTTTAAAGTTACTTCACGGATAAATTCAATTACTTAAGTTTTTTTTAATCTCTCATCTCGATTAAGTACTACTGTTCTTCGGTGTTTCCACTTTTGCCTACTTAGTTTTGATTATGTTGTACCTTTTTATAAATAATAAGGAATTATTTGCATTTACTTCAAAATATGGAGATGAATCTTTCATTTTGTTGATTAAACCTGATGACTGTAAAAATCTTTGGCTATGGTCTCCTTTGGAAGAAACGTAAAAAAGAGGACATTTCATCAACAGGTACACACTAAAGATCCCTATCCTAATTAAACCTGGAAAAGCAAAATTTAGTAGTATGATAATAAAACATATTTATTCGAAATCAATTAATAAATTTTTTATTATTAATAATTATGTTTGAGATATAAAGTTGAACGGCTATGATGGGGAGTGAGCCCTATTTACCCCTGAATGGACTCCCAGGATGGAGTGGTAAGGCAGCCCTCTAGAGGATTCTGACTACCTGGGGCTTGAAGACCCCCTGGGGCTGCTAATAAACCCACAGCTTCTCCTCAGCAATAGTAAAACCAGGGGGTTGCCTCTCTACTTGAACCTTGGCATTACTGTTTGTTAAATATTTATCTATCATTGCCATTATTATTAATGTTTTTTATTTTACCATGAAATAAATAAAATATATATATTTAGTATATATATATCAGCTAATTTCTTTTATCTATTCGGTGGGGAGGGGGTAGCACAGTGATAGAGCACGTAGTTGCTATGGTGAAGATTCTGGGCTCAAAAATCCGGCTATAACGTATAAATTATTCAACTTTTTAAAAATCTTTTTAAATGGATCTTGTGGGATCTGCTCACCCGGCCTCCATAAAGTGTGTACCCATAGGGAAAAACTGGTGGTTGCGCGCGATCTCTAACTAGTTACCATCTACAGGTACTAGACACAACTGGTGTCTAAGAAACAGTAGTCTCACTACCATGTATTGACTCTCAAGACTCTTCATGGGCTGTAGTGGAACCAGTCAATGGCTTTAAGGATATTGTTTAATAAAATAGTTTTGCATCAAGTAAAACAGTTGTGAGACCAATTGTGACTAACGGATGCGAGGCCTGGCCACTGAAAAAAATTGTAAAAGTATCCTTGAAGTATGGGAAAGAAATCCTGCGTAAAATTTTTGGATCTATCAGAGTGGAGGACAAGTGGAGAATCAGGTCCAATAAAGAGCTAAGGGACCTACACAAAGAGCTCGATATAGTGAAAGTCATCCAGCTCAAAAGACTACGATGGTTGGAGCATGTGGAGAGGATATACCCAACGAGAACTCCAAGAAGGATGATGTACAAGAAACCGAATAATGGTTCAAGATTAAGATGGATGCACCGTCTAGGTTGAAGGCTTGAAGGCGATCAGTATAAACCACTGGAGGCGTCTTGCGGCGGACAGAGGTGAATGGCAGAAGAAATTAGCAGAGGCCAAGGTTCTCCAAGGACTACAGAGTAATAAAATAAATAAACATATAAAGAAAAGAAATTTTATAGACATTATAACACTGTCGTAAAAACAGAATGCCTCTTCTCCAGTGAATGCCTCTCGAAACAAAACATTTGACTATTTTTGGAAAAAGAAGATTAAAACAACTTGAACCAAAATAGTAAAGAAAGATTTGGTAAATTCGAAGAGTCTCTCATATCAAAAAGAAGTGAATTTGGGACACAGAGTGAAAAATCTGGACAGGTTTCTGGAAGAAAAACACCGCGACAACGTAGACTAAAGTAGTTAGGAAATGTTTTGAAAAGTCTCACACGCTAGAAAGAAGTGGATTTGAAAACAGAGTGAAAAATCTGGAAGGGTTTGAGGATGAAAAGAGACCAAAAGGTTGGACGAAGCTGGGCAGATGATCAAAAGAATCGTACCAGTGAACGCATGAAGGAATATTAGAGACAGAATAAACTTCAGCAGAAGAAAGAAACATAAAGATGTAATGCGAACGAAGTGGGCAATACGAAAAAGAAAAGGAGGAATGAGGAGTCGTTATCATTTTTTGATTTATGAAAACAATATTAAATTTAAGTTAAATTGCAATTAAAATTTAATTAAATAAATAATTGTCTTAAATAAAAACTGTGAATATTAACTGGTGAATTGTGACAAAGAATAAACAAACAAACAGAGACTCGTAAACGTTTTATTTTAACGTTTTAAACGTTTTATTTTATTTTTTTATTATATTTTTAGTATTATTTTATTTTCATGTTGTTTTATTTTTTAACGTTTAAAACGTTTTATTTTAGTTTCATAAAGTGGTAATTAAAACTGATGTTAAAAAAAAAGTCATTAAATGCTTCATAAAAGTTGGAGTTATTCGAGTCGCGCCTTACAACTTGAACAGTAGGCTTAGAGAAGTACTCTAAGTAATAAAATTAAATGGAAGACTAGATAAGGAAGCAGAACAGTGAAGGCTTAGCGACAAGCCTTAGCATTTCCATACAAACGCGCTCTATTCTTAAGAATAATGTTCAACATTCAACTATTATTTCGAACCAAATTCCAACCGCATAGTTTATTTTCTAACTTTATATTAGTAAATATTGGTCGGATTTATTTGTTTAAATACTTGAAATTCGTTACATTACATAAATATTTATCTTTTCTTCTTTTTTACTAAGAGTGTTGCTTTGATAGAATTGATTATTTGTTAGCACATTACATACGAGTGAATACTATGTTACTCATAATTACTTAATAAGAATTGACATGTATAAAATATTATAAATCACAACTTAATAAAATACAAAATAATACAAACAGGTCCTTATATAAATTAGTTCCAAAAAAGAATAGTCACAAATGTTTTTCGTACGAAAGCCAAATTTATTTTTACAAACTATAACTAATTAATTAGTTACTCTTTTAGGTTGCCGCGGCCACTATTATTACAAAAGACTTTGTTGATTTCTTCTAGTTTAGATCGTGTTGATAAATTTTTCGCCAACGTTTCGCCAGCCATGCTGCTGACTTCTTCAGGAGATAAATTCTCATCTCAGCCCTGAAGAAGTCAGCAGCATGGCTGCCGAAGCGTTGGCGAAAAATTTATCAGCACGATCTAAACCAGATGAAATCAACAAAGTCTTTTGTGATAATTAATTAGTATTTAAAAACTTTATTAACTTTAATAGTTGATCTTTATAGATTTTTATGTGCTGAATCTGGCCTTAGTGTTTTTGTATCACCCATAGTTTTCCTAGTTAGAGCAGTACACTAAATCACCTTCTTGTTAAAAAAAAATGGAAAATTTTTGCTCTCTCTTCCTGTACACATAAATGCTGGTTCCAACCGCCAACAAGTTCTTGTCTTTTAGTCTAAAGCCAAGCAATTCAGCTTTTTCTTTCGTTAAACCAAGATCCCTCTAACTAAGTCGTTAAGCTCGATTTGAATAAACAGTTTAGGCTCTACATTTTCTGTAAAACATTGGAATTCTTCATCATCTTGTTCATCTAACTCCGATTGTACATCAGAATACTTCTGTTGGAATATAATTCAAATCATCTGGTGGTTCATTGACCGGCAAATCTACAACGTGCCCTATTGGTCGGGTGGCGGACGGAAGATTAGAGTAGCTTATTAGCTTCTAGTTTTTTTGTTTGTCGTATATATTTGTTGTAATATCGACACTGCAAAAGTAGCAATCATCGGAATGATTTCTTGGCTCCCTCCATATTATAGGAACAGCAAATTTAAAGGGTTTTTCTCCTTTTTCGACCATTTTTTTAAGTCTTCGACACATACATGCGGGGCCCAAGATTTATTCTGATCACCAAGTTTAGTTCCAAAGTATGACAGATAAACCTTTTTGACAAAATCTGTAATGTTTCTTAATTTGTAACATGTACATCTTTAATTTGTATTCTTTGTAATGTTAATGTATTTTTTAAACACAGACTCACCACAAATATAACAAAAACTGTCAGCAGAGTTTTTACAACCGTGATTAGACATTGTACTGAGCACATGTATAGGAAACGTCAAAGTGAGGTTAGATTGACAGTAAACAAAACATCAGCTGTTAACAGAAAAATTTTTTTTTGCGGGCAAATGTGTTTCAGCATTGCTACCAACTTCATCCACACCAATAGACCTAGTTTTTCAGTTATTTATTTTAAATATTAAAGCTGGTCAATTCTTTAAAAATCGCTTAATTTAATGTATAATATAAATAATGTAACTATAAATTGTAAAGAAATTGTGGGTGATACAGCTGATAAATACCATATTTGGATTCAGCACTCTAAAAACTGTAGGAATAAGGTATTTTCAGTACAAAAGTTTTTTTATCGTTGGCCTGTGTTATCTGAGTCAATACAGCGTTTATTTATATACAATAAATTAATATTAGGTTTGATTACTTGGTGACAAAATTATAACGTACCTTTATATGAAAGAATGGTTCAGGGGAAAAACAGGGTGGAAGTCAGAGATTAAATTTCTTAGATAGGGTTGAACTATATTATTTCTTTTAAAGATTCTTTTCGAAACAAAAACATGAAAACAATACCTATAAATTGTAAAAATCTTTATATATATATATATATATATATATATATATATATATTGGTTGTGTATTGTTTAATCCAAGGGTATAGCCGATCAGATCTCTGGCCATGACACCGTTATTGGAACACCATCCGTTTTATAGAAAGCTATAAAACGGACGCTGGTTGATGGCCAGTAAAGGAAGATATCAACGGTTGAAATAATGGGAAAGGTTGACAGCTGGGTATTGAACCTCGGGGTCGGGGTCACTTGATGTCTCTCCACTCGTGAAACTACAGCCCAATCGCGAGACAAGGCATTCATTTGAATCTCGGCACGGTTTGTAAACGGCATTGATCTGGTCGCTTCCATCAGACCAACGGTGATTGCATCGTTCCCATCATTTGTTCAATTATCTGCCTCCATTGTTCTACTTCAAGGATCGGCGGCTAGGTAATGTCGACAATATTGAGCGTGACATTGTTTTATAATTATTATTTAAAACTTATAACGTTGGTAGCCGTTTTATTTAAACTGAATTGAATAATCATTCATTGAAAACACACAATTCAATGATCCAATCAATCACATATTTTGTTTATATAAAACATATACGAAAATTATTTGAAAAAAATATTGAAATGGTTATGAATTGTATTGTGTTCAGTGCATGCTAGAGACTGTATTGGTTCTAGGACAACGGTCGTACAGGGATGTGATTTGTCCGCGATCATGGTCTACAGTCAGCTTATCTTCCTATTTTAGGTACCAACTTTGTAGAGACAGGGCGAACCGTAGGAAGGTTAACAGATCCCAAAGGATTCATCTACGGCTTTTAACAGATTAAATTATTCACAGCCGGATTTGAACCTGAATTCTTCAGGATGCCAATTCAGTGCTCAACTGAGCCATCCTGTTCCCATTTATGTATATTTCACTGTTAATATTAATAGTCGCTAGTTGATATAATTGTTCAAATTCATTTATCTGCTACCCTCGGCTTTTCATTACGCTGATCTATTACTATTAATAATTTATCTATTTTCTTATAATGTGGTTCACAAAATTATTGGATTTATTCACCGAATTATTACGGAAATCTATATTGAAAGCAAGGATCAGAAAGAACAAGAACAAGTGCTGTCGATAAGAAAGTAAAAATCTGCTGTAATTTATATCCTTATTTAGAAAAATTATATTGACACACTTTTCCATACAAAAATGTTTTTCAGGACATATAACAGGAATAAACAATCTATCATATCTAAAAAAACACAGCTGATTGATGAAATTGTTTAAAGAATAAGTTTAGATATATTGAAAAGAAAAATTAAAACATGTTGTGACTCAACTCTAAGCGACAATCTGCGGAACTGATACCAAAGTTTTGTTTTTTAATGATTTATTTAAACGTCAATTTATGCAACTATTCGGGCTATTCGGACGATGCTACAGTTGGAGAGCTTTTCCATATCCAGGTACGATTAAGATTAGGATTTTAATGACTACATGACATTGCACATTCAATTTTGGTCCTCTATGAGGGGTGGTATAACTAAGATTTTTTTAGAACGGGTTACTCTGTTTACAAAATCCTCCTGGTGGTGAACCCACGATCTTTGTCGATTACACCTCATAGGAACATAGCAAAAGTCATGCTAGGTGGTGCGAAGAATATGTTTTCGTTTGAACGACACATAAAGCCAGCCAACACCGCATACTGAAATTACAATTTATATTTAAATAAGCTCAGTGTTTCCGCTTATCAGAAACACGCGGTTGCGTTGCTGTTGAACAAGATGGGGTATTAAACAGCTTCCAGGGTCTGGAGCCGGTAAACTGAAAGCCGTCAAGTGAAGAGAAGTGAACGTGATAGACATTGAGGTCGTTATATTTCCGATTGAAGGGCTCCCTCTAGCCCTGGCCAACCCAACTAGTTTTGACTATCATCAACTTTATGCTTAACCTGTTTTTGATAATGATTTACCTAAAATTGTAAAATCCGAAAAAAAAGTTTAAATTAATCCTGCGGGGCTTTCTTCATTGAAGTAGTGAACAAAAAATTAAATAAGTAGTCAAGAGGACTGCAGAAGGAACTAAAGACTCAAAATTTGAGTGGAAAATATTTGACAGGATAATTTTAATGAAGGATTGAATTGGTCAGGGATGCAGTCAAAGGTAACACAATTGAAACTTATTTTTTAATTGTTCCAACGTTTCGGCCTACGATGTAGGTCATCTTCAGGGCTAAATATAAATATTTATATGCAGCAGCATTGCTGAATGCAAAAAATACTAAGGCCTTCCCAATTCATCTGAACCTCTTACTCGCAACGAGCCAATGTAGAGGGAAAAGGATAAAGGAGGATCTGGAAAGAAGAATTGAAGAAGGATTTTGAGACTGGTTGAAACCACACAGTTGGTCGATGACCGACAGGTCTGCACAGAATCCCTCATCACACTGCATAGGCGGTGAAAGAGGACAGAATATGATGATGATGATACTTTTCTCCACACTACTTTGTTTTGGATAGGAAAAGTCAGCATCTAGGGTACTCAGTAGGCCCAAATGATGAAACAACAAAACAGTAACAAACAGTACGACTACTTCCGGGATGAGTCCTGACTTGTTGAAATCCTGGGGGACTAAAAAAAAGGCAATGGAGGGGATGCCTTGTGGCCAATCAAATGCGACTTTGTAACTTAAATTTTTAAATTTAAAAAAGTTTAAACATTTAAAAAAGCCCTGAAGAAGACCTACAAAGTAGGTCGACACGTTGCCTAATCAATAAAGTTTTCTCCAATTCTACGAGAAATGCATTGTCACCTCTACCCGGACCACTTTCTTCCACTTAAATTATTAAGACCAGTCTTGTTCTCTATTGGCATTCCGAAAAATAATTATTTACATTTTTATGTATTTTAAATATTAATCAAAACTTGTGATGTCTGCACAAGCCCTATACATAATACCAATACAATTTAATATAAATAATAATTAGTATACAGTTGCATTATTTCCATGACAAGTTCATGTGTATTTGCATCCATAAGCAGGTTAAAACAAGACTCTGACAAAGAAAATGTTTTAACAAAAATGAAATATTAACTAGTTATTGATGTTTCATGTCATTATTAGTATGAATTTCGCTATTATTAAACGACCTTTTATATAATATTATTATTCATATATCAATTGAATTTGGGAGGGCGGAAAGGCTCAGTGGTAGAGCACTGAGTTGCCATGCCGGTAGTCCTGGTTCAAATCCCGCTGCTGTTTTTCATGAAAAGATTGATATCGGATTCGGGCCAAATCTGCAACAAATGGGGCATTAAGGTCACTATGGATTACTTTGTTCGAAAGTAAGGAGCATTGAGGATTTTACAAAGGAATTTGGATTGTAAGAATTGAATACGAGAGGTATTCGATGCTGTTTCTTGTCGTTTCAGGCTAGTAACATTGAATTTTAAAAATGCTTTATTTAATACGCAGCCCCTATCGCGCATAGTGCTGTTGAATTATTCATTTAAATTCATTAATTTCAATCAGGTATCAAGGAAAATACGATGTTACGTCCAAAAAATCTATTTTTGGAATATTTTAGTACGGTCCATATAAAATCAATTCCTTCTAGATACAACTTATATAAACATATTTAATGGATCTGTTTTCATTAAATTCGTTTTTAATATTAACATAATATTTCAATTGTTTTCAGTTTCTAACGTAAATATTCTATTCTAACCGTGATATAACAATTTATTTATAAAGTGTTATGAGAATCCTGTAAAAGAATGATATCTCGTATTCGGGGGTTGGAGTAAACCATTCGTTTGGGTTAAGAAAGGTTGTTTCTTTACTAAACAACACTCACTTGAATACCTACCACACCATTTGAATACCTATCGTGTGAAATGAACAATATTAAAACTACATGCTATCTGAGATGTATCCAACAAGAAACTGGCTCTACTCAGTTGATACAACACTGAGAGGCAGTAGGCCATAGTTCATCCAGTTTATACCATAACTCACACGAGGATAAACTCCCTCCAAACGTGTGTAGATGAAACACACGTAGACACTTGGAGACTTGGGAACACATTTGTTTGGAGTGTGGTGTTGTTTAATTAAATTGAATGTTTCGGTTGGAGTGGAACAAGGGACCACATCCGGCAACCGCAAGAAGTTCAACAAGTAAGCCTGCTCCCTCGCCTAGATGAGGCCTAGAGCTTCGACAACAACAATCACAGGTTTAATAACCTACAATAAATACTTTATTTTTATATTTTGGAATAGCCTATATCTCATGCATAAATCTCGGTAACAGCGGACGTTGATATAACTCTAATTTAACCGGCGGAAATAAATAAATAAATACATTCTTCACAGAATTGAATTAGCAGGCATCATCAAAACATAATTGTTTATGGTAAACATTCCGAATATTACCGAATTAATGTAGGAGTACCGCAGGGCAGTATTCTAGATCCAGTTCTGTACTGAGTGTTGCCTTCACTCTATCACTGCTAAGTCAAAGGTTATGGATAAAAATCCGGCTATGGCAGACAAATTGTTTAATCTTTTAACACACATGAATGGACCCTGTGGGACCTGCAAACCTTCCTGGGGCTCACCTAGCCTCTATAAAATGAGTAATCTTAATCAGGGGAAGGCCTAGCGGTCGAACCTATATCGGAAAAATCACTTTCACTGCACAACTATTATAACAATTATAAACAGAACAATCCCCACCTTATACCCTTTATGCATTGTAGTGGTTTAGGTTTAGGTTTTTTTGTTGTTTTCTTCAAGCGTTTGGCTTATAAAAACTTACTTTTAACTCAGTTATCAGCTTCGTAATTAGTTCTATAGTCGATTCTTCCAGCAATAGTACCAAGCCCAAGGGTGGATAATTGAACCTTTTCAGAATCGCTTTACCTTTCTAATGACATATGCTAGCGCTTAAATAAAAAATACAAGTGTTCGTTTACTAAACGTTTTAAAGCTGAGAGAAACTAGTAAGCCACAAAAAATAATTAAAATTAATGAGATAATTTTTTAAAACACAAAAACAAGGACGTTTTTTCGTAGCAGCGGCGTTTCCTTGAAAAATTACAAAGGTAGGCAACAATGGCTGATGGTAGGGAAGTCGCTAAGAAGTGTGATAAGCCTCGTGGCGCACTCTAACCAGGCTCGACAACCTTTAATCCCCCATTTTTTTTTCTTTAGTATTTCTCTTGTCGTTGGAGGTAAAGGGCCATTACACGGATGACCTGTTCTTCTTTAAATAATCTCCCCCTTTTCCGACAGAACGAGAATTCCGACATTCCTTCTCCAATTATATAATGAAATACTTATTTTTTGTCTCCTCGATTGATCCGTTTTAGAGATTACTTTTTGTCTATTAAATTAGATGGAATTTTATTCAATATTCCCAACAGAAGAAAAGATTCTGAATTTACATTTATTCACATAATATAAATCGGGGCACTATATTTATTAAGACTACAAATTCTTGGGTTGATTATTTTATTGATATTATCATCGCCAAACCCAAGAATTTGTAGTTTTTGTATACATGATAGAATTTGAATATATTCTATACATCATTTGGAGAAGTTTCGAGGTTGTAAGGGATGGTTTCCTGGCTCTAATGCCGCCATATACCTGACTATGCAGAGGCCAAAATACCTTGTCAACGAATCCTAAACCAAATACATCTGTATTAGACAAAGAAATGAGCAAGCAAACATTAAAGTAAGAAAAACCAACCAGAGAGTGGACGAATTTGTATATCTTAGACAAATGTCATCAATGAAATGCAATCAAAACTCCAAGGTAGTTACCAATAAATGCTTCTTCGGGTTGCAAAAGCACCTTAGAAGTAATGTCCTATCTTCATACGCTTCAGAATATTGGACTCTCACAAATGTACAGAAGCTCGCTCTCATAAGATTTGTACAAAGATTATTGCGGATAATATTTGGAGCAGTAGTTCACAATTACTTCTGGAGGCAACAGTCGAATATAGAATTTATGAGGATATATAAAGATGCCGAAATTATTGGAATAATAAAAGCAAACAAACATGGATACGATCCATTTTAGCTCAGTGGTTTAGAGCACTGCACCAGAGATGCAGACGACCCGGGTTCGAATCCCGGCCAGGACAAATCTATTCTCTTCAAACCCAAAATATTAAAAATTATTACTATGAAATAAATATTAATAAAAATAAATTAGAAATGACAGGTGTTCCATATTGTGAGGGGGCCTTATCTCCACGCAGGATGTAGTGTGATGCATGCATTTAGGTAATAAAATGTAAAATGTCCTATACGGACTTAAATTTTCTTCAAAATTCATCATTTTATACTAATATTGTTAATTAATGCTAATCAATTTTATTTATAATAATAATCTCCTGAGTACTTTATTATTATCTGTATTATTATTAATAGCCTTATCGCCATTTTCAATTCACTATTATTAATATCTTCTTATGCTTACGTTATTTATTTCTATCATATAGTGAACATATTTTGAATCTTCGTTATATCTGTGATTTCATTTTATTTATTTCTATTTTATGATGATATTTGAATCATTGATTCTCTGCAGTATCTCTGATTTAAAGTTATTTATTTCTATATATTTTGAATCTCCGCTGTGAATTCAGATACATGTTATCTATTTATGCCTTTTACTGCACATATTTTGAATCACCAGGATCTCTGATTTCATTTTATTTATTTAAATCTTATACTGAATATTTTAAATCCGTGTTACATATTTAATGTCAACTCTTATAATGGGGATATGGTGTGGTTGAAGACGCTCGGACCATCCTACACTTCCGTAACTAGAGCAATGAATAGGGATACTGGCGTTTGATCTTGTGGGAGGCCTTGTCCCCACGTGAGGTGTAGAGCCGTTTATGTACGAGTATGTCTGTATCTTATAATGAATAATGCGATTTGGAGGAATCGAGGGATTTTACTATATTATAATATACTGTTTATTCATGATACATTGACTGTTTATTCCATTAGAAACGCTACAGTAAACCAAAATAAATGAGGTTTATTGTTTTTTTCGAACACCTGAACGTTTTCGTACATGAGGTAATATCCTTATTAAAAAATATCCATTTTTATGAATTTTATTAATAATATTCGAAGAGATAACATTGATCTTCAAACTCATTTATACCCGAAGAGTAAACATTAGGTGGAAGTTTGGCAATTGGAAGAGAAAAACAATGCGAGCTTTGTGAAAGGGTTTGATGGATCTATCCCTGCCCTCACTGCCCATGTATCTCGTCTCCATTTCTTTGTTTAGTCTCAGCTGCTGGTAATGGTCGCTAGCCTGCCATATCCGATTGAAAAAGCTAAAATTTTAGTACCAAAAAAGATAAACTAAATAAATAAATCAAATAAACAATAAATAAATAAAACCAGGGCATTTTTCATAGTAAATCTCTATGGAGTTCCAAAAAACAAAACCTCAACAGATTGAAAATTAGGATTGCAGAATATACATTCAAAATTATTGGTATTGTTCCAAGGTCATGTATCTCCGATAAATACCAATATTTTCAAAAAAATTGTATCCAAAATCATTATTATTTAGTGAAAAATAGAATAAAACCAATAAAATTAAGCATACATGGAGGAGTAGTGTAACAAGGCACAAAAAAATATATTATTTTGAGTCCTGCCTGCAGATTCGAAATACTCTTCAAGTCAGCCGTGTCCTTGATGCAATAATAATATTAACAATCCTAATACTTTACTTGACCTACCCAATACCGCGACACCTCCTGAAAATCCTTGGGTTCAGTACATGGTAGAAACTGTACTGTGTTTGTCTGTGTGGTTGTGCAGAGAGGTGATTTGTCCAAAACCATGCTCAATTTCTAAGTTCTCACCCAATTATGAGTATCCCTTAGCTAAAAAGAGATAAAATTATTTGTCTAACACAGACGGATTTGAACCCGTAAACTTCGGCATAGGAACACAACGCTCTACCCCGAGCTTTATTTCACTAATCTTAAAGTAGGAAAATGGGCTATTATCTTTAAAATATGAATGCTGGTATATGCCTAGGATAGTAAGGCATGTATATCAATATTCAAAAGGCAGTGATTGAAAAAATCCTCGAACATGGACCTGGGAGAGGAACTGAAGCAACTTATTAAACGGAACAATACGAAGGTTTTGCCGTTAATTTCGAAAAAAAAAAATGGTCTATTCCGAGGGTTACTGTGGGCACAATGAAAGACTTAGACTTATTTTTAAATTGTCTTTAATAGATGCAGAAAGGTATGTTGTTCGGGAATGCAAGTATAGTTAAAAAATGTTGGAGCATCATAAATTAAGTTCTTAATGTAGTACATTCACCGCTAGGGACCGAGAAAAAGAGGATTAATAATAATCTCTAAACTGTCTAAAATGTATAATCCAGTGCACGAAAAAGAAGAAGAATTAGACTTAAAAAAAAAGTGGGAAAAATAAAATACATAGGCCGCATTATGAAAAGGGAAGATATCAAATGCTGCAGGTAAGCATGCAGGGGAAATCATAGGAAAGTGCAACGTAGGTAGAAGACGAATGACGTGGCTCTGCAATCTGAGAGAATTGTGAGCCATTTCTTCAGTGTAGAAGTCGACAAGATGCAAACTATCATGATGGTCCCTAACCTTCAACAGAAGACTGCACCGATCGATAACTTTGTTAGGATTTTAAAAATTCAGTATTTGTTGAGTTTAATAGAAAACGAATTAAGTTTACAAAAATGAGTTGGCTAATTTTTATTTAAACAGATGGTATTCTGGATTCTCGTAACTGGATCCACAAGGCATCATAGTCCCATATAATAAAGATGCTGTTGTAGATATTTAAGGAATAAAGTGTATTTTATAAACAGTTTTTTCAAATCGATTTATGCAAATTTTCTTAATTTTACAGCTAATTTTTTTAATGAATACCTATTCAAAATAAATAAAACACACAGAAACCTTAACATTGAATCCTATATATAGGTCAGGTGGGATTGGAACTAAAAGGAGAAAACATTTTAATGAAAATCACAGGAACTAAATTTAAAAATAATAACGGGGTCAGGAATGTCAGTATCCAAAAAAAAAAACATAAAGGATAATATGTGAAAGAAGGAAAAACATTTTTACGAATACCGTCTCAGAACGGGATAAACTAGACCAAGCGTATTATTTATTTATTTTTTAACCACCAATCAACACCTACTATATACACATAAATTGAAAAAAATCTCAAGAACAAAAGTACAAATCATATAAATCATGCAATGGTATCCAGAAAATTATTAAGGTGAAAATGTAAGATTCCAAAATAAATTTAAAATTAGACCGAATCACTACACAACGGAATAGTAGAGTAAGAAATCATCATCAGAAATCATAATTCATCAGAAATGAAGATGCAGAGGAAAGAACGACACATAGGTAAATTATTGGTATGCCGTACTCTGAACAGAATTAAACTAAAGAAGAAGAATATGTATTTATTATTAATACTGAAAAAAAATTACTTGTACCCCACTATCCATGTAGGTCTTGAACTCAGTAAGTGGTGGAGACTTTACTGTTTCACGGAAAAGGATTGTGCAGAGAGGTTATTTGTCCTAGAACCATCAACCACCAAATCCTCCTCCCCATTAATGGTACCCACTTCACAGAGGCTAGGCGAGCCCAACTAGGGTCTTCAGATCCCACAGGGTTAACAAATTAAATAAATTATCCGCCATTGCTTCGCACTGCACCTCAGATTTTTACCACTAAGCCACTCAATAGAATAGCGTCCCCATAAATCAGAAATCAGAATATTATTGGGGATAAAACTGTAAGATTTCAAGATAAATTTAAAGTAGGAGCGAAACCTATCATCGTGAAAGAGAAGAGAAGTTGAAGAAGAAAAGTATATTATTCATACAAGTATGAATAAACTATATTTGCTAAATAAATACAGATACATATCATTGATGCTGTAAACCTATAATTCCTATTTATTATGTACCAGCGATTTGTTACGATAAACAAATGCTTCACGGCTTTTAGGCCTCCGCCGCTATTACGCGAGTATAAAAGACCGCCAAAGGAAGATTACTCCTGAATAATAGAATAATTAACTCGTTGTAAAAAGGGGCGTGGTCTCGGTGGAGTAATTAGCGAAGGGAGAGTCCGAATTTACAACATTTAAAAGGAGAGAAGTTCTTCTAGCACTTTGGCCTAAAGTTGCTCGAGGAGATTTAGACAAGGACGGAGGCTCTGGGGAAACTGGAGGGCAAAAATCCCTTTGATGGCGGCAATTAGGGACTCCTATTATCTCTCGGGCCCTGTCGAGGCTTCAAAACAAACAGCGGCATGTTGGATCTTCAACAAACTACCAGGCAAAACTTTAATTTTTACATCACAAAAGGAATAAAAAAAAGTTTAAATAAAGTGTTTACATAACTGATGTCCAGTATATGTAATTGTTTTAACTTAAACTTTAAT
The DNA here is from genome assembly GCA_037127475.1 of Arma custos. Classification (NCBI taxonomy): domain Eukaryota; kingdom Metazoa; phylum Arthropoda; class Insecta; order Hemiptera; family Pentatomidae; genus Arma; species Arma custos. The sequence continues at coordinate 16,451,869 of CM073765.1, read as the reverse complement.
GAACGCTTTATTATTTTTTTTAAATAAGACGAAAATAAAAAATAAAAAATATTTACTAACAGTTAGAAGAATAAAAACCTGTACTATTACTAAAGTCATGGAAATATATTGAACCCATTACATATATGACAGGAATTAGACTTGTATCAATCCATCGATAAGGCAAGGATGTGATTTGGTTAAGATCAAGCCAGGATTTTCTTCCAATTACTACATTTTACAAAGGGGCTGGTTGATCCCACAGAGGTTTTCCAGATCACACATTTAACGGAATAAATAATTTACCATCTACAGCCGGTAGATACAACTCAGTAGCTATAGATTTGTAACCATCCACACTTCGTACTACTGACCACAATCTGTCCATCCCTAACCATCCTTATTGAGAGGAGGAACGAAAAAAAAATCTGATGGTAAGAACTTATTACTATACAACTGAATTATTCCAATTTTATCGTCCTCTAGACAGAATAGATAAAGATCCTTTTTTTTTTAATACAAATATTTACTTATGAAATTATACAAATGCCATTTGGCACATATTTTATCTGAGACCTTCCATCGAAAACCTCCCCTATGGGATTCACGTACAAGCGTGGATGGAGGAACTTCCATGCCTTGAAGGCACTCCTAGCGTTGTCAATTTCCCTGTAGTATATCACAGCACCAAAGACGTTTCAGCCTCCTTGTTGGATTCTGTGGTAATATTTCTGTCAGTTGTGATTGTACCAGTAAGCTTGGGTGTCCAGCAAGTCAGCTAAACAGTTTCAACGATCTCATCAAGAGTCAAAAAATAGACTTTCTTTTATTGTTAATTAATATTAATTTGACCAGTAAGCGGCTTAGCTTAAAAAACTTCGAGTTTGGCTGTGACATAAATTTTATTTATTTTATTATCAGCCGGAAATCGACTCCTGGGGGTTACTCAGCCTCTTTAATAAGAGCGTTCTTAATTAGGATAGAACTGGTTTTTGAGATTGGAAACCATGTGTACTGTGCCAAATAACCTTCCTTAATTGAAGTACAGTTTAAAAAAAAAATATGTTAAAAGAATTTCACTCTAAATCGGGTTACAAAAAATAAATGGTTTATATTTACATCCTAATTTAATACTAAAAAAACATGTTAAGATTAATTTCACTAACAAGAATTAAATCAGTACTTATCGAAGCTGTTGTTCGCTTAATTGAAATGTTTTAATAATTTATTGATATCTTTGTTTACCTGAGAAGGATATCTTCCGGAATAAGTGGTTCCTAGTTTGGAATCCTTGTAAGGCTTCGATACTCACGGAATATTTAAAAATATTAAAGCAATGTGAGACAAAGAGGATGCTTGGGAAGTGCTGAAGGAAGTACTAACTTCATTTCTGGTCTAGAAAAAAGGCTATGACTATCATCAGGTGTCCAATCCAGTAATACACCCACTTACCAGTCGACGTTTCCCCTATTCTGGAATTATCAGGACATAAAAACAAAAAAGGATTATGTGAATCACATCTCGAAGATAAAGGTGCAATACATCCCAACGATCAACACCCCGAACAGGCTCCAAACCTGAGACAGCACCCCACCATCAAGACGTTCAACATACAACTGAAAAGAAGGTAATCTTTAGGTAATTAATTTTTTTTAATTACCTAATGATAATGCCTGAATAGGGGAAACGTCGACTGGTAAGTGGGTGTATTACTGGATTTGAGACATAAGGCTTTGCATTGTGGTTTTTCCCAATTGCATTATAATAAATAATAGTGTTTCTTTTTGAGTTTTTGGCTCTAATTTATTGATTTTTTATAAATGTTATTTTTGGAAGGGCAATCAAGAAGTAGCGTTTAAATACAAGTAACCCTATTTATTGGTTACAATAACTTACTATACTTAATTGCATAGGGAACTTTCTAGACCCATCCAGACTTTACTTCTAGATTCTAAGAATTGTCTAAACGGTTATTTCCACATTTGCGATCTTATTGTTGCCGCTAGATGCCACTACTGCCGCTATAATAATATAATTAATTGTAAATAAACAGTATTACGTTTTATTTTGTCATTTTAGTGTACTTTTTATTCATTAATATGACTGTTTGCACTTTCTTTGTTTTGTGCTTGGCATTATTGACCCTTACGTCTGTAATCCCTCGATAATAACTTTGAAAAAGTAAAATCCTTCAAAGTTTTATTTTTTTTAAATTGTTGCTTACAATTTTTTTAAAATTTCTTCTAAGCAATGGGGGGTTACCTTCCCCTCGTTACGCCAATGTCTCTAATATATTGCAAAACAGAGAAACAGAGAATAGAAGAGAAGAAGGTACAAAATAGTCAATGTATTAGATCATAATTGATAATGTTAGTCTATACTACCCAGACTATTTTCTTCCCCTTCCCAAAATATAGTTTACATTGATTGACTAAATCTCAATCAACTGTGAAACTTCTTATTTATATACTTAAAACAAGCAATAACAGATAGAAATACACACAACTAATTGAAATTTGGAGTTATAATATATATTTGATAAATCCACAGACTAACAACTAATTATATTATCCTTGGAAAAGTTTGTAACAAGGCTTTCGCCATATTTAAGGTCCATTGTTTTAACTGGAGGTCTAAGGGGTTGTTTAGAAGCGGGATTATAACTGATCATGTCAAAGCTGAGGGGGGGCATTATTAACTACTTTCAAACTCCCCCCGAATAACTCAGTTTAAGAGTGAAACTGGAGTTTAGTTGCTAAGCGGGTTGATAAATAAATTTCGTTCTGGTTTGGGCCTAATGGAAGTTTGCTCATAAAGGCAGATAGGTGGGCCACGGCTAAGGAAGACTAACGCAGTATTCACCACCCGGCTTCCCGCTCAATAGCTAAGTACCTACTTCTCAAGTCATCCCCTTCTCAAACCTTCAACTTAGTTTTATAGACTTAATATAACAAGGATGGTATAATGATTCTTATTCTAGGATATTAAAATGAAGAAACCGTTCAGTTAAGAGGAAACATAGATATCTCCGTAATTTATGTACTTTATTTTAACTGTTAACAGCTGAAGATGGACCCTCTGGGTTCTGGAGAGTCTCTAAGCATAAGTATATTAATCGGGTAGCCTCCATTGGGTGAAAACCTGGTGGTTGAGCTTGATCTAGGAAAATCACACCCCAGCAAAACCGTTGTTCAAGAAACTGTACAGTCTCTACCATTCACTGAACCCATGACCCTTCATGGGCCTTAATGTTAAAGGTAATAAATTTCAATAGCGATAGTATATGAATATGCACCCGGTTAATATTATTCAATATTATGGTAGCTTAACGAAGATATAATATAATTTCACTAAATTTCACGAAGGTGTCATATGAACTAAAATGTATATTATAAATATATTTTCATATATTAATATTTTATATTCCATCTAAACATTACAATTTATAAAACCATCATCCTTCATTACGGATGTGAAACGTGGCCGCAAACATTGAAGGATGAAAAAAGTCTTAAGGCATTCGAAAATAAGGTGTTACATTGAAGATTCAGTCCAAAAGAAGGATGAGACCAATGGAAAATTCAGGAGATTACAAGTTGCGGAATTGCGAAGCATACGCCCGGTTAATATTATTCGACTGAAAGCTTCACGTACATTAAGATGGGCTTAGTAATGAACAAAAGTTAATAAGCGCTGTACCGACTGGGAAGTGTCTGAGGAGTAGACCGAGGCGTAGATGGGAAGATTGCGTTAAGTGTGATTTAGCGGATTTGGGTTTGGGTAGTAGTACGTTTGTAAGCGGATATTGGTGGTATCTCCATCGATTTGCCAGGAATATATGTACTTTCCTATGAGTAGGAAAGTATATGAATGGAATAATCCTAAATTTTAAGTTCTAAAAGATATTATCTTTACTATTAATTAGAAAAAATGTCGTAAAGCTATACAAACTCATTACATTTCATTCAATATTTATTCATGTTATTATTGGGTTTTACAATTTTCCCACATCTCGGTTCTCAATACACCTTCCATCCAACATCTCCCGTCTAATTACGTAACCTCTGCCAAATCTCGAGATGTCATTTTTTCTTTCAGTTACTCAATCCACTGCTTCCGAAGTCGTCTACGTATTCTCCTCCGAGGGGAGTATTTAGGGGATCGATTATTTATATGTAATAACGGTTTTCGATATAGACATAAACAATGTATATTTATATCAAATGATTATGATGAACGTATGTGCTACCGTCCGTTTTCCTGATTTTGTAAAAAAAATGTATATATCAATTAAACTTTTTCTTTCACTTTCATGACTTTTTGACGATGCAGAGCCTGTTTCCAGATCCAGAAGACATTCAGGAACACCCCCTCGCCTTATACCATAGCCAGCAGCGTATGAACCAGACAGATCTCATTCCACAATATCATTTAAAATTCCCCTGCAGACTTCCCATCCGGGAAAGCTACCCTAGGGTGAATGTATTGCGAGTAACCTCATGTTGTTGTGACTGTGGCTGTATTGTACGGAAAACAAAAACAACGCGAAGTAATTACAAACAGCTGGTCCAGAGGAGGGGCGTGGGGAAAAGCAATTGTGTTGCTGAGAGGAAATTTCCGGGATGCGTGAACACTATTGTTAATAATAATTATTTTTATTTATATTTTTAAACTATAAATCATAATTTTATTTTATTATAAATTTTATTTTGAACACATTAAATATTATTGGTATTTATAGTACTCACTGCACTCTATGATATATTAGTACTTTATTTTTTTTCTTACTCCTTCAGTGTTAGACAACTAAGAAACTCATAACTCGATTGTTATGAATATCGAATAATTATATTGTTTTTTTTGTTTTTTTCATCTTGGTTCCTTATTTCAAAATTTCTTATATTGATTCAAGATCGTTAATACTTTATCTTTATGTAGAATTTTAAAGATAGGGGTGCGGAGTAATAAAAAACGCTGAGTTACTTATCGAAGGTTCCGTGTTTAAATCCAACTGTTCCAGATAAATGATTTAATCTGTTAAAAAGCTCTGGTTGGACCTTGAGAGATCTGACGACCCTCCTGGGGTTCACCCAGCCTTTATACAACACTTTTATTAGGTAAAAGATGGCGGTTGAGCATGATCGCAGGCAAATCACCTTCCTGCACGACCATTATTCTAGAAACAGTAGTTACAGTCTCTACCATGTACCTCCACCCGCAGATTCAGGTCCAGTTTTCCCTTCAAGGGTTTTAGTGGTATTAATATATATACATATATATGTAATGAGGTATTAAAAATAATACCTATATTTATAAATATATATTTTTCTAATATTTAATTTATGAAGCAAAAACCATTTTCCAGTCAAGTTTTTCTTTATTATTTTCTATAAATACGTTTCGACCCCTTCGGTCATTTTCAATTTCTTAATTGTTTGTTAGGATTCATATAATATGTCTCTTATGGACGTCTATAATTTAAAAATTACTAGGAGATACATTTTTCTCTATGGTCATTATTATCACAGAGCAATAGACGTCCATAAGAGACATATTATGTGAATCCTGACAAACATTTAAGAAATTGAAAATGACCTAAGGGGTCAAAACGTATTTATAGAAAATAATAAAGAAAAACTTGACTGGAAAATGGTTTTTGCTTCATAAATTAAATATTATAAAATAAAGTCCAGTAGAACCCATATTATAATGCATATATTTTTCTTTTCTTACAAATGTAAGTTTCTTTTTTTTGTAATTTGTTAATTAACTTTAACTATAAATTATTAATTGATTTGATCTGTGTAACAGCCGGGGATGGATTATTTAGGATGTGGGATTCTCTTGTGGCTCACCCAGTCTCTATATTATCAGCCCGCGGGTACCAAAAATAGGGGTGAAATCTGCGATCCAGGACAGATCAGCTCCTTGCACACCCGTTGTTCAAGGAACAGCGCAGTCTCAAATATGTACTGAGCCCAAGACTCTTCATGAATAGTAGTCGTACATGTTATCATTTTATATTTTGGTCGAGTTTGAAAAATATCTAACTATTTATTAATAATCCTTACTAAGTGAACCTATTTAAAACATTAATTATATTATATTTTGTTACGGAATATATACATTATCATATTATAAACACATTTCATAAATTACATCCCTACAATAAATATTATGGAAGTGATAGCATCGCGAAGATTAAGATGGGCTTGTGAACTTCCTGGGCTTGGTAAGGAACTAGCTCCTAAGGTGTTAATAGGCACTGGAAAGCGACTCCCACCGACTGGGGAGCGTCCGGGAGTAGACCGAGGCGTATTTGGGAGGATTGCGTTAAGAGTGATCTGGCGGATTTGGATTTGGGTGGTGGTCCGTGGACCGAGGTTTGTAAACGGAGAGTGGTGTTATCAGCATCGATCCTTCGGGTTCGTTAAGCCTTTTTATTATTTATTATTAAATTACATTCCAACATGGCGTATCCTCTAGTTTACAAATTTCAGGAAAGGCGGCAGGAAAACAGAAATGACTTGCCAGGCAATTATGAGTAAACGACATGTTTAATGAAATGGACGAATTCGCAACTTAATGTGAATTGCTTGTAAATCTCGTGAAATTCGTGAAGTATAGCAATTTCAACGAAACGGCGAGACTTGCTCTTAATTAATACGTCAATTTGCCTAATTGAGTTCTATAATTGCCGATTTGATTGCGAATGGTTAGGGGAAAGGGAGGACACTGTTTTAATGACAACATATTTCTCTGATTTTTATTTTTTTTTTCTCGTTATAGCTTTCCCTGATTTATAACAGGTTCAAATCTATCGAATTCTACATTCTTTACTGAACTGGGAGCTTTGAAATATATTTATTTGAAATTAGTCTCGATTTCTCTACAAAAAATTTAACTAAACTAGGAAATAAAATATTTTGTCCTAATGAAAACATAGATTGCATTAGAACAAGTATAAAAATTGAATTTACTACACATAGACCTTAATAAGTATAATTTTGCACAATGGTTTTCTCACAGATCCTTACTTAACTTGAGGGAACGTGGTAAACCAGTTTTAGCAGATAAATTAGTTTTTCTGGTAATAGAAGTGGATCGGTCCTGTGAGATTCTAGAACTTGCCCAGCCTCTACAAAGTGGGTATTCTATAATTGGAAGAAACCTCGATAGTAGTGTGTGATGAATTCCAGTCGTCTCCTTACACAACCATTGCAGAAACCGTATTTCTGTCTACGCGAAACTACAACTAATGAATGGTTCCTGGCCTCCTCCAACAAAGTAAGCCGATTTACTCTTGCCATTCTCTATCGAATAACTAATCTAACTCTATCCACGCAAAGCAAAAGACGCAAAGAGTCGAATTAATTGATGAGTCATCAATGGTTTCATAAGTAAATAACGAGAAAGTCACACCGTTTACAAAGATGAGCTTAGAGACGTTCTTATGGATTCCCAACGCTTTCGATGAGCACATCGCTAAGTGTAAAAGCTAACCAAACCTTGTAAACCATTCTTTCAAAGACACTGATTTTACAATAAAAGCGTTGTAATATTCCTTTTTTTTCTATTTTCCGGCTTTCTTTTCTTCCCTTAGTTTTCGATCGTTCCCGTCTTCACTCCGAAGACCCCTCGCTGCCGTTTATTCAGAAGCCCAATCCTTGTTCCGCCCATCGAACTGGAGTCATACACCGAACGGTTTCTCCCAGTTCCATTTCTTTTCTTATTTCATCCTATTCTTTAAACACCTTCTCCAATAATCTATTTCAACTGCTCTATTTTTGGATAAAACTTTCGCAGATGTTATCCTTGTTTCTGCTGTATACCGTTGAAATAATTATTTTAAATAACTAATCGTAAAGGAGTTTGTCAGATCGTGAGAACAAGGTACTCCAGGACCCTGTAGAGAATAAGTTGTTGACCGCTTTCTACTTTATAACGATCGATTATTGCTGATTGAAGTTTCAGTGCAAGGTGCTGGAAATCATTATAAATACATATGTGTGTGTGGTCGAGCGACACCTTGTACTTCGAGAATCGTGTTGTGGTTTTAAGCAACTGATAAAGAACGCTTTGATTCAAGGAAACAAATATAGGTTCTTCTGTGCCTGCTGACCACCTTCAGTAATAATCCATGGTTCTAGGTTGATTTTCCACTATTACTGGTCACGTTTGTTTGTGTTGGGAAGGACAGCAATGAATAAGTCCCAAAGGGACTTGTTATGGCTCTATGGGAAACCTGCCGTCTCCAGAGAAACCATAGTTGGAAGCAACGTGAGGTTGGTTGCCATTTAATATCTGCAAGTACAGCACATTGCTAGGACATAGTTCTATATGGCCAAAACGCTTATCGAACCAAATTAAAATAGATATGGGCAAGAAAATGGGTGGTCAGAGATATTATTTCTTACTAAGGTTGAACTAGTAATTTGTAAAACAACGTTTTGACTCACACTCCAGGTCTTCTTCAGGGCTTGTAATGAGGCCACCAGAAAAAGTTCTGGGTCCCAAATAAATAGTTCAACCGTATATAGAAATTATTTCTCTGACTATGACCCGACTCTTTTCTACCCTCTCCCCATATATATATATATATATATATATATATATATATATATATATATATATATATATATAAAACTCACGCCAATATAACATGACCCTTGGTCTCCTGAGTTATCTTTTTCCATTTTTCTCTCTCTTCCAAGTAGAAGATGCAGAAGATAGGTACCTACACCTAGCTTCCACACGTCTCTCTCCACCTCATCCTTCCACCTGTTCCATGTCTAACTCGTCTCCTCTTTCACTAAAGTGCGTTTCTAGTACTTCCTTCTGAACTCTTTCATTCTCCCATACGCCCGTTTTGACCATATGCCAAATTGCGACATAGCTAATAATGTTATTACTCTCTAATATAATCTCTGTTTCACTGCAACTCTTAACTTTTCACCCACTATTAACTCTCTCAGCTCCTCAAAATTTCTAATTAATTTTCTTTTGAATAATTTTAATTTTCTCGAGTTTATACCTATGTTGTTTAACTTACTTGCGATAAAGACCACATATATAATATACCTATACACATATTTTTTTCGAGTTAATAATTTTTGCTGATTCTTATTTTAGAAGATCCCTTATTTAAGAAAAAAAACCTGAAAAAATTTAAATCAGCTCGATTTACCCTCCGGTTGGGGGAGATCCGAGACAGAACTGAACTACCATTGACTTAATGAGCTCCCTCTCTCCCCCACAGCGCTAAGCCCCAGCTATCTTAGTAACACCTTAATGTTTGCTCAAGGATTAACTAATTACTTTTACAGTCTTAGCTTAAACCCGCACGGAATTCAGCATCTGATCCCATTCCGAGGCTCAAAGGATCAAGGAGACTTCTAAAAGCAATGGAGATGAATCTATTTCCAGTGAATTGCCTCGCGAATATAATTAAAGAAAATACATTAACCCATTAGGTTTATATGTATACATAGGATCAAGAACAGACAGTTTTAGTAAAAGAAGCATATGGTTTTATTAGCATTTCCGTAGTACGAGCAAGAACAAGCTGACAAGTGAAATCTTCGAGTCAACAAATGAATCAATAGATCAATACAATAGAAAAAAAATAAATAAAAAAAGTGGGAAGCATAAAAGACGATATAAATAATCAATAACAAATATTTAATCTAAAAAAAGACACAGAAGAGAACGGGAAATAAACGTTCGAGGAGACACAAGAAAGAGCACGGTGAACTTATATGAATACTCAAAGTCAAAAGATCTCTTGGAATTTTCGAAACTCTGTTACAATAATATTATAATACATACATACTTTACAATATAATAGTTATAATTATAACAATATTAGAATAATGCTATATTCCATACTTTAATATTTTCTAGTAACATAATTAAAAACATTGAACAAAACTTCATAAAGATAAAATTAATATTGATAGTTCGCCAATCATTAGGTAAAAACACTAGACATAATCATAAATGTGTATAACTAGTCAATCGGAGAGACCTTGCCCTCACCATTACCTCGATGAACTTAAGTCTCAAAACCTTGGAGGTCTTGGAAAGAAGTATTTTAAGTAATACCATGGTTTTAATTTTCACGTGGATGTTGCTGGAGTAAATATTTGTAAATCATTCATTAAAGTGAGTAAAACCTTTTTTCCAGTCAAAATTTTTCCTTATTTTAAAAACGTTTCGACTTATTAAGTCATTTTCAATTTTCTTTTCATTAATATATTCTTACTATTTATAAGTCCATTAATATTTGAATACTTTTACTCATAAATCTGTACATTATCAATCTTTTTAATAGTTGTCAATTAAATACATTTTTTTTTGGCTTATTAATGGACTTATAAGTAGTAAGAATATATTTATGAAAAGAAAATTGAAAATGACTTAATAAATCGAAAAAAGATTTTACTCACTTTAATGAATGATTTAGTAATACCATGGGTGCAGTCCAGACTGAAGACGAGAAGAATCTGCGAAGAGAAATCTATCGGAAATCGAAATGAATGCGGAAAAGGAGGCTGACATTCCTTGGACATCTGTACAGAATGAGCATAAATTAGCTAAATGAATAATCGACTGAAGGAAGAAGGCCACTAATAAGAGGAAAAAAGGAGTTAGGGAAGGTTTGGAAAAGCTGAACAGCACAGTGCCCCACATGCTAGTAAGAAGCGAATTTAAGAGAAGTGTGAAAATCTGGAAAAGTTTCAGAATAAAGAAAGACCAGAGAAAGACTGACGAAGATGTACAAAAGATCAAAGTAAACAGGCCAAGGAACGCAAGAGAAACATTCCTGTTCCATGAACCTAACTGGACAATTCGAAATAATAAAAAAAATAAGAGATAAATAGGGAATACCAGAAAAGAAGGATATACTCTCGAAAATATAAGTAAACAACACAATGTTTCACCGATGTAAATATCAACAAGGTAGATTGAAAAAAGAGAATCAGTTTATCCAATGTTGACCCCTGTACTAATGCTAGTTGAACGTTCTGAGGACAGGTATACAAAGAAAAGTCGTTCAGATAAGATGTAGCAGATAGGAAGAAGTATCGTCTTAACCCTAGAGAGAAGCCCTTTAAGCCAAACTATATCGAACAATTTGGAGACTTCTAGGAATGGTCTTTTTGCGAAATCTCAACTGCCCTAGCAATGTTTTATAACATTCTATATTAAAAATGGTTGAATGTTGTGTTAGGAACTAAAAATATAGATACATTTGTAGTTAATTATTTAATATTAAAAATAATAATGAATGATATGATATGATACGATACATTAACTAATTACTATCATATTAATAAAAATGAGATGTGGATACTAGGCATTCCCCTGAAACGTTAGAAATTTAAAAGGTTTAAAATGATATTATAAGCGGTTAAATAAAAAGTTCAATGTTAAATAAGAAGGTAGCAGAGCAGTTCACTGGTAGAGTTGCCGTGCCTAAGGTCCTGGGTTCAAATCCCGCTCGCAGTCAGACTTTTATTTACTCTGTTAGCCGGAGATGGATCCTATGGGATCTAGGACACCCCTAGTACTCACCCACCAGAGGCTAGAGATGAAGAGGGTACCCAAAATAAGGGGAAAACTGCCGATTGAGTGTTATCAAGGACAAATCACCTCCCTGCACATTCTCTACAATGTACTGAACCTCTGACCCGTCATGGATTGTAGTGGTACAGGAAAAAAAAATTATTTAAGAATTCTAGAATTAAACTTGACATGGCTCATCCTCCATTTTATCCTCACGGTAGACTTCTTCAAAGGGCACATTGAGGACGGAAGTAATAAAAAAAAATCTCGTGTGTTAAAAGTTCAATCTTTATATATATTCAGAAGAGTGGAACAATATGATATTGCGTGTGGGTAGTTCGCCCACTGAAGTGAAAGAAAAAAATAAAGAATATAGGATTGCGTGCGAATTTCTTTGATAGGGACCATTTGTTTACCATCAGCCAATTGGTTGGCTCTTTTCCTTCAATGATGTTTTTGAACAAAAGGTTTAAATGCAGTAAATTAATTAGTATTAATTTAATACTTGATTAATAAACGAACCTCATCCTATGGATGCGTTCATGTTTAATCGATTTTCCGGTATTGGCTGTGTGGGTATTATTTCTAACAAAGAAATATTTATCATTTCTCATAAACTTCTCTGTTACGACATTTATCTTACGACTTTTAGCAAATTTTAGTTAAATGGTGTTAAATGTGAGCTGTATTATTTGTTATGTAATATTACAAAAAAATGCCGAATTTTCAATATGTGTAGCTCTAAAACAAAGTATTAATTAATTAAAAAATATGTCTGTTGTAAGTAGTAGCAGGTGGATAATTTAAATATATGAGCTGTTATATTTGAAAGTCTATTTTATCATATTGGCGATATCTCAAGGTTTCCATTTGAATTACTACAAAATATTGGCCAGACGGCCAATGTTTTCATCACTGAGCACTTAGCAAGAGTGGTGTTTTAAAAGTTTTACTACTTTTAAATTTTATTATGAAATAATATTCATTAAAAGCATTTAAAAAAATAAATGATTTTTTGAGATACAAATGGAACTATACCACTTTCAAATAAAGGTATAATAAAAAAGGTCTGGTATTTCCTTAATTTAAAAAAAAAATCTGAGTATTTCTTAAGATCTATAATATACCGTCCGTAAGCTGAAAAACAGAATGATTGCAATTTAATTCATATAAATTCCTTTGAGGACAGCAGCAAAGTATCATAAAAATGACTGTTGGAAATCATAATTCATGCTTTTCTACAATAAAATGATAAAGAAAAACAGGTGGAAAACATGAAGGAATAAAAAGGAATTTATAAAATATTTTTTAAGTAATGTTAGTTGTGTGAAATTGTTTGCTGCGCCAACCAAATTTATTTATAAAAATAATAGTGCAATATTATAGTATGTTGGTCAAGACCACACAGTTAACGCTACCCTATTTATAGAGGCTGGATGAACCCTAGGAGGTTTTGTAAGTCTCATAGGGTCGATCAATGGATGATAGCAGATCAAATAAATTTTGTGACAATCGTATTTAAAGTTGGGACCTACAGTTCAGCATCTCAGCGTTCCCTACTCTGATCTACTCAGCTCCTTTATAAGAATCAAAAAATTAATTAATTTGTCTACAAAATAAGAAAATATTAACTAAATTTCGAATGAAGCAAATTATAGAAATAGAGAAAAAAAAGAAGGGATTTGGAAAAGCAAATCAAGCCAAATATAAATTGAATTTAATCCGATTCCGCTTTAATTAAAATAGTTGTGAGCTAAGTAAATTTTAAGCTCCGAAACTTCCTCTCCCCCCACGCTCGAAGTTTCCGTCGAATTGGAAACTGGAGGCCTATAAATTGTAAAATAGAAATGTTTATTAATTAAGAAAGTAAGGAATCGCCTCGACAAAGGAAGGCCGCGCGAACTTCTTGAGCAAATAAACACTAGAATACATTTTGCATGACTCGTTCGATTCCGTGTCACGGCAGCGAGAAAAGCTTCACGCCTCAATCAGTTCTCCCTACCGTATCTTCGATCGCCTAATTCATAAAAATGTATAGAGTTGAAAGAATTAAATAAAACTGATTCTCAGCGAATAGTTTATATTAAGTAATATTTTATAATTAGTAACATTATATTCCCATTGTATTGTAACGAGTTTCTTTTTTTTTGTCGCTAAGTTCGTCCGTCATGTGTCTCTACATATGTGAGCTCACTCTACTGTGGGCTGCCGTTATTTGCGAATGCACGTCCTTGGCACGTCCTCTTTGAATGTATACCACTAAGTCGAAAGAGGACATTTGACCTTGGTCCCGGTGGATAGAAGGAACTTCAAGAACTGAGGTTTAAAGACTATTTAAAATTTCTCAGCAGTCTAGACCTATGTTAGGGATCTTTAGGACTCAAGCACAATGGGCCTTTTTAGGCCGAAGTGCATAGTAATAAGAGTCACACATAAATAATAATAATACATACTACCTTATATTTTCTTTGCGGCTCAGCGGTAAGCATCCTATTAAAAATTTGTAAATTAAATTGTATATAATCTTTGTTTTTTTAGTAATAATTTACCTATTTTTAGTTGGTGTTATGGTTATAGCGTTGGTGTAATGTTACGGTTATAGCGTTGATGTAATAATTGTGTTACGAACTTTGTTATGAATACAACCTACTGGTTTTGGACTTTTTTTTTTTTAAATCAATTTGGACCGTAACTTGGTCACAGTATACGTTTCGACCCAAACGTGTAAACTATCAACAGGGCTACACTTAAATCATAGATGCAACGAAATTTTATTGCTCAATAGTATTACAAAGATTAATATAGATAGGGTTGAAATAATAGAAGGAAATTAAAAATCCCTTAGTCTTAAGGAAACTGTTTATTGTTTATACATTTATCGTCATTTTATGCTGTTGTGGCTTATCGAACCTAAAACTTGCTTATTCTCCTCTCTTGGACTCCTATTTTACGTCCCTTCCAAAGAACATCAAATAATCCTAGGTCCCGTCAGGTCACCCAAGGGTTTTTAAATGGGGGTCTCAAGCCTGTACGAAGACAGATAATCGTTAAAGATACCATCCTTATTATACCTAGATAGGCACGAGGACTACAACTGTAGCATCGTCCGATCAGCCACAGCAGCATAAAGAGAGGATAAATGAATAAAATAATAAATAACAGAATAAAAAAGCTGTTTTAATAGATTCAAACTAACTGAATATATCTGTAAGATCGTAGAGGTATCATAATATTGGAATAGAGCGTTAATTAAGTGAATTAATAAAGAGGAAAATAGTTGACTGGAAGATCTAATGTGGGATATAGATAGCCTGGGGGTGCAGTCAATGTAACACAAAATAAGAAAAACTTATTTATTATGAGTGCCGACGTTTCGACCTACGTTGTAGGCCATCTTCAGGGCTGATAGAATCTGGAGCTAGTGATTGGCTCCAGCTTCTATCAGCCCTGGAGCCGATGACTGTCCATGATGATGGCCCTGACTATCTATATCCTACATAACTGAAATAATGTTGTCGGTGTAGTTCAGAAATTGACTTAAATGCCAATAAACAAAATGTTTTTATTTCAAATAATCACATTTTCGTGAATGGTACTTTAAAATACACGTAGATACTTTACGAAATAAACATCAATAAAAATATGTACGTACATTGAAAGATTGGTTAAGTTTGTGACAGGAAGAAAGTTATTTGCTCCAACCTGCTTCGTGATAGCTTAGTCTCTAATTATTTTAAGTATGCCAGTAAAATATTAAATAATAACTGTAAGAATACCAATTAAAAATTAAGTAGGAATTCAAGAAAACACTCTCCTTCGTAAACCAACGACTTCCTGTCCTCTTGTATCGTTTAATTGAGTTCCTCATGTATTCAACCCTTATCTCGTATTATCGTATTATCTCGTGTTATAATCCGAAATCCTTCGTAAAATCCTCAATGCTCCTTACTTTGCTAGGAACAAAGTAATCCATAATGACCTACAAAAACGTTTTGACTTTCTTAGTCAGTTTCAATTTCTCAAATCCTTACTGGGATTTTCATAATAGGTCTCATTATGAATGTCTATAATTTAAAATTACTTGGAGAAAAATGTATCTCCAAGTAATTTTAATCTTTTCATGACAAACTTTATTTCCACTCAAACCCACTACTTTCAAACCTAGTAACTAGTAATAGAAGATGGCCTCGTGATCTTCTGAATTGAACTTTTTATTTGAGTACTACCACTGGTTAGTTTCTCTACTTGTGTGTTATGCATGACGACAATATATACCATTCATCCTATTTTCTTGTTATATTAGTATAATACAGTTGTAAATTTCATTGAATGATTAAAAAAAACAAATCAATACTCCTTGTATCTTTTCCGAAAGGAAGCCAATTCGGATAATTGACGATCGGATAATCGAAGCTATACTGTATTTTCTTTTAAATTTTAAAACTAAATTGAACAGACAACACAATATTTCTAAGCGGAAACCCATGGCCATTTCAAAGAAATTATTTCAGTATTTCTTGCATTTTCGAACAAGAAACTAGAGGAATAAATGTTTGATGTATGTTTATAAATAGCTTACTAATAAAAATTTTTTTTTTGTAAATATTTATTTTGTTCCGTGCATCTTATTTCATTACTACTCGAATTATCTTAATATGTATTTAATTTTACTAAGCATTGGTGTAAAATATATCCAAATAAATAGAAATAATATGTTGCAGTTGTATTGTGAGAAAATAAAACAGAATAATGGACCAAGTAAAGTAAGGGGATTACCTTTGAAAATTTACGATCATATCTAGAAAAAATCTCATTATTTTTATTTTTAAAAAAAGTTTCATTTGTCGCTTTTCTGTTACAGTTGAACTTTGGCGGTTAAGAATATCCTTACCAAATTCCTCGGACTGTCTTTGTTTGATGTAGGCCATTTGTATTTTTTATACTTCATTATTACTCATGTGCGTAGTCTTTAAGTTCTATGTATTAGCTTTAGTTCTTATAAATTCTAAATTATGTAAATAAATAAGGAGGAAGAGAAAGAAAAATATTACCCATTTGTTGACACTAAGTTATTTTATGTTAATTTTTCTATTTAATTTATTAATTTTAATTGTTGTAAAGTTATTTAGCATTAATCTTGCGTCTCTGATTGAATTTCTTCTCACAAGTTTGGCCCGAAACCGTGGTATAAAAAAATAATACTGACTGCTATTTGATTATTCTTCCCATCTTGTAGATTATAACAGATCAATTTTTTTTGTTGGTTTGTTACCGGTTTCATTTGCGTTTAGAGGTATAAAATTCAATATGGAAAAAACAAATCCTTAAGTTCCTGAAATAATGGAAAAAGCTAATCATTGAAATAATATTATGAATTATAGCTCTAGAAGATTATTCGAGGCTATATGTATTAGAAACAATTTGTATTCTTTAACTTTAATATCAACTTTTCCTTTTATCGAAAAAGACATCCTGTCCTCCTTTCTTTCAAAAATACCACCCATTGATTACTCTAAAACACATATGAAACACATAGGTGGATTCAGGGGGGGAGCACGGGGGCACTTGCCCTCCACGGTTTTCTGTGTACTGAGGAGAATCCATTACAGTACATACTTATAGACAAATCATGTATTTTATAAAAGAAATAACATAAGTAAAACTATTGTTTAGATATTTTAATAAACCTGTGAAACCTTTCTATAAATACTACAAGTTTATTTCTAAGTAATTAGAAAAAAATCCTGGATCCGCCCTTGTTCATACATGTGACTATTTCTTGACAAACGTTTAACTGGAGTCCTCATACTAGACTGAAAAGACAAGAAACTGTTCGCCATTTTGTTTACTTTAACGCTTACTAGACAAACGCTGTAAGCTTACAATGAAGTACAAAATACTCATATACATGACTGTTTGGACTTATAAGAAGTAGACCTTCGCAGCTCCACAAAGCCATCGTAATTCTTCTTGTATTCAATCCTTATAATCATCAATGTTCCTTAGTTCGTTACGAATGAAGTCATCCATATCATACTTCAACTCAATAAATAAACAGCCCCAGGGGTTTACTTCCGAGAGTTCAAAGGCTTAATTTGAAAGGAAAAAAATATATAGTTGTAAATTAAAAAAAGAAAAGATATGGCCAGGACCGGGATTCGAACCCGCGTCTTTCACCTCTCCGTGGTGACGCCTCAACCATCTCGGCCACCCTGGCTCGCTTCTCGGCCAGCGTTATCAATTCTTTTCACTGATCCTATATCTCCGTGTTCTCGCAATTTGCGATGTATACAAGGACGAAATGTTAATTGAACATTACTTTATTTGTGGATCTTGTTGATATTTAAGTCATTAATATTATTATAATTCATTTAATTGTTATATGATAAATTTTAAAAAAAAAAATGTTTTATTTGAAAAGAAAAGCTGTGGCCAGGACTGAGGTTCGAGTCCCGATCCTGGCTGGCCATATCTTTTCTTTTCAGATAAATATTTAAAAAAAAAAATTCCTAATACATGATGGCTCGATTTCAATGTATTCAAATGATTATTTAATGCCAATTTTTGCGTTGCTCATTTTTATCTGTACCCAATTATATTTATAAAATAATAAATCGTGTATAACTGAATTTCCATCTCCCTTAGTTATAAATTAATCTCGAAAACCGTTCGGAATTTCCCCCAGTGAGGCGTAGAAAGAGGGGGCGATGAGAATTGTTAGAGAGAAAAGAAAGCATAAGAAAAAGACTGTAGCTCGTTAAGGAAATGGTTGGAAGTGATAGAGCCACTAATCCCAGATACCATTTACAGCTTCTATTCAATTCCACCATCTCCTTCCTTCTCTCTCTTTGTTCATCCTTCCACGCCTCTTATTAAATTCACTTTTTTTCTCTTCTTTTTCTTTTTTTTTTCTTATCCCGAACCCGATCGTAGCCCTCGACCCTTGATTTAACTCCTTAAGTAAGCTGAACAGTGATTGGCTTTCCTGCACTTCGTCCAGAGATAAAATTCTAAAAGAAAGATAATCGGATAAATCTGATAAAGTTATATTTTATCTAATCCGTTTTGTCGCTGCAGCATTGAATATAAAAATCTTAGTGATTTTATAGATACTGATAATGTTGCATTAATTAAAATAATGATTTTTTCTGAGTATATGTAATGAGGTGGAGTAGAAAAGAAAATTCGGCAGTTATCTAATTAAAGCAGTAAGTAACATTTAAAATATATTAACTGAAAAGAATCTGTTTTTTTTCTCTTGATCGAGCAGATTTCGAAATTAATTTCCGATTTCAAAAAATTCATGGAAAAAATTAAGATATTTACAGAGATTAGACACTCCAGTTAAGACTACTTTATAGAGAAAAAAAATCATTACTTTTGTGATTTTATTATCTGTTCGGGATTCACGTAACTCTCATAACAACAAGTTTGAGAAATGATATTTCTACATAAATACAAAATCGAGTTATTTCGAGGAAAACGTTGATTCTTAGCCCCTTGAATCACAATGGCGTCAAGTAGAATTTAGCTTTCTAGTATTTTGTCCCCCATTTTTACAATTGTATCATTGATCAAATCACTTGAACTTCCATTGCTGCATAATTGTTTTATTTTTCAACATGCGCTCTCTGTATTATTCTTCAGTCAAGTTTAGGTTTAAAACTTTTAATGCACAATATCGATTTTTTTTTAAACTGCATATTTCTAGTGAATGTTTTAGCTTTTTTAAACAAATTTTTGTTTTTTGTTGTATGTTTATTTGTTTTCCCATCCAATAATTTGATCTTTAGTTATAGCCTTATCTAGGTAGAACCTTACTTTTCTTGATCGGCGCTTTGTGATACACTACCCGCACAGCACTATAGTATATACTGATTGACACCGGAACTTTTATATTTATATAAAAAAAACAAAGCAGAAATATGTATTGGGTATTTTTTTACTTGGTGTAAGAAATTACAGAACATAATAAATTCAAACAATTGGGCTCTTAGATATGCAATTTAATACAATGGGTACATGGATAGTTTCATATATATTCGAATTATTTTATTTTAAGCGTTAATACTTAGTTTATTTACTAAAATATTAGTAATTGACTTAGGACCGAAGATTTAAATATGGTCATTGGATTCTGATTTAGCAAACAAGGGAGATGGATGGGGAGCTTATAGCGTGTTAAGCAGGTAGTGACAGATCAGGTGAATAGCAGCTGGGGTTTGACATCTGAATGTTCGTTCGGGGGTAGCCGTGGAATACTAAGCGATTTGTCCCCTACAATCATCGCCCAGTTTGGATATAAACGATCATTCAGAATTACAATAACATTTCCCAAAGCCATCATTAGTTTAATAGCTCTAAACTAATGATGGCTTTAAGCTTTAACAAAAAAAAAATGTAGAAAAAAGTGCACAAGGGTTTACTGTTACCAAACAAATAAAATTCAGAATAACTGGCGGCGCCCATGTACAGGACTTTATCTATCACTTTGATATATTGTGTCGGGACATAGATTATTATTCAATATATAGATTATTATTCAATCTGAACTGATCGGGAAAAGTGAAGTTTTCGGTTAATTAAGTAATAAAAACATGTATATACTGTATATTCATATACACAGTATATAAGCAGCGTATTACTAACATAGTAATTATATCAAAAAAAGTATCCGTGGGTAAGTCCATTTTTTTCCCAGTATGAGTGTGATCCTTGTGTTTGAAGTCCTATTTACAACATTTAAGATGTAACTATTGCTAATTACAGCAATATTATTATTCCGGTGAGAAACAACATCCTTCTTGATTACACGGAGGCAGTTTCTAGGAATATTTTGTTTTTGTTTGGATTAGAAGTTTCCATGAATTGAAAGGTTGTTATTGCTAATGATATTGATCCAATAAACTGTGATGATAAGATACTAATATTAACATGATATGTTGACTAATTTATAGCTTAATAGGGCTGAAAAAGAATTGAAATGTCAACAAAAGTTAGTTTTTTTAACTGCTTAGAATTTAATAGGGGAAAAAAAACTGACTGTTTTTAACCAAATATTTGTATTATTATTTCTTTGACTTAAGTATGGTTTATATTCAAAGTATAGTCCATTGTTTTAACTACCGTCATTTGTCATCTCCTAGCCTATTTCTCGATCCCATTCCTTGGGACGGTTGTCAAAGAACTCTTGGATCGCGATTTCAACTTCCACCAGAATTATCAATTTTCCTGCCTTGAAATGTATCGTATAGGACAGGTATTGAAACAAGTAGTAATCCTATGGCGCGAAGTTTGGATTATATGGTGGATGAGGAAGGAGTTCGAACTTTTGAAGGTCTTAAAGCTTTTCTTTGGTTCGACGGAAAGTTTAAGGACGAGGATCGGTCTACTGTACTTTTTCACCTTCCCAATGGAGCTTTGATGGCAACTTAGAGTATCTTTCGACAGACTATACTCCCTGGCAAATTCGGGGGTAATTGTGGATGGATTTGACTCAACAGCTTCCTGCAAAATCTCATCAATATCCATTAATGGTCACCCGGAGCCCTTCTTCATTTACAACGTCGTACTCCATTACTAAATGTTTCAAACCAATGCTGCTGAGTGCACTGGTCAAGGGCACTTTCTCCTTCGTATTCAATAATTTAAATATCCCTAAAAAAATCGTAGGATACTGTCATTGTCATCTTTGAAACAAATAACTAAAATGAGGCATTTTTGAAGAAGTGAAATATGCTTAATGAATGCTCTAAAGGGAGTATTAAGTATTGGTAAGTTCTAAACAGGATTAAAATATTACAGTCCTCTGAAATCTTAAGGAGGTTTAGAGTTTTCACCAAAAGATAGTGCGAAAGTTGAGATTAAATTAAAAGAAACGAATTGTTCTTTATTTTGAATAAAGCACTATGCCTTACTGGAGAAGAGAGGTGAAAAAACAGTGGGAAGTGAAATCGAGTGTTTTACCTGAAAAACAAAAATCCCGCTTTCAACTTTATTTGTTTGAGTTAATCCTCCACTGTATCGCGGCTACCCCAGCTTTAAATCATAACAAGTTTATTCTTGATTCTGTGACTTTTTTCTTATCAATATCCTGAAAATATATTTTTTTTAACTCCTAAAACTTAATCTTTATTTTATAACGCAGTAAATTTTTTTTTTTACTGCAATATTCATTAAATTCGGACAACAGGTGCGCTATAGCTGCAACGCAATGCTCGAAAAGTGTATTTTTTAATAATTTGTAGAAACTACTCAATTCTTAAATTAACCTAAACCAAACTATGCTTTTTGGATGTTTATACGTTTTTTTTTAATTACACTTCTTTTTGTACCGAGTTTAATATTATTGTTTGAGTTTTATATATATTAGTATCTTGCTTATTCAGCCCAGAAGAAGACCTGTAACGTGAGTTAAAACCTTGCTTTCTTATAAATAGTTTCACTATTTAAAAATTTTTTTTGACCTTCAACCGTACCCGTATTTTCTACTCCTAAGATTTTTATTTTTTTAAAAACACTGGAAATGTATTTATCGTAACTCGTAAAACTTCATTTGAGCCTTGGAGGCGGTGGGATGCTTCTTGGGTGCATTATTCATGTTTTGTTTTTGTTCTTTTGTTTTTTGTTTGTTTTTTTCTCTGTCTACCCTGAGGATGCCTGAATGGGCGAAATATTGGAGAGATAATTTCAATTTCTGTTTTAGTTTGGAGACTAAGGGCTTTTCGTTGGAATTTTTCCACGGTATTAACATTTATGTAAGGTCTCTTTTTATTTTTTCAATATTTAAACTTTATTCTTTAATACTGTATTATTTAATTACAAAACTGCAGTACTGGTTCGAATCGAAAAACCTGAGTACAACAGCTCAAGCGCAAAAGTGTATTTTTCAATAAACGTTTTTATGATTCTAAGAATTTTGACGATATGTGCTTCAAGTCATAAACATAAACCTCTAAAACTATGGTTGGTTTATGTGGGTACTTATTTTTATTTTGCATTGTAAATTATATTTCTTTATGTACCTTATTTATTTCAATTATTTAAGATATATATATAAAGATGTGTCGAGAAGAGACTGAAAAACAAAAAATAAAAAACCCTGCATCATAGTCGCGTAGTCTTTCATGGCTGTTTCGCGTCAAATAAATAAATAAATAAAAATATATATATATATATATATATATATATATATATATATATATATATATATATATATATATCCCAGCCAAGACATAATCTTTTCTCTTCAAAATTAAAATATATATATATATATATATATATATATATATATATATATATATATATTATATATTTTTAGTTTAGTTTATTCAACCCTGAAAAAGAATTACAACGTCAGTTTCTTCGCTATTTAAGGAATTATTGTTTAACTTCCTACCGGACCATTTTCTTCTCTATACTTATGCGGTCAATTAATAATTATTCAAGTATGTATTCATTTATTTAATGCATAATAAAATAATATATATTTATAGGGAGCGGAGTGGCTCAATCGTAGATCGCTTAGTCGCCATACCAAAGTTCCCTGGTTCAAATTGCGCTGCTGATAAGACTTTTAATTAATCATTTAGCAGCCGGATATGGATCATACGGGATCTTGGACCCTCCTGGGGCTCACCCAGCCTCTATAAATTGGGTACCCAAAGTAAATGGGCAAATCTGAAGGTTGAGTGTGATCTAGTAGAAATCACCTCCCTGTACGTTGTCCATGTTCTACCATGTACTGAATCTCAGCCCCGGGTTGTATTTTTAGAGTTTTTTTTTATATTTATTTATACCCTTGTATTTATATTTTTACGCTGAAATCAGGAGAGTTCAATATTAAATGTGCTAAAATTCAATATGTATTATTGTATTTTTGACAATAGCATGAGATATACTACTATACAGTAGAAACGCGGGTGGGCTTAAGACAGATTTCCGTATGTTTATTTTTTCACTTTTACGACGCACCTATCAAATCCGTCCAAATTGAATCGAAGTGCCGGAATTCGTACTTAAATTGAATTGGTTTCAGAAAAAAAAAAATCTCTCACCTGTTCCATTTTGTTTAATGAAAACTGTAGCTTCGAATCACTGCTTCTCAATTCATTATTTTTAATATCCGGTGATTTATTGTTTTACGTTCTAACTTAAAAATGATATTGGACAACAAATTTGTGGTTATTTTATCCCACATAGTTATTAAATAGAAATTATAAACACAACTTTTACTTATTTATCAGAAGTATATAAGTTCACATATTCACATTTATCACTTATACGTGCAGACCGCGTTAATCCAACTACTAACTTTATTAATATTGAAATAAAAATATACAGAAACTCATCTGCATAGCGCAATAACTCTTGCAGTATCCGGGAACATCCCCTGGGCCGTATAATCTTGATACGCGCCACACTTTCATTAATATGACCTTCGCAATCAACTTAACACCTCTCATAAAAAATTCACACGGCCATAATTAAATTTTATTGCATCTTTCTTCAAATTTTCTAACATCGCCTCGTGTGAGCGGAATTTATAGGGCTATAAAGGAAAGAAGCCTCGTAAGTGCATAAAAAAATTATATCATTATTTATATTAATTATAATATTTAATGGGGTCGCATCAATGAAGTGATTTAGGTTGATAAAAAAATTACTTATTTTGCCTAAAACATCTTTGATTTGAGTTTACCATCAAACAATCTGTGATGAATGGAGAGGATAATGGTTTGGCCAATACAGTTATTACTTGTTTACTATACCCATAATTGCCGATTTGTTTAAGGGAATGAAAAATCCTAAGTTATGCCGTCCTTCGGAAGTAACATAAAATTGGTGTCTGTACGATGTTAGGTACCCGTTTAAGATCCTTATCCTAGTTATCCCTGGTCAGACAAAATTTAGACTCCCGCTGTAGCATCGTCTGATTAGCAATAGCAGCATAAAGTGACGTTAAATGAAAGAAACGTACAGCTCTTACATGTTGGTGTTTCATGTTCTTCCAGTAAGTAAGCATTTCCCCATATTTAATCCTTGACAATACAGGACGATTTCTTCTTAGAAAGTTTACCTTAAGTACCCTAGGGTCACCTTCCTTAGGTTGCCGCCCCGGATGGGGGAGTAAGTCAGGGTATTCTGAGGAGGCAGCCCCTGCACCTGACTAGGGGACAGAGGGCCGAAAACTCTCTCCTCCGATAAAACTAAAATTATAAAAACCTAACACAATTGGAAAATTACAGATAGGACGTCACTGCGATCCAGGAGATGATATGGACTGGCTAAGGATTCCTAAACACCAATAACCAGTTTTTTTCGGAATAGCCAACCAAATATTTCCTATGGAATTTTCAAGCAAGGTAGGAAAATATTTTTTTTCCAAAGAAAGAAAATTTTTACTCTTGCTTTACGTTTTAGGCAACAAGAAACGCCTTTAACCGTTCATCTTACTGTTATTATAATAATTATAAATTTAATTTTCAGTCGGTTTAGATAACGATCTAGGTAAAAAAAAAAGATGGTCAAATGTTTTTCGTAATCAACTTTAGTTTCAAGGTTAGAATTCAATTGATACAAGAATAATAATATTTAACTAAAAGTTCGTTAATAGTTGTAATATTCATACTAAACATTAACTAGAATTATAACTTAAAACATCAATAACTAGTTAATATTTTTGATTTTCATAGATCCTGTTTGTCATAGCAGTTCAACGTCTTGTTTTATGAAATGAATGAAAGCACAAATTATTCAAGTATT
Organism: Arma custos; assembly: GCA_037127475.1. Taxonomy (NCBI): domain Eukaryota; kingdom Metazoa; phylum Arthropoda; class Insecta; order Hemiptera; family Pentatomidae; genus Arma; species Arma custos. Next base: position 16,426,558 of record CM073765.1, on the reverse strand, counting down.
GTTGATCCTAACTATGATAATAGTAATAAAAATGAAAATAAAGTTTATTAATATTTATGTAATTACAAATACAAGGTATAAATAATTTAGCTGTATTTATTTATTATTTATTAATGGGCTCTACAGTCCTTGAAGAACCTTGGCCTCTGCTAATTTCTTCCGCCATTCGCCTCTGTCCGCCGCAAGTCGCCTCCAGCGGTTTATCCCGATCGCCTTCAGGACACCCTCCACATCGCCGAGCCACCTGGCACGAGGCCTCCCTCCTGATCTGGAGCCCTCATTGGGTATCCCATACATCATCCTTCTTGGAGTTCTCGTTGGGTCCATACTCTCCACATGCCCCAACCATCCTAGTCTTATGAACTGAATGACTTTTATTATATCAGGCTCTTATTTAGCTTTATACTATTTCAATTAATTTATTGATATTTTGAATTGATCTTCAGCACCCTTTCCTATGTTTTGAATACTAAATAAACTACTTGAAAATGTACATAATTATTGTTCAGAGTGTTAGTATGTGTGAAACCCAGACTAATGTTAATAGTTTAAATTTAAAAAATTGAAATGTAAGTATTTCTTTCTATAATTGATTTATAAATTCAAAAAAGGACACAGTTATTCCAAAGTTTTGAGTTTTCACTTCTGTCGGCAGTTCTCATGACTGCCGATATTTAAAATAAAAAATTAGTATAATATAGATCACACTAATTTTATTGAAGTAAATCGAGGCATAGTATGTAAAATAAACAAGGCAGGCAACAGTGTACAGCTCCCCCATTCAGTATTCAGAGTGATGTGAAATAGTTCATTTCTAGAATGCTTAGTGTATTTTTTTTCCTTACACCCTTGGCTTCTATTCATAAGCATTGTCAAGCGACAATCACATATTAATATGATACATGGCATCTCTTTTAATGTACCATGTGCCTGTTTATTGAATTTAAAATTGTTTCTTTATATAATTTACATTAGTTAAATGTAATCGTCGGCAGACGTGTTTATTTATTCCTTGGTATTAAATTATTGTACTTCCTTTAATGTTATTTTTGTTATCATTATATTGTTTATGAATTAAAATAAACCAATCTTTTGTCTTTCGATTTTTAATATATATAACTTCCGGGTCCACGGGAGAGCTTTGATATATATACAACATGACCATGGAATTTCTGAAATATCCAATAACAGGAAGGGACAGGAAAGAATTTTCCTCGCGCTGGAAAAGGGCGATAGGGACAGAGACAGAGCCCTGCGCCCTAGAACAAGGGGAAAGTTAGCAGTGCAATAGCCAAGCAAGTTTAAAAAAGTTTGGATTAGTGTCCAGCCACATATGCAGCTCCTGAGGAGCAAGCAACGGCTTCATTGCCAAAGTTTTAATCAATAGTCAACTTATATTCTAGGCAACATGTCTGCGCTATTTTTTCAATTCGTCTTGATCAACTTCAACATGCGACAATATCATTAAAAAATTCTGATTTTGAATTAAAATTTTAACCATATAAATTGGAAATTTTTTAAAAAGTCTTCAAGTCAAAATTTTATCAATATTTTTCCATATCCTTTGGCATTGTTTGGAACATTCTCAAATCTGTATACCATCCCAAATATATATATATATATATACATATATATGCATACATATCGAATATAACATTACTGCTTCTTAGGAAGCTATACCCGTAGGAAGCGATACTCATGAATCGTAACCAGTGCCAATACAAGACATGAAGGGTGTTGGCTTCAGTACATGATAGAGACTTCACTCCTGTTAAGAGATTGATTTGCACGAGGATTTTCCCGAAAACTATCTCAATAAAAAAAAGGGTACTTGAGCCCTAGAAGGATCTCCAGACTGTCAACTGGTTAATTAATTTATCTGCTTCAGGTGAATTTCAATCCGAGACCTTCAGCATGATAACTCTCATGAAACAAACACATGGTTAAATAAATAAATGGTTAGATTAGTCCTTCGTGAAACTAAAATTAATGATTTTTCAATATTCGTCACATTTCAATGTCTCTTTACACTTTAACTTTTTATGATTTAAATTACTGTTTCTTGTGTAGTAACTTTTTTATTTGTTAGTAATTTTTGTGTAAACTTATTTTTTATTGTTGGCCTGATTTTTTTTTTCTAATTTGTCTATTAATTTTCGACATTCTGGAATATAGTTTCGAAATAACATATATTATCTACCTACCTATTTTAAACTTTAACAAAAGGTAAACATGTGGCTTTCGTCTCATGCAAGAGGCTGTACATTATAAGGTTATTTAAAACAGAAAATATAAATATATAATAGTTTTATGTAATATAAAAGAATTATAATGTAATAATAAACAGTCGTATCGAATCGTAATATATAGGAAAAATAAAAGGAAACAGGAATATATTACAAGTTGTTAAAACGATTGGTGAAAAAGGTAATGGGGTTCACATCAGAATATCTTTCAAGAGTCTCGGTTTTAGTCTTGGGGATGAAATAGATTCTCCTATGCTGAATGCTACAGCTCCTTTGACGGTAATCCGGTCCTAAATCTGGTGTAACGCTTTTTAATAAATTCTTGTATCGTCTCTAGTTTTAGCTCTCGGTGTAGTTGACTGTTTCGTACAAACCAAGGCGCGTTTACTGCGATCCGTAGGATTTATTTTGGAAAGTTTGCAATTAATAAGGCTGTTTCTGGTTTTAATCTAGATTTTTTATTAATTATCGGATAAAGTAGAGCTAATCGTGCGTAGGCCTGTGTTAATTTGGTGTTGATATGCTGGTTCCAGGTAAGATGACGATCTAAATAAACTCCCAAATATTTTACAACTTCTTTATTCCACGGGAGGTTGCTGCCATGAGCACTAGCTAAGGTGGGTCTAAAAGGGTGACAAATTTTGTGCAGCATTTAAGGTCAAATTTCCATTTATAAAAGTATTGTTCTAACTTATAAAGGTGACATTGAAGTGTGTTCCTGTCTATAATTATGTCATCACCCAGCGAGAATACTGCTGTGTCGTCGGCGAACATAGCTATGGAGAAAGTGGGGACTGTGTGATAAACACGTCCTATAAGGGCCTTCTACATCTATGACATTGTTAGTATTCAATGGCGTTTGAACGATTTTTGACTGCTGAATTCATTAATGAATGACTTTAAATCATCCCTTAGCGTCTTAGTCAACAGAATCCAAAATTTTAAGAAAAACTTTACATAATCCTTGTACAAGGATAAACTAAAGTTTTATATTTACGATAAATATACCAAATTTTACTCGTCAACTGGGGAGAATAACTACCAACACAGAATTTACATAATCCTCTAGTTCTCTCTCTTTCCTACTCTCTTAATCTGACTATCAATACCTACAAGAATATTGAAAAGACGAATGGAACATAATAAAAGATATGGGATATATGGAGTTGCAAAAGGGCATAAAAAAACAATATTGTATTAGTAGAAATACTAAAAAAGTCGTCTTTGTTAAATATTATTATTGTTCAATGCCTTGTTTTAGGTAACGGTACATAACCGATCAGTTGTGGAATTGAATTAATGCCTAAGGATGTTTGTATAATTGCGGTTCATAACCCCAATTGATGATGTATTGTCATCAATAAACTTGCTTGATCTACATTCCTCTTTTATATGTGCATATACCAGCATTAAAATATAGAGAGATATATATGTGGATACAGAGTGAATACTGTATGACAGAGAATGTGCAGTCAAAGGGATAGTTAAAAAAGTAGTATGTTAGTTGATGAGTTACAATGTTCGTCCAGAGTTAAAAGTCAATCTAATTAATTCACATCAGACATTCTCTTTACAAAACATATTATAACGTTCCATTTCACAATGACTACAATTTTTTTCTAACAAGTCAAGTCTACTGTTTCCTAACTGTTCTACACGTTGAAGCCTTCCTCGGACTTCAAGCACAAACGGAAATCCAATCTAGCGCCAGCTGCCGACTGTGTAGGAAACGTGGATCGGATGGCAATAGAAATTTATTTTGGGGGGGGGGCCGAGGGTCGAAGTGTTATGGTGAAGTTATAAATGAGGCTGCTAGGGGTCGCTGGGAGAATGGTCGAGCCTGAACAAAGCGAATGGAGTCTCCTTCTTGCTAAAAAGGTTCCTATTACTCCGCACGGTACCTCTTTTTTTTTCTAAAAAAAGGCAGGTGAGGTGGGTGCAGTTTATCCTAATAGGATCTAAGGGCGGACGATTCAGTGGGGCGCCCTCCATGTTGGAGTTTCACTCCCTGATAAGATTCCAGATATATTCCCTGGGGCTTTGCATATCCCACCACCACTCTTCGTTCGAATGCTTTTCCCGCACAGAATTGAAAACTAACCGCAATTTATATTTACTAGAGTAACAGATAATTGTCTGAGAGTGTTCCTATGGATTACGCGAATACCAAACACTTAAGTTCGCAAGCCCAAGAACTCTAAATTTTTCAATGGATAATAGATAAACGTTCTATGTTTAAAATCAATGCAAAAACAGCATATAGATAATTTGTTGATCTAATAAGCTATAAAACAGGAAAAACTTAACAGTTAATATTACTCATAAAATAAGTAAGAACATGTGGAGAAGTTTAAGTACTTAGGGTCTATGGAAACTAGAAAGAACGAAGTTCAAGAGGGAATAAAGGCGCGATTAAAGGCGGGAAATGCTTGTCATAATTCGGTCTTGACAATAAATTATTAAGCTAATTTCTAAAACCATCATCCTTCCAACTCTTCTTTACGGATCTGAAATTTTACAGCTTAATGCTGAAGAATGAAGAACGTTTTGGTCTTGTCCAAAGAAAGGATGAGACCGCTGAGGAATAAAAGAGATTACATAACGTGGAATTGCGAAGCCTCCATCCGGTAAATATTATTCATGTGAATGTCACGAAGATTAAGATGGGCCAGTAATGTTGCTGGGCTTAGTAACGAACGACTTCCAAAGAGGCGTCGACCGAGGCGTAGGTGGGAAGATTGCATTAATAGCGGCATCGAGCCTTCGGTTTCTCTAAGCCTTATTCTAATTATAATTATTTATAAAATATAAGATTTAAAAAAATACAATTTGTCCATCGTTTTCGTAAAAATCGCGGCTTAATCACACCTAAGAAAGAAATTTTATAAATTTTATTGATTTCATTATGAAATAGAAGGAAGTCAATTAATGAAATAAGAACGGTACTTTTTTTATGGAGCTCCGATCATTAATAATATTTCACTATCAGCTACATAGAACACGGTGTACTGAGACGTTAATTAAGGAATTAATTAAATAAGGAATTAAGGCAAAGAAAAAAGAAAAATAACTGGCATCATGCACGATAAACTAGGACTACCAATGGTAACAGACTTCATTACACAGAGTCATATTAAGTTCTTTGATAGTCTCTAACGCAGCAACTTACACAGGCCAACCTCAGCGCTGCCTAGGCTGACAAATACTAACTAACCCAATAAAAAGCCCCATCATACATTTCTATCATTCAATATAATTCCATTATATTCCCAACCTCATACATCTCTAACAATGTACTAAGTATAGTACAAGAGGTCATATCATTCCTAAATATAAATACCGATGATAATGTTTTCAAAAATAAATAAATCAAGGAGCTAAAAAAAATAATGTATCTATTTAAAATCAAAACTAGAAAATTTACATTCATTCCAAATATTACGGTGAATATCACCTCGGAAATATCGGAATTTATTTAACAGTTTTAAATATTTGGTTTAAATATTGACCAGCATCTGTTGGATATTTATAAAAATATTTATAAAAATATATTTATAAAAAAAAATAATTAGTGGTCGCTTGTGTTTACAAAGTTATAAATTATACTCATTACGCATTAATGGTTATTTATTATTTAAACAGTATTCATTATTTTACTACTCATTCACAATTAGCTACTCCTAGTGAATAGATATCTTTTTAATAAATTAAAAAGAGAGTGGTAAGAAGTTTTATTATGATAGAGCATTTACATTTAGAAAGTTTTGCCATTTTCTTTTTAATTTAAAAAAGCAAAAGGTATATATTTTTCTCTTTAATCTCTTGAGACGGAAGAAGTGATAGTAAAATTACAAAAAGAAGAGAACTACTGAAATATATTTAGAAAGAACGGGAGATAGACGAATAAAGGAAAGGACAATGCAGGCTGAATTAGCAAATAAAACTCAACTGCCTAGCTTTCATCTTAACCTTCAACTCCAAGTCTTTAAAGCAGAATCCCATCATCCATTCCTTTTTCTTTTATTTTTTTTTGCCTTCATCGTATTCTCTTTTCTTAGGCTGGAGAAATAATCTTTGTATAATTGGACAACTAACCTTCTCATCCTGTACTACTACAACTCATGTAGTGTATTATTGGCCTATTTACATGAAGGTGAGTGAATAGTTTTTAGGCCCTAATATAACGCAGAACTGAACCGGTGGTTTTTTGGCTAAGAACATATTCAACTGGTATTAGCGCAAAAGGGTACATACTTTATAAAGGCTGGGTTGGCTTCAAAAGGGTCTGTATGTACAGTATCTGGCCATATTAATGTGACCAATTAAATTGCTGTTTTAAGTAATGGCAACACCGTTATAAGTTTTTTAAAGCATTTTTTTTAGTAATGGCAGCATTGGTTTTAGTATAGCCATTTTGTTTTACGAACGACGGCGTGCATAATTTGTGTTTGAAATGTTTGTGGATTTATTGTTCCTTTTTCATTAAATACAAGTCGGATTCGGTAAGTTTATTATTGATTTATTGTTTGTATCATATATTTTGGTTATTTTTTTTTCATCAATATATACAATAGGGTGTAAATAGGGTGACACAACAAAATATTAAAAAAAAATAAAGATTTATATTCGAAACTATTTTTTTCGTTTTCATATTATTATCAGATAACTAACTTACCCATAAATCTAATATTTAAACTCGATTTACATCATTACGCATACAAAATGATAATGCAAACGTGTAACAAGAACGAATCTATCCCGTGGTCACATTAATATGGCCAGGGACTGTATATGCCAAACCTTCCATCAATATCTATAAAAAGCTTCGAATGTTCTTAAGTAAAGTGATACTATTTTCGGGTCCCATTAGTATCACAGTATTACATTGCATGGTGTAAGTTACATGGTGTAAGATTAATATATTAATTACTAATTAAGTCTAATATTGATTTATGTTAAATACCTAATTATCTGTAGCAGATTCATTGAAGGAGAGGAGATTGCTTTGAGCGGTACTGCTTTCGTATAATGAATATTCGAGTGCTCTCATGGAAAATGGAAACTTAAAGAATTATGGGTATATGGTCGAGTTTCATGGGTACAACATGCCAGCAACAAAAGCATACGGGAACGGATACAGGAGGTATTGGATATACCCCTGGAGATATTGAATATACCCCTGGAGATATTGGATAGCATCAAAAGATAGAAATAAGAAAAGTCACAGGCGATGCAGGGTTCAAAAAAACCTGCAGCATCAGGTAAAATAAGATGATAATAGCCAACATCCTAAGAGGATATGAACTATCCTGATCCTCTTTTGTTATCAATAAGAATAATTATCAACATGAATAATACATACCTATACTAATAAATGTAATGAATATTTACTGAACATTCCAAAGAAAAACATTCTAGGAGTTAAACAATTCAGAGAACTTCAGAACGCCACGAGGTTACCTTTATAACACTGATTGGAATTCTCTAATTAAGGCTCATTCTGGGAATGTTTGGAGGAACAAACATTAAACATTGTTGCCAAGGAGCATTAAGTCGTCGTCTGAGGCCTTGCTAAGTACTTGCTGCACATTAGTGCCTGCTCAAGGCGTATAGATGGCGCAATTGTTCTCATCAAGTGATTAATCTCGCTGGCGGGAGAAGGGGAGGGGTGGAGGAGGGGGTTAGCGGAGTTATTAATGGTCGGACTAAAGTAGCGTTGGAATCGATTAGCAAGGACTCGTCTGGTTGGTCCTAGTCCTTCCCTCTACGGCCAATCATTTCGCAGCAACTTTAACAAAGTCTTCCCCCCCCCCCAAAGCTATATATAAATTTACTGACCTAATTAAATTCCATGTAAAGAACTATTTAGCAAGATGACGGAGGATTAATATCCGCATCATTGAAGATGTTCTATTTTTTGCTCTGTTTAACTCAAGGCTATTTCTAAAGATTTATTGAGCTTCTCTCTTATACCTTTTCAGGACTTACTTAGAAAATAAAGAAGTGAACAATCCAAGAGAGAAATTATAAAGGATAGGAAAAAAAAACATGGCTGAGCAGAATAAGAACTAGCAACGAAAACGGATCTAACTCCTCCAGGATTATAAAGCCTTAGGCAAAAAGAATAATAAGATGATTTAAAAATAAATTTTCTTCACCACAAAGAGGAACGATTGGAATAGTTTTAACTAGAATGTCTTTTTTAATACAGATTGTCTTATTATTGAAATTAAAATCTTACATTTCTCTTTTTTTAAGAATTACGTATCAATTTCTTGCCACTAAGAGTATTCATCGCTAAACATTATGGACCGAAAAACTTGAAGTTTGAATACTAAACACTATTAATAAATACTAAATAAATTAACCCTTAATTTATCTACCCATGACTATTCCGAATGTGTTGGTAGTGTTTCTTGCAGCTTGGGTTGCTGAGTATCCAAGTTCAAACTTAAAAAGTTACACCTATGTTTCTACAGTGATGGTATACTAAACAATGTTCTTTCAATAATCTCTTAAATCGCCACGGTCAATATTTTTAATCCATTCACAGTAGGTGTTTCTTGTGGTTTCGACCGTGTAGTCAAATTCTTTGCCGACGTTTCGCAATTTGAAAATTAATACAATATTTTCAGTCTCAGATTAAGCCCTGAGGAAACTTGCTGTGTGGCCAGCGAAACGTCGGCAAAGAATTTGTTAACACGGTCGAAACCAGAAGAAATACTTGCTGAATGGATTAATAATGTTCGTTCAGTTGTATTATTTAAAAAAATAGGATTACTAAACAACAGAAATATACTTTGATTTTTTGAAATAATAACGGCCCATAACATTTTTAATTCTTTTCAATTTTGCATTTATTATTTGGATTAAGCAAGTAATTCTTGAACCAGCTATTGAAACCATCCAGGTTCTTTTCGCATTCAGTTTTTACTTTCCGTTCTTGTTTTCCATGATTTCATTTATAAGGCGGGATAGCTCCAGTGGTAGAGCATTGATATTCCGTCCCGTTGGACATTGAGGTGACGGGTTCTAATCCGGCTGTGGCAAATAATTTATTTAATCTTTCAACTGTCGGGAATGGACCCTGTGGGATCTGGAGACCCTCCTTGGGCTCACTCAGTTTCTATAAAGTAGGCACCCTTACTCTGGGAAAAACATGAAAGTTGAGCGTGATCTAAGATAATTCACTTCCCTGCATAACCGTCCTAATAATTGGACTGTATAATATCAATTTTGTGGGTAATATGGAAAGGTAACCTCGTTTAGCGAGAGTGAACTTCCGCACCACAAGTGCCCTCTAGAACGGCGTACCAACAAGTGGAATCAATCAAGAGAAACGCCCTCCTGATTATAGTGCCTCTATTTCCGAGGACGCGATAGTATCAGTTGCACTGCGCTCTGTCAATACCGCTCGCTCTACATACGCGAGAAAGATAACAGTAAAATTATAACCCGTGTCGATAGCCCAGTCTTCCTCCTGGTATATATACAGATTTTATGTTTATTTATTTCATTTGTTTTTCTATTTCCAGTTTTTTATTATTTTAATCTCTAAAAAGTACACAGGAAATGAAACGGTGGAAATTGAATAGTTGATCGATATGAGAAAATTAATATCTCTTCCAATAAAAATAAGACTGGCCAAATTTCCCTATATTCCCTATTGTTCTGTATGGTGCAGAGGCGTAGACATTGACGGAAAACACTAATTTGGCATTTGAGATGTAGATACCCCTATTCTCAAAATATCTGAATATAATATCTTACTAGCCACGGAAAAACTCCAAGATGACCTGAATCGAATAAATCGATGGGCAATGGATAACAAGCTAAAGTTGAACGTGGACAAAACCAAGGCAATAATAATAGGGTCAAACTACTTCCTTCAAACTATTCCCATAATCCAATCCTCTTTCTAAACAATAATCCTATAAAATTCTACCCAACTGTCAAAAACCTTGGAATTACTGTGGACCAAACTCTTTCCTGGAAAAACCATATCTCTGAAATTTCTCATCGTACCTAATCCACCTTAAAGCGTCTCAATTACCTTCGTCACCTGTTCCCTTTTGAAATCCGTAAACTCCTAGTTTCTTCCTTAATTTTCCCCCATTTTGACTATTGTTGTACAGTCTCATCTCTGGGGATCTTGAAGCAAAATTAAAACGGTTGCTTAATTGCATCGTTCGATTCATCTTTGGGATCCCGAAAGATGCTCCGGTGACCCGTTATTACGAAGTGGCTCTACCCTTCCTACCGCCGTAAGTACGTCTTAGCATCTTTCCTTTACCAAGTTATCCAATCCCGCCGACCATCTTACATTTTCGATCTCCTTCAATTCAAAACCACAGTCCTCTCCCGCAACACCCGTTCTCGGCTCTCTGATCTATATACAGCATCTCGCTGAACAGCAGCTTTTGACCGAGCTTTCCTTATCCGATCCTCCTCCCTTTGGAACTCTATACCTTCTTCCATTCGTCGTTCCAATAATATTCCAACCTTCAAATCCCGTATATTCCAGCACCTATTATCCCTACAATTCCCAAAAAATCGAAAATAGTAGGGGATCACTTTTGACGTAATGTTCTCTTTATTCGATGAATGAATTAATGAAAAGGACAAAAAGGGATGAAATGTAAATCTCGGATAATATTATTTAATTTTTCTTCACTTTTTTCTTTTTGTTTTTTTCTTGGGATAAATTAGATATATATGTGACCATAAATTTGTTTCTCTTATATAATTATTGTAAACTTATTTTAATTTTTTTTCTTTCTTTTCTTCTAATATGTTTTTAAAATACTGTTATTGTAGGTAATTCACATTTTTATTTGTTCATTCGTTCTCACTTATTAATTTAATTGTAATAATTAATTAAATGTAATTATTTTACCCTCTAAGACATAATAGCTTACAATGCCTGTATTGTTATTCTATCGGGACTCGTCCCAGAATAAATAAAGACATTATTATTATTATTATTATTATTATTAATTAATACTGAACACGTCACCCACGCGGAAGTACTGATAGGAAAGGAAAAGGAAATAGCAGTTTCAATTAAAAAGAGGAAGATTGAATATCTCTGTCATATAATGATGAGGCATGGAAGATTCTGTTCAACTAAACAGAAATGTGGTGAAGTGATGGATCACTAACTGTCAATTTTCTTAACTTATAACAATCGCATTTTTTATATATTTTATGTGCGTTTATTTATGTTTTTTGGTTCTTATATTTTATTATAATGCAATTGGGAAAAAAACACAATGCAAAGCCTTATGTTTCAAAAATACACCCACTTACCAGTCGACGTTTCGCCTATTCAGGCATTATCAAGACACCAAAACGCAGGCTCTTTCTGTTATTTTAACAACTATTATCATGTGATTTGCTTTTAATTGTGTTCTGTAATGGATTCTCCACAATACCTAAAAAACTGTCTGGGAGGGTACGTGCCCCCGTGCCCCCTCCTAAATCAGACCTTTCTGTAGCCTATATGTTATTATGATGTGTAACCTATATTACTGTAAAGTTTCATCCAAATCCGTTCAGTTGTTTTTGCGTGAAAGAGAGACAGACATACAAACTTTCGCATTTATAATATTAATAAAATATATATATATAATTAGGAAACTTAAGAAAAGATATGTTTTGTAGAAATATAGTGTTAAAGTGAAGAGTAAGGGTAAAGCTTGGGGTCTGTTTATGGGAGCCACTTATGCCGCAACTAGGGAGATTTATACTGGCATTAAGTATCGGAAGGAAGGCAATGTTTCTCGCCTTATATCCCCAACAATATCTCAAATCTAACCCCCTTTTTTGTCACGCAGATTTTCAGGGATCGCAACATTTTCCTATATTCAAGATCATTTAGTATTTATTGTTTACACTTGTATATAAAGAATTATCGCGTTGTACTCGTGCAACATGAAAAGCAGTCTGGGAATTAATAACGAACTAACTATTGTATAAAGTTTAGATTTAGGGTGAAACTACCACAAATCTGCATATTAACTTAAGGTGTGTGAGCCCCAATGATATATCTAACGAACAATTAATTAGTCTTTTGAGTGTTATCTACCTCACACCAGACACACCCCTGTGTAGGCAAGCATAATCAAAGTAGGGGAATGTCACAGATTAAACTAGAAGCTGACCAGTTTTAAAATAATTTTGAAAAGTATTTCTTACTAATTATAACAATAAAAATTATCAATAAAAATATAACATATAATATTAATAATAAGGTAATATTTCTTCGATTGAATTCATTTTATAACACGTTACAATATATGTTTTTTTAAATAACTCTTTTTCTTCTGTGACAATTGGCAAAAGTTAATTTATTTATTATTAAGCTGATTTAACAATCTGGAGACATATGTTTTCCTTTTTCCTTAGTTAATCTCGCAATATTTTAAAATTGCATTTCCTTACGCTTATTTTTTAATTTTGTTAAGAGTTCACTTATTGATATAGTATGAATAATACTTAATAATTTACTTGATAGAATGAACTTATTTTTTTCTCGAAATATTTTTTGTTTAATTTCAAAATGTTCTTATAACTTTTTTAAGCCAAAAAGTTTATCAACAGATAATAATTTTTATCACAATCAAAAAGTTTCAAAATCACTTTTTCATTTATAGAAGGACCGACTAAGGAGGAAGTATAAAAAGTCATCGGAAAATTAAAATCATACAAAGCCGGTGTCGATAATATTCCTAGTGAACTGATAAAAGCATGCGGGGAAGTCGGAATCTCGATTCACCTCTTGGTAATAAAGATACGGGAGTATGAGAAAATGCCCGAAGGAGGGAAAGAATCTATGCATATTCCGATCCACAAAACGGGACCGAGGACGGACTCTCAATAACTCCATCAAAAACTACCGCGGAATCTCACTCCTATCGACTTTTTATAAAATATTCTCAACAATCCTAACAAGTGGAATTGAGGAATACGCCGAGGAAATTATCGGAGAAAAAATCGTTGAAATATCCCACACATTCCTTTGGTAATAATATTATTTTTTATTTCCATTTCATGCTACTTTTCTTTCCTATGAAGTACAGTCTTATACCAAAAATTAAAAACTTATTCTCTGTTGGCTATATCGTTTTAAAATATTGTCATACCAAACAAATAATTGAGCTATAAAAAAAAATAAGTTTTCCATAAGTTATAGCTCTTTGTACCATAACGACCCTGAAGGACAGTTGCCTGCTAAGTGATTGTCTGCCTTTCCACGAAGGGTGTTATAACTGACGCCCTCTAGTTACTCCTCTTAGAAGTTTTAATAGAAAAACTTGAGCGCCTTACCTCCACGAGAGAGATATTAAGATTAAGAGGGCGCGATCCGGACGCGGCCCGCCGCTCGCAACGACTATATAAAGAGGATTCTTGTTTACTTTTCTTCCCCCTTAGCCTGATTTATTCCCCCCTAACTGTGTCCAGCGTCAATGGAATACCCATTTATTCTGCACCGAAGGAAGCAGAGATTACATGAAAGGACTCGGTTTTATTAGTGAGTGAAGTTCACTTCTTCAACTACTTAGTTAAACTTAGAAGAAGAATGCTTGTAGGTGGGCAAAATCTTCATGATACATCACTTCAAGTGACTTGAGTCTGTAAAAGTTAATTTTAAAAATATCTCTTCTTCAACTGGTACTAAGTTAGAGACCAGTCAAATCTTCAGTTGCGAGTTAACAATAGATGAATTACTGTGATAATATAATTCTAGCATATAATTGTACAAGCCTATACCAATATAACCCATGTAGGGTCTTGGGTTCAGTACTCGGTAGAGACTGTACTGTGTCTTTGACAAAAGTTGGTGGGTTGTCCTAGTTCAAGCTCAACAGCCAGATTTTCCCCCTTATTTTCGGTAGCTATTTTAAGAGGGTGGATGACCCTCAGAAGGGTCCTAGATCCCCATATGATCCACCTCCGGCCTCTATTTAAATAACGGTCTGTCAGGGAGCGGGATTTGAACCCAGGACCTTCGGGTCCACTGAGCGCTCTACCACTGCGCCACTCCGCTCCATTTCACTTGGAATTACCCAACACAAACGTGATCTACGACCTTATTAATATGCTTTTGCCGCCTACTTGAAGTGCCTTGGGTTCAGAACACGGTAGATAATGTACTGTATCTAAGACAACGATTGTGCAGGAAAGTGAATTCCTAGCTAACGCTCAACCGCAAAGTTTTTCCCACAATTTTGATTACCCACTTTATAGAGGCTGAGTTAGCCCAAGAAGGGTATATAAATCCCATAAGGTCCATATTTGGCTGTTAACAGATTAAATAATTTAACTGTCACAACCGGACTTGAAGCAAGGATCTTTGGAATTGAAACACATCGCTCTATTGTCTGAAGTACACTGCTCTTTAAGCCCCTAAATGTCTTATATTTGTGTAAAAACTACCATTTTTAAGTACTAGTTATGATTAGACTAGTAGTTATATTCAAAGATATTATAGTTTGGAGAATAACCTGTTCCACTACAACCGGTAAATGGTCTGGGGTTCAATACACGGTAGAGACAGTACTCTTTCTTGGACAACGGTTGTGCAGGGAGGTTTTGTCCTAGATCACACTCAACCACCAGATTTTTCCCCTTTTTTGGGTACACATTTAAGAGGCTGGGTGAGCCCCAGGAGGTTCCTAGACCCTATATTACCATCTCCGGCTGCTAACAGACTAAATAAAAGTCTTGCAAGCAGCGGGATTTGAACCGGGATTTCCGGCATGGCAACTCAGTACTCTACCACAGAGCCACTCCGCTCCCCAGTTTCGAGAATAAATAGTCCAAATAATAATTGGCAACCTGCTGTAATAAGTCAATTGGAAAGGAGACAAATTAAAATTAAAATTAAAAATTTAATGCGTACAACTGAATGAAAGACCCTGGCCTCTCTATTATGAGCTGTTAACTCCTTAGGAGAGGGAGGGGGCATTAGAATTGCAAATTAAATATCAGAAATATAACTTTACTAATTGATATTCAATAACTTGGGGGGTTAGAGGCCCGTCCCTATAGCATTAATTGCGTTTCAACGACTTTCCTTCCGATATAAAATGATTCTGTAGCCGGCGATGAATTATTAATTTCAGCTGGCAGAAAGATTATAAATAGCTAATTGAATGGCCCGCCAAAGAAATTGGATATCGGTCGCCAGGTCTGGACGCAGGGAAAATAGCCTAGAAATTTTAATCTCCAAATCCATCCAAATATATTAGTGTTATAATAAATAATGCTGACAATGAATTCGTAAAATGCCTCTTCGCGTGTTTGAACAGTAATATAAAAAAAAACAAGGAATAACTACAAATTAAATAAAATTAAAAAACAAATATGAGGGAGTCACCTGTGGTGTAGCGGATAGCATAACTAGAAGAGTGCACTAGGTAGCGGGTTCACAGCCCCTTGTTCCCTCCATACTTTGAAGGGGACATAAAATGGCAGGGTCAGGCGCTCGTTAACGAGGGATATCGTAATTAACTAATTACACCTGGTTTGACAAAATTTAGGGCTCCTTCTGTAGCATTGTCGGTCTAGCTAAAGTAACATAAATTGGCATTGGACAAATAACTAACAAACATGAGGAATTTACAATACTTATTTATCACTAAACCCAATCCTTTACTTTTTTATTAGTTTACACTAAAACACGATTAGCCATAGTAGAACACGTCATTCCTACGCCCGGTCCTTGTGAGTTGATTCCGGGAGGTTGGCGGGCCTCACACATATCACACACAGGGATTGGAATCAACAAACTTTTGGCTTTCAAAAAGAACTTTGAATGTAATTGATGTTAAGATGAGATGGACGAAGGATCTCCCATTCTGACCGGAAATATTATTAGCAATATTTGATTATAATCTATTTTCAGCAATTAGAGTAATAACGACTTTGCAGAGTAAACTGCTATGTTCAGGCTTATACGTTAAAGTAAATAAACAATAAAACCATGTAATTTACTAAATGTTACAAACTATTTTCTTTCGAATATATTTCATTATAGAAACTTCGATACATGAGTATGTTGAAATTGAGAGAATTTCTATAGTTTGGCATACCACATAGAGCATCTTGGTTGGATTGAGCGCTGACTGCATAGTTTCATAGACTATGCAAACCGGTGAAATTCTCTTATCGAAGCATTCAATAAACATAACTTCGAATTAAACTCTCAATTTATTCAGATCATGCTTGACCTACATTAGCAACGTATATGTTGATATATTATAAAACAATATATGAAATAAATTGAATATATTTAACTCCTATATTTTAATTAGATTTTGATAAAAACAAAATAGTAACATTTAGTTGATACGAATTCTACTTTAGTTTGACATACCCAAACTTTCAAAAAAAGACAATAGATTTTCATCAGATTAATGTTATTTACAGGAAGAATCGCATAGAAATATAAAACATACGTACAAGTATAAACATGTAGCCTTACATACATATACAGTGGCTCAAAAACTCCAAAAGTTTTTTATATCAAAACGCCTTTTAAAAATGGAGAGATATCACGAAGATTAAAAAAAAATAATGATATTTTTTTGTAAACAACTTAATCACATTAAATACAACAATAAATATTTTAGTGCCCAATTTTGTTTTTTCATTGGATGATTTCTAATCTTGTTAACCATTAAGTTTGGACGAGGGGTATACATTTCCCCAACGGACTTTGAAACGTTTCTCAAAACCTGTATTTTTTTCTTAAAATTGTAATTTTTTTTTTACTTTTCCTAAAATCAATGAATGATTAAATTTATCAGATAATAAAATTTATTGAACAATTAAAACCACGAGAAAGTCGCTGGTTGGGGCACTGAATAACCCACCTCCCTACATAGTGTTACGGTCAGAAAGAGAAAGACGGGCTGAAGGTATTTAGGTGGGCACGAGAGATTATGACGGATTAGAAAGATCTGGAATATCCGAGAACAGCCTCCCCCACTCCCGCGCGTCTAGAACATTCGACCTTACCAATATAAATACTCCCTTGCTGCGAACTGTTCCAGTGTGATGAAGTAGTGAGTAATAAGTGAGTCAGTACTTGTGTGTCAGTGAACTGTGACAGTCCATGAGTGTAATAAACTGTTTCTGTTTGTTACTGTGCGTCAAAAAGGGAGTCTAAAGTTTTTGGTTCTGCCGTCCTCCGGAAGGGACGTTAAACGGGGGTCCCGAGCCTGTACAATATAAGATACTCGTTAAAATTCATTAAATCTTAATTAAACCTGGATATGCAAAATTTAGAGCTCCCACTGTAGCATCGTTCGATCAGCCATAGCATCATAAAGTGACGTTAAATAAACAAACAATCAAACATTAGGGAGAAACATATAGGTTTATATATTTAATACTTGCAAGGAAAACTAGTTTTGTTACGATACTCTAAGAAAAATACTCGTAGTACACATTACTATTCACCTTAATCGATATTTATTCGATAATCGTGTAATATCGATTCAGGGCCATTTTCTTGAGAACCCGGAGCTGAGAAGGGCGGACGGGGCACGATAAATCATCGGAGATGTGAGATCCATTTAGCAGGGAGGGGGGAGGCCAGTGAGCTGGCGGTCATCCATCACACTTTGTT
This sequence comes from Arma custos, assembly GCA_037127475.1. NCBI lineage: Eukaryota > Metazoa > Arthropoda > Insecta > Hemiptera > Pentatomidae > Arma > Arma custos. Next base: position 16,408,675 of record CM073765.1, on the reverse strand, counting down.
CTATCTAATAAACAACTCCTCTTTTACAAACTATTTTCCTCCACTCCAAGTCCGGGCCAGTACAATGAGCTCGATTATACTCTCATAAAAAAAAAAAAAAAAAATCAGAAACGGGAAGGAAACGTTAGATATAGAAAGGATACTTCCGATTTTGATCGTTGGTTGTTTTAACTATCTAACTCATAAAAAGTAAACAAAATATTAAGGTATCTCTTCCGAATGTTGTATCTTCGAGTTGAGTTACAAGTTTTAACTGTTTATCCGTATCATTTTTAACTTTTTCCAAAAATACAAGTTATCGTGAGGTTCGGTATGGAAAGATAATGCAATTATGGTTAATGAGGAGTTCATTGGAGGAATAGTCTCCGTCCACGAACCCAGATGCCATAAATACCGAAGTAGAGAAGAACATTTTCAGTCTCAGATTAAGCCATGAGGAAGCTTGAAGTATGGACAGCGAAACGGATAAGGAACAAGACGAAGAAGATATTAAAGAGGCTGAATGAACCCTGTGAGGTCTTCTTATTCTACAGTTATTACCATATAACAACAAAATCTGCCACAGCTGTTCTCGATGGTGGGGTTTATAAAGCAGTAATAAACCTACGAAATGAGTTATCTCCCTTCGTTATTATTCTAATAATGTTACTTACAACCCGTTTTTTTTTTATTGTTGGTAAAACATCTTGAAGATCTGCATTAGTCTACTATAGGAGTTAAGGCCTGAGCTCACCCACCTCCTACGACCTAGGCCACATGCTGAACCCAGCCACCGCATTCCGTGTTGCTCCGGGCAAGTGTCTGTTTCAGGGAATTTACAAATGCCAGGGGCTTAATCCAGAAACTAATACGGAAGTCTCGGATGACCTTCGACGGAATAATTTTATTACAGCTTGCACAATATTGGCTGTCCTTGCAGTGAACTGATAGTGACCAAATATATTAATTAGAGGTTTATGGATATATACTGGGATGGTCTTTGGTAGAGCGCTTATATTCAATCTGTTTACTGGTTTATGGACATCTGGAGATCCTGCTGGGGCTCAACCCTGCGTCTATAAAATAAACCCGAAATAGGGAGAAAACTTGGTGGTTGAGCATTATCTTGGACAAATCACCTTTCTAAGCTATCATTGTCCAAGACATAGCAGTCTATACCACGCACGCACCATCTTCATGGGTCGTATGGTACAGGTTTATATTATTTTAAGTCATACTTATAGTTCATATTCTCTATTTGTCCCTACTAACTTTTTTTTTAAATTATTCATTTAAATTAACACTGTAAAACATGCACACTCTTTATTTTACTTCGCATTAATTTCATTATCTATCATTTCTCTCATTAATAACCGTCGATATTAAAAGGTAAATATTAATTAGGTCGTTCCCCGATGGAGCTGAGAAAATTAAAAAAAATATATAGGAAAATCCAACTTTTAAAGGTACAGGAGGAAGTTTTTTTTTAGTTTTTTATTTTTATTTTCGGTCTATTGAAAAAATGTTCTTCAAGAAGGAAAAGGGAGGAAAAAATCCGTTCCTGGGCTGGCATTTACAGTGGAAAAAAAAATAAAAGTTCGGGAGAGAGGTGCAAACTATAGGCCGTGTCTTTGAGGTAATTAGCGAGCAGGGGCCTAGGACCTCAATCAATATGTAATTTAGGTTTGGGGTGGGGCAATCTATAGGGGGGGGACAATCTGGGGGGGCAATCTGTATTCCTCTATTGTAGTCATGGCTTAATAGTTCTCCCTCTAACTGACCACAATTTCTCCAACCATCCCCCTTAATTATGATTTAAATTGTGTTAGCCTCCCATAGATTCTGCGGTTTGCTATATTGTCAGGTTGTATAATGTCTGAGGCGATGGGACTGTAGCTCGTATAATATTTAGGAATTCTATTACATTCAATATATGAAATATGAAATATCCCGGGATAGGAATCTTCGATCAGCTAAAAGAATAAATAAAGAACTAAAGGATATTTGTAACATAAATAGTTCTATGTAATGGCTAACATTATGAACCAACTGGTATTAAATCAAGCTTTTCAATAAGGATAAATGAAGTTTCCCAATCTTTTTAGTTGTTGCGAATAATTCATTTCGAAGAAAAACTTCGAGGCGCACTAACAAAATATAAATACATACTGCGCAAAAATGAATAGGGATATTGCTAATTTTGTAGTATAAACTTTACCTAGCATTTATATTCTTATATATTTAATAACTACATTAATATTTATTGTAGTATAATTTCTAATAAATATTAATAGACATCTGATCACATTTGATGAAAAAATTAAATTTTCGAATTGCCTACAGCAATGTTTTAATATTAAAAAAAAAATCTTACTGAAAACATTTATTTTATTTACTGACGATAATAATCATATTTTATTATCATTATCGGCCTAGTTCTAATGGTCGCAATTGGTGGATATGAACCGCTGGCATGTATTGTAATTATAAAATTAGACTTATATATAAACATATGCATGTACGTATATAACACTTTAATGCATGTAACTAATTTATCATTATGATTTTTAAGGTATTCCCGATTCAATCAATAGCTACGAATGACAGAAAATAAATGACACAAAACCATCACCTAACTGATATAATATTAATTAACATGTCACATACATACAAAGTAAATCGATGCATATCAATACAAATAAAGTGTCAGTGTCTACATAAATAATTAAGTAAACAGTTGACATTTTAGAAAGACTGATAAGACATGACATGAAAAATCTTGATAAGAATAAAACATTGATATATAGCTATTGTACGGCTTCATAGTGCGTTTTGATAAAAATAAAGAAAATAACTGTGCATATATTTATAATCTTAACAATACAGTTCGTTATAAACAATATCATTGATTCTTAATGACATTAAAAAATTATGAAAGTATTTTATGGATGGGTCGTATACTACATTGAAATTCATAGAAATCTTAATTTTTATAGAAATCTTTCCCACGGAGATATTTTATTGATAAAGAAAACCTGATTATAACAATATATCGTTGAATTGGACAAAAAGTAAAACCAAATTAATTTCAAACTAAAATAAAAAAAAAATAAACTGTTATATATTTAAGATTCTTTGTTTTATAGGAATTAAAAATATGGAATTATAATTTTAAAATACTTAAATTTACATTTCCTTTTAAATAAGAACTTGATATTAAGGAGAAAATAAGGAATTTGATACTAAGAGAGGTGTTAAATAGGGAGATCCTCTTTCCCCAGTTTTGTTCAACATGGTATTAGAAATGGTCATGAGGTCGATTCGGACCAGGCATGGAGGATGTATCTACCACAGACTGACACAGCATCTAACGTTTGCAGATGATATTGTTATCAAAGGAAGAACAGTCAGTGCATTACTTGGAGCATTCGAGGAATGCGAAGTGGCAGCTAGTAGAACAGGACTGGAAATTAATATGGAAAAAACGAAATATATGAGGACCAGAAAGGAAGAAGAAGGGAACAGGCATATCGAGGGGGCTGGATATCGTTTCGAAAGAGTACAGCAGTTTAAGTATTTGGGCACAGTTATCACTGAAGATAATAAGATCAGAGAAGAAATTAAGGCAAGGATAACCGCTGGCATCGATGCTACAGGTCTCTAATGAAAA
>CM073765.1:16366817-16404926 GCA_037127475.1 Arma custos | reverse complement strand
GTGTGAGCGCGATTGGCAATGCAATGTTTATAGTTATTTTAATTGATTAATTAATTAAACTAGTAGTCCAAATGCAGATGAGTTTACTAGCTTGATTCAATTCACTTCCCTCTTGCACGCCTAAAGTGCAGCACGTTTAAGCATAAGCAACGAAAATGACAAATAATTATTGTTTCTTTAATTTATTTAAAATGCGATAACGCTTACGACCTCCAAATTTTTTCCCTGCAGTATTATTATTTAAATAATTTCAATTCCACTGAAAAAAATATAAAATAGGTAAAAATATATCAGTATTGTAAAATAAGAAATAATGAAAAAAGCTAATAAGAGAAGGAAAGATTAATTTTCATTTTTAAATTAAGTCCCCCTTCAGTTGTTCTTAGAATATCATTTTGACCTTAATTGCATTGCGAAATTTTCTTTTCCCTGAAATAAAATAACCGGAACCACTTGAAGAACGCTAAATCGCTTTAAATTATAATACTCTTAAGTTAAAGCACGTTGCAGCCGATTAAATTCTTTCTTTCGTCATTACAATTGAAAAAAAATTACTAGAGGTAATTGGCCAGTTTGAGGGAGCGGAGTGGCTCAGTGGTAGAGCACTGAGTAGCCATGCCGAATATCCTGATTCAAATCCCGCTGCGAGCAGTTACTTTCATTTAGTCTGTTTGTGGCGGGATATAGATCATATATAAAATATTATAAATGTAGGGTACCCAAAATAAGGAGGGGGGGGGAACCTGGCGGTTGAGCGTGACCTAGGACGTCACCTCCTTGCATAGCCGTTGTCCATGAAACAGTGCAGTCTCTACCATGTATTGAACCCCAGACTCGTTCACGGATCGTAGTGGTTTCAGGGTTGATTTTTTTTTGTTCAATTTGATATACATTTTAATATAGATGTCTTCTTTCATGTTGCATATATTTTTTTTTGTTATACAAGCGTTTTAATCATAAAAGTGTAATCATAAAAAAGTAGGAGGGTATTACATCAACAGGTTTAAATATATAATTTATTCTGTATATTACATTTTTTAACAGTATTTTATAACAGTATTTTAAAAATGAATTATTAAAATAATTAAAAGAAAATAATAATAATAATATTAATAAAATAATAGAGGTACTCCTTGCTTACCTATCCGACTAACTGCTTTTGTTATAATTGTTCAAATAACTCGAAATCCCATTGTTGTATAACTGTTGTGTTGTATATTTTTATTTATTTCTCATAAAGCGTTCCTGGTGTTCTTCTTCAGTCAAATTCAATTTTAATGTTTTACTTCACAATTTTGTACTTTTTTTTTGTACAGATTTAAACTGAATATATATTTTTCCTGTAATTTTTAAGGCACTTATTCTTTAATATGGCTATTTTCAGATTTATGGCTATTTTTAATAATTTGGCCTATACTTATAACCTGTATATTGATAACAATTGTTAATAAATAAAAAAAAAATTAATGCTCTAGCATGCAATAATTTCTTTACATAGTGTATATCTTCTTTGCGAAAAAGAAACAAAAACAAGTAAGAAACAAAATAGATTATTCAATACTGATTCATTTAGGCTAATGACTGACCAGCTTAAAGAGCATCTTTTTGGGACGTCATGCGATGTTGGAAAAGCAAGGATTTAAAAGTAGCCAGTAGCTGGACTGAGGATTTGAATTGGAGGAGAGTGTTAACTCTCAACACCCGTCATTAACTCATCGTAAAGGTGGAACATGCGGGATTGCCTCGGGATACCAAGGGCAAATCTTTAAGAGCAATTCATTATTCGCTTTAATCGTTCTTCAAGCACTATCGAAAGGTCACCGTATACCGCACTACAGTAGGCAAAGTGGGGGAAGATGAGGGATGACACGAGAAGCTAATGAGAAAGTTGTGTAAGGAGATGCCGAGATCGATGGAATGACTTCAGAGAACTTATTGCCTGTCGGGATATTTGGGTGATGTTGGGTTTCCAGGAAAGGTTTTGCTCAATAGTAATGTCTAATATTTTGACAGAGCAGCTGAAACTAATGGGGTGATCGTTTAGGAATAATGCCGGGAGGGTGTGGATGTATGTATGCGAGGAGAGAATTGGAACCTAGAACATGGGCCCGGGTAGGCACGAACCAATATAAGGTACGATGTAAAGGATGTAATTTGTTCTTCATCGACGCCTTCAACACGAGAGCTTAGACATCGACTTAGTTACTTTGCCAATTACGAAGTCTGCTTTTTGCCTACCTTCGTGCTCAGGGAGATTGTCATTAATCGAAACTCCACCGACAATGCTATCACGGTCATGCCTGTATTGATTCCATGTTTACCGGACATCACGACATTTAGAATAGAACCGGAAAAAAATTAATTCTGGAATACGCCCTTAAGAACAGTTTTAAGTAGTATTTCTAGCAAAAAACTAACGCTTCTAGCCGAAAACATACATATTAATATAAACATGTACCACTGCAACCCATGAAGGGTCTTGGGTTCAGTACATGATAGATACTGCATTTTTTCTAAGACAACTGTGCTGGGAGGTGATTTGTCATCGATCACGCTCAACCGTCAGGTTTCTCCCTACCTCCAAATTAAAGGTACTTACTTAATATAAGAACTATAAAAAGAAAGAAAGTAATTCCTCTGAAAGTTTAAAGTTAGAATTAATTTAAAACAATCTTAATCTATTACTTAATCGTTAAAATAAATGAATATTTATTATGACTAAATGATAATTTTACTTTTAATGGAGCTACAATTAATAAAATTAAATCTGAGATCCAAATGACTTATTATTATTCATAAATAATTTTTAAAGTACCAGCAAATGGTTTTAGTTTCTATCGAGTATTCACGTAAACTTTTCAAGAGTTGAGGAACTGTTGCTTCTGTTAGAAAAGATTTTTTAAATTATATAAAAATGAATTTATTATCATTATAATAATTATTTTAAATAATTTTTAGCAACTGAAAAAATAACGAAATAATTGTTTTTAATCTTAAACTTTTGTAGACCTTGCTCTTAGAACATAAAATCGTGACATAAAAATATTGCTTTCAATAAAGAATTATCACAATGCCCAGTTTTTTTAGAACATTTTGAAATAATATGGGCTGCATAGTGTGGCATTATTTGTATCTAACGTCTAACGCTAAGAGAAATTGAATAATAATACAGTAATCTTTTAAAAATGTATAACTGTATTATAACAATGCAACAAGTAAATGGCAGGAATGATACATATTGGCATGAATAAGGACAAGTAGAGAAACTGCCCAGTGATAGTACTCAAATAATAAGTTCAACCTAAAAGGTCACGAGGCCATCTTATTTTCAGGCGCCTCGGAGGATTATCGGGAATTGAAGAGGTTGTTTGAAACTAGTGGGTTTGAGCGGGAATAAAGTATGTCATGAAAGGATTGATATCGGATTCGGGCCAAATCAGCAACAAATGGGACATTAAGGTCATTATGGATAACTTTATAACAACAAAATAAAGAGTATTAAGGATTTCGGATTGTAAGCAAAAATATTGTTACATATTAAAATAATAATGCACTACACTATATCAAACATATAATAGAAGCATATTACATATAATAGAAACATATTGACATATTAAACATATAACAGAAAGATAAATCTTACTAATATTATAAATGTGAAAGTTTGTATGTTTGTCTGTCTTTCACGCAAAAACTACTGAACGGATTTGGATGAAACTTTACAGTAATATAGGTTACACATCAGAATAACACATAGGCTATAGCAAGCACGGATTTAGGCGCAAGGGAACACGTGCCCCCCCCCCCCTCCCGATATTTTTTTAGGTACAGGGGAGAATCCATTATAGTACATAATTAAAGGCAAATCACATGATCATAGTTGTTAAAATAACAGAAAGAACATGAGGTAAACTATTGTTTTGATATCGTACTAATACTATAAATGCAAATTTTTGCATTTATGTTTGTTACTCATTCACGCAAAAACTACTGAACGGATTTGGATGAAAATTATTGAGTAAAATAGGTTATACATCATAGGCTACAGCAAGGGCAGATTTATGGAGGGGCACCCTCCCTGTTAGAGTACATAGTTTTAGGAAAGGTACATAATCAGGAACTTAGCATCTTGAAATTTGTAGATAGGTTCTTTGTATAGTTTAAGAAAGAAATTTGGATAAATCCATCCCAAGTTTCCCCTTTAATATAATAGGGGTTCAAAGGTTATATAGAATCCGTCAGTTTAGAAGTTAGACATCTGAAATTTTTGATGTACGAGAAACTTATATTTTAAAAAAGTAATTAAATTATTTATTTTAAATGATCTTTCACGAAACTTTATGTGACAGACCAAATTCCACGCGAGCGAAGCCGCGGGCATAAGCTAGTACTTATATAAAGTTATTAATATTAAAAAAAAACGTTATTCATATCTATATAAACTTTAAGATATAATATACTGTATTATAATATAATCATACCCTAACAGTATTATTTAGTTAACCAACTAAAAGAACATCCCAATTATTATAAGAACATCTATTTCATCCATTTTTAAATTTGATACTTCTAATTTAAAATTTCTTGAATAAGGTTTCTGGAATTTTAAAAATGTGAGCCACACTGGAGGGAAAAAAGAACAATAGAGCCGGCGTTGTGTGGCTTTCAACACGCTCTGAATGACAACAAAAGTGATCTTTCATTCATGCCATATTCCCTCGTCTCTTATTATCTCTAATCTGCGTTGCCGAGCTAATTCTTTATCATGTGTATCCGTGAAATGTTTTGTTAAATACATTCTGTCGAGCTTACTTATTAGTTAAATACGCTAGATTTTTGAACAGTATCTTTCAAGCAAAACAGGGTAATTAAATCTTGTTGTTTTAATTAATATTAATTAATATCTGTACATTTGAGAACGGAGTAGTCTCAATTTGTAGAGCGCTGAGTTGCTATGCAGAAGATCACGAGCTCAAATCCAGCTGTGGCAGAATAATAATTTAATCTGTTGACCCCCCATATATTGCAGCCTGTGAGATTTACAGTCCCTCCTTAGGTTTACCCAGGCCCTATATAGTCGGGACAAATCACTTCTCTGCCCAACCGTTGTCCAAGAAAAAGGCCTCTAACACTTAGTGACCAAAAAACCTTCATCGGTTGTAGAGGTACAAGTTTTACAGACTAGTTTTATTTCTTTAATTTTTTTCAGTATTTCTTTTAAATATAATTTTTATCAGATGCATTAGATGCTATTCACAGATTTGTTTTTCATGTTCATCTTTGATCTACTTCAAATTTATTCTTTTTCATCATTAATGATGTTTTTCAATTAGGAATATCGTATTCTTTATTGGAAGTAGGGTAGGATTCTTATTGTGAAGAGCGCCTACCGAGTTAAGATCCAGCTGTGGCAGAAAATTATTTAATCTGTTAATCTCCCGGGAAAGACGGATCTGCAGACAGTTCCTCCTGGGGTTTACCCAACCTCTATAAAGTTGATACCCTTAATGGGGGGGACTTGGCTGTTGAGCTCTTTAACTCTCGGCCAAATCATTTGAATGAACTGTAGGTAATTAGTCTTGTTGGAAATATAATTGGCAATATTTATAATAAATGTTGTTGTTTCTCTTTGTTAAGAAAATTTAAAATACAGCAAGATTTGAACCAGGATTTCCGGCATAGCAACTCAGTGCTCTACCACTGAGCCATTCCGCTCCCGCGGTTGACTGTGAACTTTGTCAACTCAACAGGATCCTTCGAATTTGTTATTATTGTATGAAAGAAATATTGGCACTGGACAGTAAAATAGATACTACATATTACCATATCATATTAAAACTAATTATATAGTACATTCTAATTAAATTCTATCAAACCAAATTTTTATTCGGGTCCTGAAAAAAAAGGGAAAACATACTTGTTGCATTCCCTTTGCCCTCTCTTAATAAGATAAAGTTGATTATATTATTTTTAATTTTTGCGTCTAGTGCCAACCCCCGCCCATCAAATAGCCCTGAAGAAGACCTGCGACGTGAGTCGAAACGTTGGCTTACCAATAAAAAGTTTTCCCTACATAATGTTTTTACTTAATAGGTTAATACCTTTTAGGACACTTTTTTCCTAAATAGGTGACTAACTTAAATCTATCCGGTAGAGAGTGAGCATGACAAAATCACCTCACTGCACTACCAGTGGCTTGGAATCAGTAAAGTCTCTACCATGTAATGAGCGCAAAACCCTTCATGGGTTGTAGAATAAAAGGTTTTTTATTTGCAGATATTTTTAACTCACTACCTGTAACCTATTTATTGTGAGTCCAACTGCTTCGGACGGTCACAGCGGAACAAATTGAACCCTATGGTTCGGATCCTCTTGGCTAATTTAAATGAAATAGCACGCCCCCGTATGATCCTGCACACTCTTCCTCCGGTTGCCATCATATTAGTGTAGCCGACAGGGGGTTGGCAAAAAAGACTAAAAGGTGACCCAGTTCCTCCCTCCAATTCCGTTAAAAGTAGTCCTATATATTTATTAAACTCTTCCATCTTATGGTCCATTAATGTTAATTTAAAAAAAATAAATATTTTTATTGAAATTTAGAACTGTGTAATAATAATACATCATGTAAATAGAATGGAAGATATACAATGTCATAAGATAGAGACAAGCAATGAAACTGCCCAGTACTCAACTAACAAATCCAAATTGCCCTAGGATTTTTTTAAGGGAGTAAAAAATCCTTAGTTACGCCGTCCTTCGGAAGGGACGTTAAACGGGGGTCCCGAGCCTGTACGATGTCAGGTACTCGTTAAAAATCCTTATCCTAATTAAACCTGGATGGCGAAATTTAGAGCTCCCACTGTAGCATCGTCCGATTAGCCCTAGCAGCATAAAGTCACGTTAAATGAACAAACAAACAAATCCAAATTAGAAGATCACGGTCAAGAATATCTTCTTTTCAGATGTCTCGGAGGTTTATCAGGAATTGAAGAAATTGTCAGGTTTGAAATTAGTGGCTTTGAGTGGGAATAAAGTTTGTCATGATATGATTGATATTCGGTTCAGGCTAAATCAGCACTAAATGGGACATTGAGGTCATTATGGATGACTTTATTCTTAACCAAATAAGGAGTATTAAGGATTTCGGATTGTAAGGATTGGATAAGAGAGGAATTCGATGGCTTAATGGAACTCCAAAGCTCTACTCCGCAACTCCAGATGGGTCTAATGTTTTCATGTATATGAGTCTTTTGTAATTGTTGTTTATTCATTTAACGTCACTTTATGCTGCTATGGCTATTCGGGCAATGCTACATTGGGAGTCCTAACTTTTGCCTATCCATGCTTAATTAGGACAGAGATTTTTAACGAGTACCTGACATAGTACAGACTCGGCACCCCCGTTCAACGCCCCTTCCGAAGGCATAACCAAGGGCTTCTTTACTCCCTTTAAAAATCCTAGATCCACTTTATGGGCTACGAACACGCGATCTTGGGCTTAGTAGTTTGTTATGCTAACCACAAGACCACAGGTAGACCTAGTCTTTTGTAACTAATTGGAAGCTTGGAGCGCTTGCCTAGTTATGCTAATATTAAAACAGAATTGTTTTATTTTTGGATCTAGTTGAATTTAAGTCATTAATATTATTATAATTAATTTTATTTACAATAAAATCAATTATTTATTATTTATTTTATTTTATATGTATATTGAATTATTTATTTGCAATAAAATAAATTATAAAACAGAATTAGGTTCAATTTTCTTTCCCAACTTGACTTACATTTTGTCTATCCTTATTTAAGCCGAATAATATGACATCAGAAGCATGGCGAATAATTCAATTAATCTAAAGTTTTATGTATCACTCATTCGTATCCTTAATAAGTTAGTAAATTCTTATTTATAATTAATAAACAGTCTTGCCGCTTTTTAACTTTCTTATAGTAAAAAAAGAAAAAATGTCATAATATAATAAATATAATCATAAATATAATAAGTAAAAAAAAGGGAGGTGAATTGTACTAGATCACACTCAACCGCTAGAGTTTCCCCTCTATTTCGGTTACACACTTCATAGAGGCTGGTTGAGCCCCAAGAGGGTCTTAAAATCTCAAAAGGTTTCTCCCCGCTGTTATCAGATTAAATTATTTATCGGCCGGATTTCATCTCTGGGCCTTCAGCACGACAAGACAGTGCTCTATCACTGAGCTGCCCCGCTGAACTATCGATTCTACTAAATTACTCGCACTTTATGCACTTCTTTTTGTCGATAAAACCCGTCACTTCGATTAGTTATTGTGAAATAAATGTATTTCTTTTTATAAAGTGATTCACAATATCAGTTCCATTATATATGGATAGGCTCTCAGAAGTATCGCATCCGAGTATCCGTTATTTGACAGGAGTCAATAAATTTCAGAGAATCCATTCAGAGTAGGAGGTAGCTCAACGACAATGATTGTAAACTTCAGTGAAATTGCGTTATCCCGGATTTATAACCAGCAAAGAATTTCGTTACCATTTCTTCGTTAAAAAAAAATTCTTCTTTCTTCGAATTTCACGTCAATGTTTATATAACAGTAAAGATGAAATGTTTTCTTTATTCGTTTGACGCTCTCCTTTATATATATAAGTGTATATATACTCCTAAGATCGTATAGAATCTATATATCCTAAGATTTGTGCCTTGATTTGTGTGTGTGATTTGTGCCTAGGCCATCGCGCGTGCCCCACCTTTATGATGAGTTAAAGTGGCTCTTCCCTCCCTTCCGAAGACAATATTTCCTCGGTTCATTCTTATACCAATCCATTTACTCTCAACACCTTTCATATATCTACAGGCTCGTCCAATTCAAATTCTCGCATCTTAATACAAGATCGCGCCTTTCCGATCTCTATATACGTTCCCACAGAACCAAAGCATCCGAACGTTCCTTTCTCGCCCGCTACACCACAATGTGGAACACAAGCCCTCCTAACAACCGTCATGCTACCTCACTATCGTCATTTAAATCCTTTCTTTTCCAACATCTCCTGGCTTCCCAAAAAGATGCTTTCTAAGCAGGTTAGTCATATGCTTAAAATGTAATGGATTGAATAATGCATTGTGTTATTTAGTTTTTTAATTTTGTTTTTTTAGAAGATGTACATCATATAAATTATTGCATGTTGCGCATGCATTTAACAAAAGCTATGGATTTATCTATTCTCTATAATTGCTTAATATCTTGTCAAGATTTGTACTGTTTATTTACTTATTATTTTTTGAAAAGTAAAAAGAGACCTTACATAAATGTTAAGACCGTGGAAAAAATTCCAACGAAAAGCCTTTAAGTCTCCAAACTAAAACAGATTAATTATTAATTATTATTTTTTGTCTAAATATTTCGTTTTAAATTCTTTTCTGTCATTTTTTACATGGTTTATGATTTATAACATTTAGCCTTCTGGCCAGATAAATGTTATATTTCTTTTTAAGTTCATATTTGTTATTCTAAAAGGACTTCGTCCCAGAATAAAGTTACTTTTCTATTCTAAAGCTTTTAGTTATACAATATTTTACCGGCGTTAATAACGGATAGAAGAATTAATTTTTATTTGGTCTTTTGTCTTGCTCCATCAGTTGAATCATAAATATTTATAAGGATTGGGAAATAAGAATGTTCCTGTCTTTTTAAATCCGTTTCGTAGATACATAGCACTGGTTTTGCATTTAAATGGAAAAACTGGAATGTATCAATTTAATTAAGCCGAATCTTATCCAATATTTTGGACTATTATTTCAATGTGTATAGAGATTCTAATTTTATTTGCATTCTTATGACAAACCTAAAATAAATAAAATAATAAATAGGCAGTCATGAGGGCTGGCGATAGAATTGAAAACTCAAAACTTTGGATTAACTGTTCTTAAATTAAAATTTTAAATCAATTACAGTCCTAATTATTTAAATTTTAAATTTATAAATGTTAAGACCGTGGAAAAATTCCAACGAAAAGCCTTAAGTCTCCAAATTAAAACAGAAATAGAAATTATCTGTCCAATATTTCGCCCATTCAGGCATCCTCAGGGTAGAAAGAGAATAACAGTAAAACAAAACATGAATAATGCACCCAAGAAACATCCCACAACCTCGAAGGCTCAAATGCAACTAATGAATGACTTAAGGCTTTTCGATGGAATTTTTCCACGGTCTTAACATTTACGTAAGGTCTCTTTTTTACTTTTCAATATTATTAAATTTATAAATTTAAATTATTAACATTAGCCTGATTTTCACAGCTATTGGCACTCCAAAGATCAATTACGATATATTCACATTTTCAAGTAGTTTATTTATTTATCAAAACATGCAAAAGGTTGCGCAAGCTCAATACAAAATATTAATTTATGTTGAAGAAATTGGTCCGGGCAGAGGTCACTGAATGAAATTCTCAAGTAATTTCAGAAGATATTTATTGATAGCCAACGTTTCGACCTACGCTGTAGGTCTTCTTCAGGGCTATATGCAAAATACAGACAATTTAAGAAAACGGTACGAATATTAAAACATTTTAAATATAGATAAACTAAAAGAAGGTGAATACAGGCAAAAAAAAATTGATAAAGATGTACAATAAGGTAATTATTAAGGTTAAAATGTAGAAAATAATAATAAAACAGAAAGTGTTGACAGTTAAAAAATTAAGGTATTACAGATAAAAAATAAAAACTGAATATACAATAGGAATGTGAAATGATATGGGTAAATTAGAAAGTGATAAGAATTACGCACTAAAATTATAGATAATAAAAAGAAGAAATAAAAAGTGTAAAATTATAAAAATCTAGAAACGAATTATATAAAATAAAATAAAATTGAAAATAAAAATTATTTTAGAAAATACAGTATTAATATTGATAGGTAGAAAATACTTTATACTAGTGTAAAGAATATTAATTGCATAAGAGAATGTAAGAAGACAGTTTATAAAAGTGTAAAATATCAATTGTATAAAATTAGGTATGTTTTAAGTAAAGTAAGTGATAATACTATCAGGCTATATTGGACTAAAATACATATAAAAAAAAATAAATAACGGCAAGGATATGGTATTAATGATATTATGATATTTATGATATTATGATATATATTGATGAATATTTAGGGTGGTATATAGACTATAACTAAACAAATAAACGCCTTACAGTAATAGTGAGCTTGGAAGTAGTGATAATAACGGTAAATTGAGTATAGTACTGTTTTAGGTTATGAGGAAAAGAAATTAAAATGAAATGGAGGAGGGAGGGTGAGTAAATAGTGCAAAACATAAGTTACCTGTGGGGGTGGGACGGGGTGGTGGGTCCTCTCTTAGGTCTTGTAGGTCCTCTCAACAAAATATTAATTACTTAATTGAAATAATAATTTTTTTAAAGATTAATTTATTGATATTTACAACTATAAAAATCTTACAAGGAAGTCTGCTAAAATGAACAATATAACGTGAAAAAAAAAAACATTTGTGGAGAAACTACCCAACGGAAGCACTCCAATAAAGTTCTATAGTAGAAGGTCTCGAGGCCATCTTCTTTTCAGACGCCTCGGAGGGTTATCAGGAATAGTATGGGAAGCAAGTTGAAAGACTAGCAGATTCAAGTGTGTATGGAGCTTGTCATGGAAGGATAGGTATCTAGTTAGGGCCAAATCAGCAACATATGGGATATTAAGATCATGATGGATGAGTTTGTTTGTGACATAATAAGGAGCATTGAGGATTTTGGATTGTAAGGATTGAGTACGAGATGAATTGGATGGTTTAGTAGAGTCCCAAATAGGTCTGATAACTGTCATGTAAATGAGTCTTTTGTAATTAATTGGGTGCTTAGAGCGATTGTCCAGTAAATGTTGAAGTAGGCGAAAACGTCGAGCAGTTTATTTTCTTTTCATTCTTGTATGAGGATTCCAAATGAGACGTTTGTCCAGATGGAGTTCTAGGTAACGTATTTTTTCGACAGGGATCGGTTGAATATTATTGAAGGATACAGTAGGAGAAATAATAATTAGTATTCAATTATATTATTTATACCTTATATTTGTATTATAGATGTTAATGAAATTTACTTTTATTTTTAGCATTTATCATTGTTAAGTTCAGCAATACTTATATCAATTGTACTTTCATAAAACAAGATATTTAACTATGGATAAGAAAAACTTTAAAGTGAAAGGAAAAGTTTAACTAGTTTGATATTTTAAGTTATGATTAGTATCAATTGTATGAATTGAACAACTTTTATACGACAGTTTAGTCAAATATTATATTTTTTATATCCATCGAATTCTAATCTTTAAACTAAAGTCGATTTATACTAACCGTAATACTCATACACAGGCCATAACGTGTCGCCAGTCTCACGCTACACGTCAAGAGCATGTCGGTGACGGAAACCCATAAGTTTTTCCCATAAAGAAAAATTGCTCAACGCGGCTAAAGAAGTTTTCACTTCAAAAACCACCAACCTTAAGAGGGATCTACACTAAAATGTTTTAAAATACAATTGTATCAACAAATGTATCATCTGTATCAACAGTTTACCCCCTAGTAATAAATAAATAATATTGTACAATTATAATATATTTTTTTACCTCTATCAGACAATTTTCTCAACCATTATTTTTAATAATAGCTCGAATGAACCATTAAAATACCCAATTATAATTATTTTTTATTTATTTATGTGGTTTTATTGTGGAAAAATTGTGATAATTGTGGACAAAAAATATTTATAAGAATAGGAAGGATTGTAAATATTTATATGGGCGCTGTGTTGCCGTGTCGAAGGTCTTGGGTTCAAATCCGGCTGTTGTAGATTTTATTTAATTTATATACAGCCGGGTAGATACATATATGTACCTTGGAATGTAGGGCCCACCCAGGCTCTATGAAGTGGGTACCAAGAAGGGGGGAAATCTGGCGGTTGAGGGTGATATACTAGGACAAATCATCTCTCTGCACAACCGTTGTGCAAGACTGTGCTGTTCATTCATTTACTGAACACAAGAATTTCTGGGTTGTAGTGATACAGGATTTTTTTTTTAAATATGCATGTCTTGCAACTTTGAAAGATAGTCTATTTTTTTGTTTTTAAATGAAATTTTGTAATTTGAATTCTTCGGTATAGTAGCTGAACTTTTCCAAGATGATACAAATATTGAAGCCAGTACAAATCGTTATCAGGACTAAAAAATGTTTCCGTCGAATGTAATCGGATTATTGGATTCTCCATGAGGAGGAATATCAGGGAAATATCAGTTTCTTCTTTTGTTTTATTGAATTCTATTGTTTTCTAACTCACCATGGAGGAAAATAGTTGATATTATGTTGTTTCATAAGTTATAAAAATAGCTGCTCCACTCATGAAGGGTCTTGGGCTTACTAAATAGTAGATACTCTAATGTTTCTAAATCAACGGTTGTTCAGGAAGGTGTTTGGTCTAAAGTTGGAAAGCGAAACTGCCAGATCCCCCGCAATTAAGCTTAGCCTTTTCTAAGAGACTTAGTTTGCCCTTGGTCTGCTAACCCTACAGTGAAGATTTCTCATGAATTTCAGTAATTCAGTGTTCTAAGCACTGACCTACCCCAGTCCCTACTAAACGACTATCCCACGCCCAAAAAACAATACTATATAAAGTACTAGCTTTAGCCCGCGGCTTCGCTCGCGTGGTATTTGGTCTGCAACATAAAGTTTCGTGAAAGTTCATTTTAAATAAATAATTTAATTGTTTTTTAAAAATATAAGTTACTCATACATAAAAAATTTCAGATGTCTAACTTCAAAATTGACGGATTCTATACGACCTTTGAACCCCTATTATATTAAAGAAGAAACCATTAGGGTGGAATTATCCAAATTTCTTTCTTAAACTATGCAAAGAACCTATCTACAAATTTCAAGATGCTAAGTTCCTGGTTTGCCTTTAATTATCTACTATAACGGGGGGGGGGAGGGAACATGTCCCCATGCTCCCACATAAATCTGCCCTTGCTGTTGCGTATGATGAATAACCTATTTGAATCAATAGGTTTCATCCAAATCGCTCAGTAGTTTATGCGTGAAAGAGAGACTATCATTTATAATATTAGTAGGATATGAAAACAATAGTTTCACTCATGTTCTTTCTGTTATTTTAACAATTATTATCATGTGATTTGCCTTTAATTATGTTCTGTAATGGATTCTCAACAGTACCTAAAAAACTGTTTGGGGGGGCACGTGTCCCCATGCCCCCCTTAAATCCGCACTTGCTGTAGCCTATGTGTTATTCTGATGTATAACCTATATTACTGTAATGTTTCATCCAAATCCGTTCAGTAGTTTTTGCGTGAAAGAGAGACAAACATACAAACTTTCACATTTATAATATTAGTAAGATAAATGTACAGATATTACAATTGTATGTCATGTAATGACTATGTAGTGTTAAAATTCAGCTATTTTTGTTTTCCCAACCGGCCAAGAATGTACGACGATTTTCATTCTTTGTTTCTTCTCTTCCAATAATCCTTCATTCTATACGAACTTTGCCTTCTTCTCTCCACCGCCCATCCTCTATAACTATACTTCGTTCTCTTCCCCACGAATACTAATCTTTTTGAGAAGGCTCCTAAATCTACCTTTGTTCAGGAAGCTCTCATCAGTAGTTACAAGCTTTTCAAGTTCTTCATTCATCAGCATAACCGCTCTTGCTTGTAAGATTGTATTTATTACAAAATATTTGCTTATCCGACCTTTTGGGATCCATCCTGACCAAATGCTCGTAAAAACTTGGTCTTTTCCTCATAATTATTTACGAGTCTTCGGTCCTTTCGTGTATTTCTTTATTTAGTCGTGCCTCTGTGATATTCTTAGGCCATGAATACTTACCAATATTCGCCTTTCGATACTCAAATGCTTTCTCAGACTTGAGAGATTCGCTATTTCCCTGTCATACAAAATAATTTGCCAGGTGTACAAAATCTCTTGTCTACCATCGTCTTCATCAGTACTTTCAAGCATCTTGAGTTCTTTCTTTCTTCATCTCCTTAGTGTGACCACTCGGGCTTTTCAGGTTGTATATCTTATAAATATATTATTTTTACGTATATATAATCTAATATTTATGTTATAAAGTGCTTTGTTCGTACGTGAAGACAAAGTTTTCTCTATCACCACCAACCCCAATCAACTTCCCTTTAGGGTGGTAAATACCCCTTGGTCTCTAGATGGTAGAGTAAGGGAGTTTGGTCGTGGTGGGAGGATTTATGGGGGGGGGGGAGGGCAAGGGCCCCCAGACAGTTTTTTTAGGTGCTGTGGAGAATCTATTATAGTACATAATTAAAGGCAAATCACATGATGATAGTTGTTAAAATAACAGAAAGAACATGAGTGAACCTATTGTTTTGATATCCTACTATCCTACTAATATAATAAGCGAAAGATTTAGCAGGGCACGGGGGTACGTGCCAAATTTTTTTTTGTGTTCTGTGGAGAATCCATTATAGTACATAATTAAAGGAACAAATCAGGAAGGGTTTCCCCCTTAATATAATAGGGGTTCGAAGATTGTATGGAATCCGTCAGTTTTGAAGTTAGACATTTGAAATTTTGGATGTACGAGTAACTTATTGTTAAAAAAAAAAAAATTATTTATTTAAAATGATATGACGAGTCTTCATGTGGCAGACCAAATTCCACGCGAGCGAAGCCGAATACTAGCGAAAAAAGCTAGTATTATATAAACGATTATACATAAAAATATGATAATCATTCTTTCGAAGCAAGAAAGTTGTATAAGGAACTATTTCTACTTTTTCTTGCCCCTTAATTTTCAGGAACTTAAGAAAAAATTCTAAATTTACCTATTTATTTGTTAATATAAACGTGAGTCAATAGTGTGACGCAACTTCGTGGATTTGCAATGTACTCTACCAGTGACACTAGCTTTATCGTGGTGAGACAACTTTCGGAAACACAAAGGGGAAGTTGTAACTTCATGGCATCCGATCCTCATTGGATTGCGAAACTGGCCGAGTCCAGTTCTGTCAGGCTATCATCTATTTCAATCTATGATTCAATTCTAGTTGAGTGAATAATCTAATTTTTAATAATGTGCTCATGGTTCTGGCTTCATATCAACCTGGAAAGATAAATTATTTAATCAGTTAGCAGCCGTAGATGTATCCAATGAGATCTGCAGACTCTCCTGGGGGTTATCCAGGTTGTATTAAATGGTTGAAAAATCTGACGGTTATGCATGATCCCGACCACTTCTCTGCCCAACCGATGGCTTAGAAACAGCACAATCTCTACCATATACTGAACCCAAGACCGTTAATTTCTTGTAATGGTACATTTTTGTTTATCTTATACGATATCTAAATGAGCTTGTAAATAAAATAGAAAGGGTATCAACACTTTAAATACTTGAAGATATGTCTCTTTATTATATAAAAAAGTTTTTTAATCGTCAACCTGTAATGTTTTATTTTACAAATAAGGTAGCCTAATAAAAATAGGTTTAAAAAAATGAGTTTAACTCGTAAAAACTGCATTTTGATACAGCCATAGAGTTGTCGGCAGATCTGCAGACCCTCCTGGGGCTCACTCAACCTCTATTAGTGAATACCCTTTATTACGAAAGAAACCTGGCGAAGAATGTCTCGGCCAAAAGAATTACCTGCACAACGGTTGGCTTAGAAATAGTTGTGATCCTTCTACCATTCACAATATTCAAAACGCTTTATTGGGTATAATTATACAGGTTTTTTTTTTTTATTGAAACAAAGAACTTTTTTTTGGTAAACAACGTTAACTATATTAAACACTGAACTGTGATTAACTCGTTAAACTGTAACAAAGTATATTATTTTATTAATAAAGTGATATATTAAAATGAATATTGTGTACGTGATCCTTCTGAGAGTCGAATAAATTATAAATTTTTTGTCTGCCTATGTTAAGAGGCAACATCTCGCATTTAGAAAAAGAAAATTCACAGCTTTTGCATTAAAAGAGAAATAAAAATACTTTAATTGTTAATAAAAATACAAGACTTCAAAAAACTCGTCTTCAAAGTTATCTCCAGCTATTGTTCATTTATTTTTATTACTTATTGTCAACAAATTATAAGTTGTAATATTCTTTTTATAATCGAATGATATTTCAATTTGATTTTGTAGTTTTTGTGTGAATAGTACAATTTTTATGTGCATTAGTTTTATCAAATTGAATTTTTGGCAGTAATCTATGTTATGTTTGAGGATATTGTCTACATTTCTTTCCATAAAAACATTAAACTGGAGTATTTAATGTGTACTACTGTCCATTTTTAAATAAGTAAAAATATTTACGTAAAAAGAAACACCTGAAAATCAGGTCAGTAATTTTTTTGAGGAATGAAAAATAAATAAACTTGAAGTAATAATTTCCCATAAAAAAAAAAAAAAATCCTTTACAAAAGACAAACATTTTTTGAAATACTCGTTGCCGTTCAGTATCCATAAACAGTTTTTACGGATATATAATAGATACAGTAGGATATATAATTTAAACGTATTTATATTTAAGTCTAGTTAACTAAAATAAACATCCTTGAAGTCTTCAAAATAAACTTGCAAGAGTAATTTCCAACCAGGAAATTGGTAAGCTGAACTCATTATTAACTTGATATCATATCGTGTACTGACATTAATGATGTATGTAGTGCAAATTGATTGATGATATATCCGTACCTCCTTCAAAGGGATTAGGGTTTGTTCATTTAAAGTCACTTTATGCTGCTATGGCTAATTGGACGATAGGAATTTAACATCGTACAGGCTCGGGACCCCCGTTTAATGTCCCTTCCGAAGGACGGCGTAACTAAGGATTTTTTACTCCCTTTAAAAAATCCTAGGGCCACCTGCTGGGCTACGAACCCGCGATCTTGGGCTTAGTCCTACTTTTAAGTCAATATTCAATTGATTTCCCATAATTATTCGACTGAAAAGCGTAATGAGTGATCTTCGTCGAAAACTTGCGTTCCACTGTCGTTTAAGATAAATGAGAGCGGCTTATCGTCTCGATATTTTGCCGAGCTGATAGGCCAGATAGTTATGAATCAGGCAATACCAATTTTGATAGCATTTATTGAATTTCGGTATTTCTAGTTTTGTCCAGGTTTTAAGGTCTAATACTCCACTGTGCGACGGTCTTCATCATACAAAACCCCTCATAACCTCATAATGATGTGCCATTGAAGTCGGCTAACATTGGCAAGAGGAACGAGAGGAAACTGTATTCACCTGAAGGGTTAATCTTTTTAACCAACATGTAGGTTATCAAAGCGGTTAGGTTAGTGGGAAATAGCTTTCCTCTTCCACTATAAACACTCTGCTGTGTTTTCCATTTTCAGTCTCTACTCTCAAGAAACCCTGTACCATCTGCCTGTATACATAATTCGGTTGTTTATAAGTTAAGTGAATATCTCTATTCCACAAGATAAGGGAGTTGATGGTCTAATCTCGTCAGTTCTTGTCTTATTAAGTTTAAATAAATGCATATATCTATCTATTTATATATATATATATATATTTATATATATATATATATATATATATATATATATATATATATATATATATATATATATATATACATATATATATACATATATATATATATGAAAGGCAGCTTAAATATATCTATAATATGGAGAAACGGAGATAGTTGAGGGGTGCAGTCATAATAACGTTACAGTAACAATTTTTATATATATATTTTTTTCTGTTTGTTTATCTCTCATAGCCCTGAAGATGGCCTACATTGTAGGTCGAAACGTCGGCACTGACTAAATATAAGTCTGGTACACATTTGGTGTTTTTTTGACTGCACCCCCTAACTATCTCCGTTTCTCTATTTTATCATCCAGTCAACTATTTTCCTCTCATATATCTATAATAGTTTATAGATATATAAAGTACTTGGGCGTGTAATAAGGTATACATGGCTTAATATTTGAGACAAGCTTCTTGTCTAATAGTCCTATTAGTCACTGTCGTAAAAAAAATAGTTTACAAAAACCTTATTTTGTAGCTAGCCGAACTATTAAAAAGTTTAAAATGAATATTAGTTTAAGAGAGAAGTAAAGCCTTCATAGCCAGCTGAACTAGAAAGTAGAAAATAAATAATAGTTTAAGAAAACTAAATTAAAACACCTTGGATAATTAGTTGAAAAATAAAATAAATATCCTTTAAATAGGGAGAAAATAGGAGTTCTCCCTATGTAAGAGAATTTTTTTTTACCTCAACCCAGACCATTTTCGTTCTCTTAAAATAAATCACTCTTTAATAGGAAATGAAATTAAAAAATTGAATATAGTTCTCAACAAGTTTAAAATAATAATAGACTAATAAACAAAAAAAATGCATTTTATCGTAAAAAAGTGTATGATGCTTGATATCAATAGTTGCAAATATTTTATTAACTGATAATGGTAGAAGTAGTGATTAAAAAATATCATAAAAATCACCACACGTATTTTTACAGTTAAACAAATTTTTTCTGTTCAGCACTGTATTCTTATTTTAAAGTAATTCTTTTTTTTTAATTATTATTTATTGATATTTACAACTGTATAAGCTAATTCAAGAATTATTTTATACTTTTTTTCCCTATTAAAGCGTGTTTATTGAAACTAATAGTATTTTCTACTTTTTAGTATCAACTATCTACTTTTTAGTATCAGCTATCAACAAATGTCTGGGTTTTTTTTTTAGTTTGTTTGTTTGTTTATTTACCGCCACTTTATGCTGCTATGGCTAATCGGTCGATGCTACAGTGGGAGCTCTAAATTTTGCCTGTCCAGGTTTAATTAGGATAGGGATTTTTAACGAGTACCTGACATCGTACAGGCTCGGGACCCTCGTTTAACGTACCTTCCGAAGGACGGCGTAACTAAGGATTTTTTACTCCCTTAAAAAAATCCTAGGGCCACCTGCCGAGCTACGACCCCGCGATCTTGGGCTTAGTAGTAATTTACGCTAACCACTAGACCACAGGTGACCTTGGTTTTTTTTAGTGTTGTTTTAACTACTTTCTTTTTTTGTTCAAAATACACAAAACTCCCAAGTTGATACATATGCTTGACTCAAAGATTAATCCATGTTTGCAACTTTACCATATTGTACTTTGCGCAAGACACTATCGTGTCTTCGAATATGGAAAATCGCTAGTCCCATATGTCCTGGACAGGTTAATGAGACAAAATTATTCAATTCTTGTAGTATCATCAGTTGTCATCGGTCCTTGAGAAGTGTGCAAAGTTTCAATATAACTAGATGTTTCGAAGTGGCCGAAAATCGTGTTCAAAGATTACGTTACATACATACGGTACGTACAGGTGAAGCTAATGAAATCATGTTAAAAATGTATTACATATAGACATTTAATGAAAGTTAGTAGTTGTGATATATTTTATATTATTATATTTTATAGATAAATTGGGTATAATATATTGTAATAGATGAAATAATATCCTCTTCTGTAGGAATAAAACCAAGACACGATTCGGAAATTTATGAAAATTTAATTTCAATGTTGAATAAAAGGTCTTTTAGACTTTTTTCGGAAATGGTTACTGCAAATACTTCTTGTAATAAATTACTTCAAAATCGTACTTATAGCGTTGAGCCAGAAATCTATGTAATACTTGGGTAGATAGCATGACGTGAAATAATATTATTCCTGTCGTGGCCGAAGCTAATCAACCGTTGAACTGGCCAAATATTATCTCTGTTAGCAGCTTGTTCACATGTTCACTTAGTTAATCATACATCACAGGATTCTGCACGATATCCATTTATCAATGAATATACTATGGTCCATACCTTAATTTAACATATGCTCAAAAGATTAACAGAATAGAAAAGATGACCTTGATAGATCATTCAAATTTAGATTAATAGATATAGATGGATAGATAGAAATTTTATTTGTCTTTAAGGGCTTCCCCATACAAAGAGAGCCCAGCTTGGCTATTAATTACAATATTATGATTTTAACAATTTATGTACATATAATTTCAAAATAAAAATAAAATAAAATTTACTAACACATTCTGGTTTTCAAAACATAAATAACAGATTAAAGAATAAACAACTACTGGTGCTTTGATAGAAACAATAAAAATAAATAAAATAATTCTACATAAAGGGTAGTTAATTGAATTTAGAGCTCTTCGAATATCGGCTGAGAAATATTGGTTATGTGCTTATTGCAGTATGTCGTCTTTGTATCGAAGAGTCCGTTTGTATGGTGAACAGAAAGCTCTTCTGCAAAGGCATTTAGCTCGGCTATTGCTCTAAATTGGGACAACCAATTAAAATCTATGTCAGGCTTATTCTTGTCTAGTGATTTAAGTCTATTAAAACAAAGTTTTGGGAGTCTCTCTTCTGGCAAAAACTCGAGCTTGGACCATAGAGTTGTCATATTTTTTATCATTTTCATTCTTCTCTTCCTGTTTCAAGACGGACTATATAGTATGGGGTATTCCTGGGCCAACCAAATAGGCGCTTTAAAAATTGTATTTGGACCATTTCGATTGCCTCAAGATAATTGGGCCTCCATACTTCAGAAGCGTAAAGCAATGTTCATGAAACCATTGAGTCAAATAAAGCTTTTTTTTGTATCCCAAGAGTCACTTTTCCCTTTTTTCAGCATGACCATGACTCATGCAGATGCCACTGATGACTTCTGAGTAAAGTGTTCACATGCTTGTTTAAATTTTCCGGATGATGTGAAGGGAACTTCCAAAGAAGTATACCTTTTTGTAAACTCCGATTTCTTATCATGCCAGTATAACGGTTTGAGCTGTTTAATCCTTGGAAATTTATGAAAGACAAGAGTTTTGGATTTGTTTACATTTAATGTAAGAGAATTGTTACTGCAATACTCCTGTAATATTTTAATGTTCTTCTGTGCTCTATGCCAACTATTACTTAACAAGATATCATCAGCTAGAAGGAGCATAGTCACTACGCTTACACCTGCTGCCCCTTTGTCATGGAAGAATTGTTCTATGTCGGAGATAAATAGCAAAAATAACGTTGGACTTAGACTTTCGCCTTGTAAAAGTCCGAAGGTGATGTCAATATCATCCGAAAGTTGTTCATTAACTGAAATTTGCATATATATTAGCATAATTCAATTTTCGTTAAAGTAAATAATTAGGTAGGTATTGTCTGTAACATAATTATTTTCTTCAGGTTAATAATGGAGGATAACAGTCCATGGGGGCCTGCTAAATCATAAGTACCCACCTTTTTTGCTGATTTGGGCAAAAAACGATATCATCCCTTTTATGACGAACTTCATTCATGACTACCTCGTCAATTTCCGATAGTTCTCCGAGGTGTCTGAAAAGAAGATGGTCTCACAACCTTCTAAGTTGAATTTTTTCTTTGAATACTACCACTTGGTATTTTAATTATTATATTATTAAATTTATAACAACTGAACTTAATGGCACATATTGACAGACGCTAATCATGACCTCTTCTTCATGTTGAACTACAATATTTTAGCATATTAAGTTGTCATCTCTGTTGCTAGGGATTTTTTATACTTTTTAGCCTGGATCGTAACGGATGGGGAGAAATGACATACATTAGTCTTAACTAGCGACCCGTCTCGGCTTCGCATGTAGTAAAGAAAGCATTTTATGCCTACGTGTTTTATCTTAGGATACGTCAAATATGTGGATTAGATTTAAATGTAACATAATGCCTAAACTACATGAAGTATTTTAATACATTTTATTAGGTATATATTATAAACATAAAAACAAAATGAAATATTTCTTTATGTACGAATTAATATTTTGTGATAACTCCTAAAATACTTATTTAAATTACATGTTGTGAAACATTGTAATAATGTGCATACAACGCTTAAGGTGAGTAAAGTATTTAAGTTTACATTAACATAATGCCTACTCTACATGAAGTATTTTAATAAATTTGATTAGGTATATATTATAAACAAATACAAAATGAAATATTTCTTTATGTACGAATTAATATTTTGTGATAACTCCTAACGTACTTATTTAAATTACATGTTGTGAAACATTGTAATAATGTGCATAAAATGCTTAAGGTTAGTATTTAAGTTGATAAGGATTAATTTTGTATCCGTCTAAATAGCTTTCCAAATACCGCATTGTACGTTATCAATTTTTTAGAAGATATAATAACTATAGTAAGCTATCATTAAAAGATAAATACATGCTATCACGGACTTTTTAGTAGATCTATAAAAGAGAGATATTCCACCATGCATCGTTTCGTAATATCTCAAAATGATTAGGCAGCGTCTTCGATGAAAGGTCCCAGACATCTTGACATTTTCCAGCACTTCCAACAAATATCTTTATATTCCAACAACAAAAACTTTATATTCCAACAAATATCTTTATATTAACAGAGAACAAACTTGAGGAAATTATATACCTACGTCGTGAATCCCTCTATGAAAATCCCTTCAGTAGTTATTGAGTTTATCTTGAACAGACAGATAGATACGGGGTAGGACTTCGTTTTATAATATGTATAGATTAATTGAGCCAAAAACACATGTTTTTGTACTAGCTGGAGATAAACTAATTTATGTAACTGTCCTATTTTTCAAATGTTTAATTATTATTTCTGTTAGCGATAGCTTCTAAACCCTGTTATTTATTGCAGCAATGAGAGATTTATCCAATGCTATCATTCGTTGACAAGCCAGCATTGTTTCCGGAGACACCACTCGAATATAAATCGAACCACGTGTGGACCGCATTGTGTAAGGAACAGACAGACGAAATGAACTGCCGACTTTTTCTTTTAAGCATCCACGTGAAAATTTTATGATATTCCGACGAAAGAGAAATAATAAAATTTATGAAATGCTTATAGAGAGGATTGCTTTTAAGAAAAATGTGTAAGGGGGGCAGCCAAAGGAATGTAATTTCTGAAGTTGAAAGTGGCCGTTTATCGGAATTGAGTTACGGTTTGGTCCAAGCTTATATATTTCAAAAAAGTTCGTTATCGAATAATCTGTTCATATATAACCCTATTGATTTCCAGCTGAATTATTAATAGGGTATATTAAGTTTTCAAAGCACCACGACAGTACTTTATAAAGTCATCCTTGGGCATCGTGAATTTTTGACGGAAAGCGAAGAAGTAAGTCTATGGCCCCATCGACTCGTTATCCGATTTTGAACCTGAACGTCACATATGAAAAAAATTATTACCTATATAACTAAAACCAATCCAAAAAAAAAACCAGTACCACTACTCCGTGTGAACAGGTCTGGGGTCCAGTACACGGTAGAGACTGTACTGTTTCTTGGCAACGGTTCTGCAGGGAGGTGATTTGTCCTAGATCACGCTCAGCCCCCAGATTTTCCTCCTTATTACCTACTTTATAGAGGCTGTGCTGGGTGAGCCTCTAGAGGGTCCTAGATGCACGTAGGGCCCATCCTCAGCCACTAAAAGATTAAATAAAAGTCCGCCAGCGAGCCCAGGATCTTCGGCATTGCAACTAAACGGTCTACCAATTATCCAGTTCTAATACCATTAAGCTCAGTAACCTTGTAGGCCCACCTCAATCTTCTTGACGCTATCACATGAATAATATTAACCTTGTACATTCTCCGCCATTCCGTTTTGTTTAGTCTCCTAAATTCTCCAGCAGTCACATCCTTGTTTTATCCGAATATTCTAGGCTACACATTATTTTCGAATACCTTGTGGATCCTTCAGAGTTGAGACGTTTCCAATCCGTTGAGAAGAGTTGGTAGGAGGAAAGTTTTATAAATTCTGATTTTTAGATTTCGGGATAAAAGACAGGTTCTTAATAATGGTAGATGAAATAATAACAACCGTTCCTTTAATAATGCGCGATTTCTTCTTGAATTTCGTTTATCGTCTTTGAATTTCGTCGGTTACCTTATACCCAAAGTACTTAAATTCGACACGTTTAAACGAATTCCCTCCTACAACAATATCACCAAAACCTCTCCCTTTTCTGCTACTAACCATACTTAGTCTTATCCGAATTCATTTGACTAATTATCGATAATTATTTCATTGCCAGAACCATGGCTGAAGGAATTAATTGAGATAATCAAGTTTTCACATAAACCCAAATTGTCATTTCGCTCTAAAGGCCGGATAGAATTCTCATGCATGGGACATGGCTACAGACAGCTTCACATGATACGATTTTCGTTCACTGAATTTCGCCCGGGCCATTCATACGGAACGGCAAAGGGACTCACAAACCGCAATGAATGTCCTTTGTTAATTTAGGCTAACAGAGAGCCAGGACTAACAAATCAGGGTGGGATTAGTTGAAGGGCTTTAATGCAGTAGAGGCTTCATACAGAATCGACATTGATGATTACTATCTTCAAAATCTTCATCACAAAATTCAGGGCTGGGATAGTTTATTCCAGTAGTTATAGCGCGTAATCTGATCAGTTTTAGAAATGAGTAAATATAACATGGTTATATGGAAACATACAGAAGGCTTAAGCGTGAAGTTTCAGTATCGATGTTTAATATCATTGTACATTTTATACTCCTTTAACTTAATTATCTAAAGGGAGAAGGTGTTCTGGTAGCTTAGTGTGTCGAGTACTGAACTACTGAACTAAATAAATTATTTGATCTTATAACAGCCACAGATGGGCCCTGTGGAATTTGCAAGCCATCCTAGGACTCACCCAGCCTTTATAAAATCGGTACCCATAATTGGGGTAATTCCTGGCGGTTGAGCACGATCTCCGAGAATTTACTTTAATCCGTTGTCCTAGAAACAATGGAGTCTCTATCAAGTACCGAACCCGAGCCTCTTCATGGGTTCATTTTAATTGTAATGGTACATTTTATTTTAATTCAGAAGAAGTCCACTTCTCCTATGTGATAATATTTGGGAAAAAAAATGGAGTCCCTATGAATTCAAACATCCTTTGTTACATAATGGATAAAATTGGTCAGGGGGTGCAGTCAATGAAAACACAATAAATAAGCAAAACTTATTTTTTATTAATCGTGCCAACGTTTCGACCTACGTTGTAGGTCATCTTCAGGGGGTGACTTGTCACAACATTAAACTGTCAACTGAAGTGTTGTGACAAGTCACCGCACCCACTATTTGCCCTGAAGATGACCTATATACAACGTAGGTCGAAACGTTGGAACGAATAATAAAAAATAAGTTTAGCCAATTTTTTATTTTTTATATTGACTGCACTCCCTGACCAATTCAATCCATTATTTGAATTATCCTGTCAAATATTTTCCACTCAATCATTTGTTATAGATATCCCTAACTACCATTTCGTTATGTTTGGTGACTATCGTTAAGATATATACATACATATATATATATATATATATATATATATATATATATATATATATATATATATAAATATATATAAAAACTGTACCACTACAACTCATGAAGGATGTGGGATTCAGTACACAGTAGACTCTGTACTGTTTCTTGGACAACGGTTGTGGAGGGAGGTGATTTGTTCTAGACCACGTTAAACCGCCAGATTTCCCCCTTATTTTGAGTACCCACATTTTAGAGGCTGGGTGAGCCCAAGGAGGGTCCCAAATCACAAAGTATCAATTCTTTTCTGCTATCAGCTACTGCGAGATTTGAGGACCCGAGATACCTTAGGATCCGTCTCCCGGCAGATACATGTCCGCTAACAGATAAAATGAAAGTGCCAGCGAGCGGGATTTGAACCTCGGACCTTCGGCAAGGCAACTCAGCGCTCTACCACTGGACCACTCCGCTTGCTATCTTTGCGATATTGTAAATCGATATCATTAGTCCATTTTTTATGAAAAAAGGTCCAATAAGTGTTATTCTTTTTTTTTTTCATAAAAGGCCTGATTTTTGAGGAAAATGAACATACGTGAGAATTTTTTTTTGTGACGCGCTTTTCCGTTAGGCCGGGCTGATATTTCCACCAATATTGTATTCTTGAATATCGAAAATTTAATATTGCTTTAAGAATTCTTCAAGATTGATAAATTATTTTTTTTTTAAAGTTTAGTGTTTAGTGTTAATTACACAGGACGTTTTAATGCGAACTTAAAGAGACACATATAAGTATTGAACTCTTATTTTACTTTTTTTTAATTATTATTCTAAATTTTTTGGACGCACAAGTTTGTTAAATAAAATCTAAAGCAAAACATAACAATACTTTTTCTAAAAAAAAAAAATTCTTTTTTCCCCCTTATCTGATCATTTTTTTAAGTTAAATCCGAAATTCCGCAACTTCAAAGAAATAAACCTGGTTTTATTAACCGTGAGTTTCCCCTAAATAAAAAAAAAATGTGAAATTTAATTTGTTGATCAGAATACAGTCACCGTACTGTTTCGTTTTTTTTATTTCGGATAAAAAAGTCATATAAACACTAAAACTTAAACAGAAACATAAATAAATAAAATAGTTCCGACTATTGATATAGCAATAAATTATCCTGAAATATATTTTTAAAAAAGTAGAAATTTAGATTATTTAGGTCCCTCTTATTTTAAGTTTATACAGTTTTAGGACGATTTTAGTTGAATTATTTTCATTTCAATACTAATTAATTAATTATAATAATGATTAATTAATTAATAATATATTACAATGGTTGCGACATCATTTACAGATGATTATAATTACGAAGTATTTCTGCATATTCAATAGTGAAATGTTGTATCGCTCAATTTACCTTTCTTTCTAGTGAATACCATTCATAATTCTACGACGATGACCCCTGAAAGACTTCTAAATTGTCACTAATTGTCAATTCACTGAATAAAAACTGGAGCTTTTTTAAATAAAAGAACTTATGCATTTTTTAATGTTTGTTTTATAAGATTGCATAGGCTACGGGACCTCAGAAAAAGAACCACCCCTCCGAACATTCCTGAGAAAATATTAAAAAATATTCTCCTCTCGATCCATGCATTACTACCTTCATATTTTTTATAATTACATCCTTTTTCTAAGTCTTAATTCCAGTAATGATTTTTTGTCTGTTTATTATTTTAACGTCAATTTATGTTACAATGGCTAATCGGAGGATGCTGTAGTGGGAACACTAAATTTTGCCTATCCAGATATAATTAGGATATTGATCTAAATGTCCTTGTTTTTTTTTTAAATATGTATTTCTTATATAATTTGCTACAATTCACAAAATAAAAATGCTGTACCAAATAGACCAGTCTCAAATTAAATCAATTGTACAAATTTAAATGTATCTGTGCAGAATCATAATATACAATGAAAGGAAAAAATATACAAAAAACTTTCAACAGACGAAAAAAAAAATAATAATAAAATAAACAAACATTGTAACTATGCCCTCTTAATAACATATATAAATATATATATGAAATAAAAGAAATTGGTATCCTACAATAATAAATGTTTTGTTTTTTTATGTACATACCGCTTTGTACTATTTTTTGTATAGTTCCCAATATTTTTTACAAGTGGGTTTTTAAAAACAATTACACTTAAAAAAGAATTGTTTACATAGTTTGTCTATGAATACATTAATATAAGGGTATACATAATTCTTTATGCATAATTTTAACGTTAGTGTAATATATATAATTAATTCCAGCAATTCTAAGGCATTTGTTTTGGAATGTTTGTAGTTTTTTATAATTAGTTTTAGAAATATAGGTAACTAAATATTGGGTATGCATGCATAGGCGGATCCAGGGGGGAGGGGGGCACGGGGGCACGGGGGCACGTGGAGGGGTCGTCTCTTTGGAAATATTATAGCTTGGGTTTTATCTTGTTTTATTACGTCCCTTTTAAGGACGGCGCAATCAAGGATTTTATACTCTTTAAAAATTCTATGGGGCTAACAACCCGCGACCTTGGTCCTAGGAGGTTATGCTAACCATGTCACCAGTTACATTGCATGTCTATGCATTGAACCTTTAATCGATAAGTTCATAAAATATATTATTATTATCTATATAAATGATTTTATGTGATTTTTCGTACAGAAGATAGCACTAAGAAGAACTCTGTAACCAATTCTAAGAATTCACATCCGGTCTTGTTAACTGAAGATGTAAATATTGTTTTATATTAACACTAGCTTTATCCAAATTTCTTTCTTATATTATACAAAGAACCTATCTGCAAATTTCAAGATGCTAAGTTCCTGATTTGCCTTTAATTATATACTGTAATGGATTCTCCACAGAACACAAGAAACTGTCTGGGGAGCATGTGCCCCGTGATTCCCCCTAAATCTGCCCTTGCTGTAGCCTATGTGTTATTAGGATGTATTCTATATTACTCAATATGTTTCATCCAAATTCTTTCATTAGTTTTTGCGTGAATGAGTAACAAACTTTCAACAATACATACAAACTTTCACATTTATAATATTTATTAATTTATTAATATTTATAATATTAGTAGGATATTAAACCAATAGTTTCACTCATGTTCTAGCTGTTATTTTAACAACCATTATCATTTGCCTTTAATCATGTACTATAATAGATTCTCCATAGTATCTAAAAAGACTGTCAGGGGGGAAGGGTATGTGCCCCCGTTCGCCCCCCCCCCTAATTCCGCACTTGCTATAGCCTATGTGTTATTCTGATGTATAACCTATATTACTGTAAAGTTTCATCCAAATCCGTCCAGTCCGTAGTCCAATAGAAACCGTTGCAATAATACCATTTAAATGCACTAGCAAGCGCTAAATGATGAATTTTATCTAGTTAAAAAGGTGCTAAAAGAATTATTTAAAAAAACAAAACAATGCACACTATTTTCTCGCATTTCTCCACTTTTTTGGTTTATGGAGTTAAACTATTTGTGCATTGAACGCCTCATATATTACGTCTTATACGAAATAATATATACTATATCGTAAACAGTATTAACGATAGTTACCAATTACGTCGAATTACGTCGAGTTTGATGTATCAATAAAAACTTCTGATATTTAAATAGATATCGGAATTCCATGGTTTGAAACTATTTTAAAAACATCCCACGCTTTTGCAACAAAATGAATTTTTTTGTTCATCATTCTATTCTTATTTTAAACTTATAGAAAATTATTTTCAACTTTTTAGTGGGGTTTTTAAAAATTAAAACGTGTTTTATTTTAGGTTTGTAATTTATTATTTATTTAATTTTACTCAATCTCTACTTACATACTTCTGTCCACGAATTGCTTCCCAAACCGGAATCTGTTAGATCACAATGTGCAATCCTCCCACCTACGCCTCGGTCTACCCTTCAGACGCTTTGTTAAATAAATGTTAAATTTAAAAAATGTGTCGGAAACATTGCCCCTCTATTCATCGTCTATAATGGTACAAATAAAAAAATATTTTTAGTATTAATATTTCATTTTTGTTATTAGATATTGATCTTCAAACAAATTCTATAAGTAACATTTTTCCAAATTATGACCAAGTAGTTTGAATATTTTATCTAACTCGCACGTAAAAAATAATATACTTAGACATAATATTAAACGGAAAATACGAAGATGACAGTCCAAATTAAATATTTTGACAGAAACTCATTTCACTTGTTTATTTTCCTCAGATATTAGGTAGTGCAGAAAGATAAACAAAAATTAAATTCAGCTATTTCGCGAGTCCCTAAGTTGGTAGAGAGCGTGGTAGCCCTGTTTGTAGAGCGCTCAATTCCTGCGCTGAGGGCCTCTAGTTCAAATTAGCCATGGCAGATAAATTATTTAATCTGTCAACTGTCACGGATGGACTATATGGGACCTGCAGGCCCTTATGGGGCTCACCAAGGCTCTAAAAAGTGGGCACCGTTTACCAGGGGAAAATCTTACCGTTGAACGTGATCATGGACAAATCGCCTATAATACGGTCTCTACCATGCACTGAATTCAGGATCATTCATGGGCTGTAGTGGTATAGGTTTTTTTTTAAGCTAAATAGTTCCTTAAATGTAAGATATAAAAAAAATTTACTCCCTTTGAAAAATCCCACTTGAATTGCTTGTGTACTTGGCTTACTTAAAACATTATTGACCTGAAGGACGCAAAACCTTATTTTTTTGGTCTTAAAGTTATCTTATCCAAGGCTGTAGACTCAATTATAATCACCCCCTGCAAAAACCTTGACCTAGAAACAGTACGTTCTTTACCACATACTTAACAAAGACCCTTCATGGATTGCATCGTGCAGGGTTTTTATTTTTAGTGGGTTTTTAGCATTAGTTTACATCTGAGTTGTTATGCTTACAGTCTCAGTAGACTTGTGGTTTAATACTACAAAAAATGCAATTAGAGAAACGATGCCCACAAACCTCATAGAGGAAAATACTAATATAAGAGATGAAAGAAGACGTTGATGAAAGACCTTAAGTAGAACAATATGAGCCAAGAATTATCCGTCATTATTGCTTTTCCAGTTACATCGCATTCCTCTATCTACTCCGAGTTACTCATCATGATTCAACGCTTATCAATACATATTTTTTTTATTTTACATATCTTTATAATAAATCAATTCATATAATATATGATTCGTCATAAATATACGATGGTAGTAAACAATAAATTATTGTTACGGGCTACTGGGTATTAAAATGAATTAAACAATCCCTTAATTAAAGATACTAATATTTATTAACAAAATGATAAAAAGGATACAATTAAACTATTAACAATTAAATTATTGGACTAATATAAATTTATAATAACAGTATTCTAAATATTTATTATCTAGGCCTAACTCCTATTTAATTATTACAATAATATAAGATGTTACTAATTCTAGATAGCTTAACTAGTTACAATAGTTTCTATGAATATATTACACTACAATTTATAACTAATAATTAACACTTACAGTTCACTAGTCCACCGACCGTAAGATTCTTCAAGTATCACAAACTGACACACAGTAACAAACAGAAACAGTTTATTAAACTCGCGAGACTGTTACAGTTCACTGATACACTTATTACACGGGCCGGTTCAACACTGACTAGTTTATCACACTGACACTCACTTATCACAGATCTTCACTGGTCTACTCTCAGGCTAAGACTGACTGCCTCGAGTTGAGGGGAAGTATTTAAAGAGGCAAAGCCGAACATTCTAGAACTCGAAGGGGCCAGATAATTCTGGAATATTCTTAATCCTTTGCCGACAAAAGGAGACGATCTAGAACCGTCCTAATCCTGTTTTAACTTCTCCCGCTGACGGAGTTAAGCCGCTAATCCCCCGCTTCCGCCTTCCTTTGTACGCCCGTAACACTGCCCCCTCCTTAAAAGTGCTCTGCCCCAGAGCATAGTCCGGAGAAATCGGGCAGTTATGAGGTTCTGCTGATGGAGACGCACTTTCTTTCCAGGGGTTGAACGTGCACACCAATATGGCAATTCCAGAGTTGGCGAATGTCTGTTCGATCATGTCCCTGACAATCTTCCAATCCAAGCCGTCGTATCCACAGCCCAACTTCGGAATAGCGAGCTTAGTGACACGCAGTCTCAGAAGCTTACTCCGAAGGTCGTCGAGGCTTCGCCGCAGTGCGTCATATGTCGGCTTCTGATCAGTGGCACGCTTGGTAACCAAGTAAAACAGGTGTCGTCCTTCGTGCGGCTGGTGGAGTGCCTTCCCGACACTTGGTGCTTGGCGTTCCAGCTCCTCAGTTCCGCCGAACTTCTTCCTGAAGACCGTTGCAATCCCTCGAGAAGTTCTCAGATCTTCGGCAACGCAATGGGCCAGAGAATACTCCACTGGTAACGAGAAGATATCCCTGTAGATTACCTGAGTTACTCCACGAAACCCTGGTACCTTAGTATTTGCAACTGGGTCATTATTTGTCTCCACATTGTTTAGGTACCTAACCTGCTGGTCTTCTGCCGGGCCATGGTCTCCTTTGTACGGCGCCAGTCTATTGAAATGGACTACCTTGGGTTTTCCTTTAGGCTGCTTCCTGATCCTATATATGACGTCATTGATCCTCTTGACGATCTCAAACGGGCCGTCCCAGGAGTTCTGAAATTTAGGTGAGTAGCCTCGCCTTCTTCGAGGATCATGTAGCCAGACCAAGTCTCCAGGTTGGTAGCCACCCTTCTCAGCCCTGATGTCGTAACGCTCCTTCATTCTGTCACTGGCTCCCTGGATGTTTGTGCGAACCTTCTCGTGGATATTATCCATTCGCTTCCGTAGATCCGAGAGGTACTCCTCTCCGGCAATTTCCTCATCAGGCTTGAAACCGAATTTCAGATCACAAGGCAACCGAAGTTCTCTGCCGAATACCACATTTGCGGGAGTCTGCCCCGTTGCCTCACTGACTGAACTGCGGTAGGCCAGCAGGAACAGGTGAAGATACTGGTCCCAGTCTCGCTGATGGTCGGAGACCACTTTGGACAAATATCGACCCATAGTCCTGTTCATGCGCTCCACCATGCCATCGGATTGAGGGTGAAGAGGTGTCGTCCTGGTCTTCCGTATTCCCAGTGCTTCGCACATCCCGGAGAAGACTGCAGACTCGAAGTTTCGTCCCTGGTCAGAGTGAAGTTCCATGGGTACTCCAAACCTACTGACGAGCTGCTTCACCAGTACGTCCGCAACCGTGACTGCCTCCTGATTCGGAAGGGCGTACGCTTCCACCCACTTGGAAAAGTAGTCCATGGCCACGAGAATATACCGGTTACCTTCATCCGTCACAGGGAAAGGGCCAGCGATGTCGATTGCTATTCTCTCAAACGGTGCTCCCACGTTGTACTTCCTCATTGGGGCCTTCTTTCTTCTTATGGGTCCGTTAGAAGCCGCACAAGTCGCACAACGCCTGCACCAGTCCAACACATCGTCCTTGAGATTCGCCCAGTAAAAGCGTTCACGTACCTTTTCCAATGTACGGTGAACTCCAAGGTGGCCACCAGATACTCCGTCATGAAGTTCCCTGAGTACTTCGGGCACTTTACTCTTTGGAACGATGAGCTGAAGTCTGCGCTGATCTCCTTCCGTGTTCTCTAATGCCCGTTTCAGCAGCCCGTTGTCCACTAGAATGGAGTCCCATTGGGCCCAGTAAGTCTTTACATTCTTCGACATTGGAGCAACATCCTGCCAGGTTGGTCTTCCTTGCCCTGATAGTTTCCACTGCTTCATTTGTTTCAAGTCCGGGTCCCTGTCCTGCTCCTTTGACACCTCTGCATCCTGCCAACTGTCCATGACCACCGTTGTCCTCAACACTGCTGCCTGCTTCTCTTCTTGTCGAGAACAATGCCTGCATTTTTCGTCACAAGGTCTCCTAGAGAGCGCATCCGCATTTCTGTGACTCGTTCCAGCACGATGAGCAGATTCAAAGTCATATTCTTGAAGGCGCTCTATCCACCTCGCCACTTGTCCTTCTGGTGACTTGAATCGTAGCAGCCACATTAGAGCCGCGTGGTCCGTTCTCAGGAGGAATCTTCTGCCGTATAGATATTTGTGAAAATGTTCTATAGATTTCACCACTGCCAGAAGCTCTTTCCTTGTGACACAGTAGTTGCGTTCCGGAGCTGAGAGCGCTTTACTGAAATATCCAATGACCCTTTCTTCTCCATCTTGGAGCTGAGAGAGGACGCTTCCAATAGCGGTGTTGCTAGCGTCTGTGTCAAGTATGAACTTGCCCTCGGGACGTGGATAGCTCAGAATAGGAGCACTACTCAATTTCTTCTTCAACTCCTCAAAGGATGCCTGACACTCGTGATCCCAAAGGAACGTCCGTTTTTCCTCGGTAAGCCTGGTAAGAGGTTTTGCAATGTTAGCAAATCCTTTCACGTACCTCCTGTAGTAGGTGCAGAGGCCGAGAAAACTTCTTACTTGGTGCTTATCTCGAGGTACTGGCCAGTCGGTGATCGCTGCAATCTTCTCTGGGTCAACGGCAACTCCGTTGTCCGACACAACATGCCCCAGATAGTTGACTTGCCTTCGGAAGAGATGACACTTCTTCGGGTTCAATTTAAGGTTCGCTGCACGCAGTCGTTCGAAGACCTTCTCCAGATTCTTCAGATGGTGAGCGAAGGACTTTCCCAGCACAATGATGTCATCTAAGTATACCAGGCAAATTTCCCAAGAGAGACCTCTTAACACGCTTTCCATCAGCCTCTCAAATGTTGCAGGAGCATTGCAAAGCCCGAATGGCATTACCGTAAATTGCCAGAGTCCAGTCCCAATCGAGAACGCTGTCTTCTCTTTATCTTCAGGTTTCAATCCAACCTGCCAATATCCACTGCGGAGATCCAAGGTAGAGAAAAGTTCACACCCCTCTAGGGTGTCCAGCGTATCATCAATCCTGGGGAGCGGATAGCTGTCTTTCTTGGTGACGTTGTTCAGAAGGCGGTAGTCCACGCAGAATCTCGTTGTGCCGTCCTTCTTTTTCACCAGTACAACAGGAGACATCCAGGGGCTACTCGAAGGCTCAATGACACCATCAGTCGCCATCTCCTTGATGATCTTCTCGGCGTCCTCCCGTTTGGCTAAAGGCAGCCTCCGCGGGACCTGTCGGATGGGCTTAGCATCCCCGGTGTCAATCCTGTGCTGGACGATATCCGTTCTACCCCGTGGCCCTGGGCTGATCTCGAAAACGTCCTGCCATCGGGTAATCATCTTCTTCACCTCCTCACTCTCTTCAGGCGAAAGGTCGCAACATGATTCGTCCACAAATCCCTTTAATTCTTCCGGCAGTCCTCGCAGCTCGGTGGGATGACGTTGCAGCTGACGAACCACTGAGGTAGCGGTTGTACATTCCCCTATCGGTGTTCCTTTGTTCAGCGTTACTGGGAAGCTGTTCAGGTTCATTAGCCGAATCGGAGTGGTACGTCCGACCTTGATGAGAGACCTAGCCACCAGTACGCCGCGTCCGATATCCTGTTCTTCTTGTTTTCCAGGTTCAAGAAGCACACATTGACCCTCAGGTAGATGTCCTTCGACCGTCCCCTGTGTTATGATTTGGCTCCGAGAAGGTAAAGTGGTGTCTTCTAGTAAGCGCACTCGTGCGTAGATATCCTTTCCCTGCCGGAGGATGACTTCTTCGTCTCCCAGCGTCATCACACCTCTTGCCATATCCAGCTTGATCCCGCATGTGATCATCAAGTCCGTGCCCAATATGACATCTTCATCAATATCTGCCACGAGAGCGCGGTGCTTCAGATGTTGACCCCCGATGATGAAGTAGGCAACTGTCTCCCCGTAGACCTTGGCTAGCTCACCTGTGGCAGTCCGTAATGTCCAAATCGTTGGCAACATCTTCTCAGCAGGAACTGTCTTTGAGCTCAAGATTGTCTTGGTTGCGCCGGTATCCAGTAGCAGACTTCGCAGCTGCCCGTTCACCTTCCCATCAACGTAGAAGCTGTTAGTTCTGCTCCCTAAAGACGCAACTCTACTGGTCTTCCTCGGGCCTCTGACGTAGCGGGCTGATAGTTGTTCCTCCCTATCAACCCTACTTCGTTCCTGTGGCTTTTCTTGCTTCTTGGATGGACACTTGCTTCTAGGGTGTCCAAGTTGGCCGCAGCCCCAACAGCGTATCTCCTTCTTACGGGTCCTGAGAGCCTCCAAAACCTTTGTCACTATGTCTTCGACGCTAGGGACCACAGTAGGCTCCGCTTCAGCTGCTCGAACCCGCGCATGGCCCCGTACTGACTGCCTGACAGCCTCGAACTCCATGGCCTGAGATAATGCGTCGCCTAGAGTTTTTGGCCGGGCGAGCTTCACTGCTTGTTGCGTCTCGGGGTCCCGAAGTCCATCCAGGAATTTGTCGACAGCCAGGCTCTCGTAGACATCATCGGTGACCGATGGGTAAGCATTCCTCACCAGCCGTGCAATGTCTGCTTCAAATTCCTGTAGCGTTTCGTTGGTCTTCTGGATCCTGCTTCTCAGCTGCGAGCGATAAAGCTGGTCCATGTGTCGGTGGCCGAAACGCATCTCCAGTCTTCTAACCAGCTCCCCGTAGTTAGACCGCTCCGACAGTGGCATCCCCTGCAGTACTCCCAAGGCGTCTCCCCGCAAGGCCAGGCACAAAGCTGAAGCTTGGGTCTCTTTCGACCACCGGTGGATCGAAGCCGCAGTCTCGAAGAGAGTCATGTAGTCCTCCCACGGCGTCTTTCCGTCGAACACTGGAATGGTGTTGTGAGTTGGTGGCGTCCCTGAATTGGCGGGCATAATGGTTTTGTGAAGGTTGCCCTCGGAGGAAAGGTCAGTGTCGTTCTTCGGTGGGTTGCTCATACGTCCCTCGAGAGCCTCGACTCTTAGCCTAAGTTCGTCTTTAATTGAGTTCAGTTCTTCCCCTAACCTGGATTCTACATTAGCCACTTTATTATTTACATCGGCTAACTTATTATCTACATTAGCTAACTTATTCTCAACATTTTCCATCAGCTTAGTCTCTAATGTGCCTAACTTAGACTCTAATGTATCTAATAAATCACTTTTAACAGTACCTAATTCATTTTTTACACTGCTTAATTCATTACCTAGCTTATTTTCTACATTGCTTAACTCATTTTTAACAGTACCTAATTCATTTTTAAAAGTTGCAGACAACTTGCTTAAATCAGTTTCAAATAGAACGTCATCTGGATTTTCCCCTAAATCTACAAAAAATTGACGCAAGCGCTCTTGCAGTACACTTTTAGTTCCGGAACAATCAAGATCACGTTCCTCCAATTCACGTTTCAAATCGGCAACTTTTAAATCAATTAACTTAACACTTTTAGAAGCCATTCTTCATACAGTAGCCCAATAATTACAAAATACAAGACCAAATGCAAAATAATAGCAGTTACACAATTATCCCACTTCTGACACCAATTTGTTACGGGCTACTGGGTATTAAAATGAATTAAACAATCCCTTAATTAAAGATACTAATATTTATTAACAAAATGATAAAAAGGATACAATTAAACTATTAACAATTAAATTATTGGACTAATATAAATTTATAATAACAGTATTCTAAATATTTATTATCTAGGCCTAACTCCTATTTAATTATTACAATAATATAAGATGTTACTAAT
>CM073765.1:16329613-16366717 GCA_037127475.1 Arma custos | reverse complement strand
TTCTTCACCCAATTTTTGCATTTAAAAAGAAATATTCGTTTTCAATCCTATTAAAAGCATTTTTGACTTACAATTGCGTGTTTTTATCATTTTTGATTAATTTAATAATTAAATAAAAGAAATTCCATAATTGATCACAAAGGCAAATATTTAAGTCGTTTTTCTTGAATATCGGCGTTTATTGATACAATCACGACTATTAGGCTGGAAATTCACTTTTTCATGAAAAAGAGACATTTCCCGTCGATTACTAATTTTCTGAGTAAATAACTTGAAAAATTTCGATCTTTGCTTTAAAATTTCAAAATATGACGTATTTGATACAATGAGTGAACAACATTCTAAAAAAGTAACAATAAGATAAATTGACGATTTGGTCCGTTAGAGGACGTTAAAGTAGTAGTTTCTGTATT
Organism: Arma custos; assembly: GCA_037127475.1. Taxonomy (NCBI): domain Eukaryota; kingdom Metazoa; phylum Arthropoda; class Insecta; order Hemiptera; family Pentatomidae; genus Arma; species Arma custos. The sequence continues at coordinate 16,366,304 of CM073765.1, read as the reverse complement.
TGCCGTCAGATCGCAGCACCTCCCAAGCAATGTAATATTTTTAGTTCATGAAAGTAACCAACAGATGGCAGCACTGTCCGACCCGGTACCGAATAGGTGAGCTCCTGTGAGCTCCTATTCTCCTGGTACTAAATCGTGTTTTTCAGCGAGAAAACGAGGAACTCGACGGTGCTGCCATCTCTTTACGGATCATATCGACTAAATTTTTAGCCCTTGGGAGGTGCTGCTATCTGACGACGGATATTAAAACTGTTATTACAAATGCTATTTCTTCACCCAATTTTTTGCAATTAAAAAGAAATATTCGTTTTCAATCCTATTAAAAGCATTTTTGACTTGAAATTGCGTGTTTCTATCATTTTTGATTAATTTAAGAATTAAATAAAAGGAATTCCATAATTGATCACAAAGGCAAATATTTAAGTCGTTTTTCTTGAATATCGGCGTTTATTGATACAATCACGACTATTAGGCTGGAAATTCACTTTTTCATGAAAAAGAGACATTTCCCGTCGATTACTAATTTTCTGAGTAAATAACTTGAAAAATTTCGATCTTTGCTTTAAAATATCAAAATATGACGTATTTGATACAATGAGTGAACAACATTCTAAAAAAGTAACAATAAGATAAATTGACGATTTGGTCCGTTAGAGGACGTTAAAGTAGTAGTTTCTGTATTTGCCGTCAGATCGCAGCACCTCCCAAGCAATGTAATATTTTTAGTTCATGAAAGTAACCAACAGATGGCAGCACTGTCCGACCCGGTACCGAATAGGTGAGCTCCTGTGAGCTCCTATTCTCCTGGTACTAAATCGTGTTTTTCAGCGAGAAAACGAGGAACTCGACGGTGCTGCCATCTCTTGACGGATCATATCGACTAAAATTTTAGCCCTTGGGAGGTGCTGCTATCTGACGACGGATATTAAAACTGTTATTACAAATGCTATTTCTTCACCCAATTTTTTGCATTTAAAAAGAAATATTCGTTTTCAATCCTATTAAAAGCATTTTTGACTTACAATTGCGTGTTTTTATCATTTTGATTAATTTAATAATTAAATAAAAGAAATTCCATAATTGATCACAAAGGCAAATATTTAAGTCGTTTTTCTTGAATATCGGCGTTTATTGATACAATCACGACTATTAGGCTGGAAATTCACTTTTTCATGAAAAAGAGACATTTCCCGTCGATTACTAATTTTCTGAGTAAATAACTTGAAAAATTTCGATCTTTGCTTTAAAATATCAAAATATGACGTATTTGATACAATGAGTGAACAACATTCTAAAAAAGTAACAATAAGATAAATTGACGATTTGGTCCGTTAGAGGACGTTAAAGTAGTAGTTTCTGTATTTGCCGTCAGATCGCAGCACCTCCCAAGCAATGTAATATTTTTAGTTCAAGAAAGTAACCAACAGATGGCAGCACTGTCCGACCCGGTACCGAATAGGTGAGCTCCTGTGAGCTCCTATTCTCCTGATACTAAATCGTGTTTTTCAGCGAGAAAACGAGGAACTCGACGGTGCTGCCATCTCTTTACGGATCATATCGACTAAATTTTTAGCCCTTGGGAGGTGCTGCTATCTGACGACGGATATTAAAACTGTTATTACAAATGCTATTTCTTCACCCAATTTTTGCAATTAAAAAGAAATATTCGTTTTCAATCCTATTAAAAGCATTTTTGACTTGAAATTGCGTGTTTCTATCATTTTTGATTAATTTAAGAATTAAATAAAAGAAATTCCATAATTGATCACAAAGGCAAATATTTAAGTCGTTTTTCTTGAATATCGGCGTTTATTGATACAATCACGACTATTAGGCTGGAAATTCACTTTTTCATGAAAAAGAGACATTTCCCGTCGATTACTAATTTTCTGAGTAAATAACTTGAAAAATTTCGATCTTTGCTTTAAAATATCAAAATATGACGTATTTGATACAATGAGTGAACAACATTCTAAAAAAGTAACAATAAGATAATTTGACGATTTGGTCCGTTAGAGGACGTTAAAGTAGTAGTTTCTGTATTTGCCGTCAGATCGCAGCACCTCCCAAGCAATGTAATATTTTTAGTTCATGAAAGTAACCAACAGATGGCAGCACTGTCCGACCCGGTACCGAATAGGTGAGCTCCTGTGAGCTCCTATTCTCCTGGTACTAAATCGTGTTTTTCAGCGAGAAAACGAGGAACTCGACGGTGCTGCCATCTCTTGACGGATCATATCAACTAAAATTTTAGCTCTTGGGAGGTGCTGCTATCTGACGACGGATATTAAAACTGTTATTACAAATGCTATTTCTTCACCCAATTTTTTGCAATTAAAAAGAAATATTCGTTTTCAAACCTATTAAAAGCATTTTTGACTTGAAATTGCGTGTTTCTATCATTTTTGATTAATTTAATAATTAAATAAAAGAAATTCCATAATTGATCACAAAGGCAAATATTTAAGTCGTTTTTCTTGAATATCGGCGTTTATTGATACAATCACGACTATTAGGCTGGAAATTCACTTTTTCATGAAAAAGAGACATTTCCCGTCGATTACTAATTTTCTGAGTAAATAACTTGAAAAATTTCGATCTTTGCTTTAAAATATCAAAATATGACGTATTTGATACAATGAGTGAACAACATTCTAAAAAAGTAACAATAAGATAAATTGACGATTTGGTCCGTTAGAGGATGTTAAAGTAGTAGTTTCTGTATTTGCCGTCAGATCGCAGCACCTCCCAAGCAATGTAATATTTTTAGTTCATGAAAGTAACCAACAGATGGCAGCACTGTCCGACCCGGTACCGAATAGGTGAGCTCCTGTGAGCTCCTATTCTCCTGGTACTAAATCGTGTTTTTCAGCGAGAAAACGAGGAACTCGACGGTGCTGCCATCTCTTGACGGATCATATCGACTAAAATTTTAGCCCTTGGGAGGTGCTGCTATCTGACGACGGATATTAAAACTGTTATTACAAATGCTATTTCTTCACCCAATTTTTTGCAATTAAAAAGAAATATTCGTTTTCAATCCTATTAAAAGCATTTTTGACTTGAAATTGCGTGTTTCTATCATTTTTGATTAATTTAATAATTAAATAAAAGGAATTCCATAATTGATCACAAAGGCAAATATTTAAGTCGTTTTTCTTGAATATCGGCGTTTATTGATACAATCACGACTATTAGGCTGGAAATTCACTTTTTCATGAAAAAGAGACATTTCCCGTCGATTACTAATTTTCTGAGTAAATAACTTGAAAAATTTCGATCTTTGCTTTAAAATATCAAAATATGACGTATTTGATACAATGAGTGAACAACATTCTAAAAAAGTAACAATAAGATAATTTGACGATTTGGTCCGTTAGAGGACGTTAAAGTAGTAGTTTCTGTATTTGCCGTCAGATCGCAGCACCTCCCAAGCAATGTAATATTTTTAGTTCATGAAAGTAACCAACAGATGGCAGCACTGTCCGACCCGGTACCGAATAGGCGAGCTCCTGTGAGCTCCTATTCTCCTGGTACTAAATCGTGTTTTTCAGCGAGGAAAACGAGGAACTCGACGGTGCTGCCATCTCTTTACCGATCATATCGACTAAATTTTTAGCCCTTGGGAGGTGCTGCTATCTGACGACGGATATTAAAACTGTTATTACAAATGCTATTTCTTCACCCAATTTTTTGCAATTAAAAAGAAATATTCGTTTTCAATCCTATTAAAAGCATTTTTGACTTGAAATTGCGTGTTTCTATCATTTTTGATTAATTTAAGAATTAAATAAAAGGAATTCCATAATTGATCACAAAGGCAAATATTTAAGTCGTTTTTCTTGAATATCGGCGTTTATTGATACAATCACGACTATTAGGCTGGAAATTCACTTTTTCATGAAAAAGAGACATTTCCCGTCGATTACTAATTTTCTGAGTAAATAACTTGAAAAATTTCGATCTTTGCTTTAAAATATCAAAATATGACGTATTTGATACAATGAGTGAACAACATTCTAAAAAAGTAACAATAAGATAAATTGACGATTTGGTCCGTTAGAGGACGTTAAAGTAGTAGTTTCTGTATTTGCCGTCAGATCGCAGCACCTCCCAAGCAATGTAATATTTTTAGTTCATGAAAGTAACCAACAGATGGCAGCACTGTCCGACCCGGTACCGAATAGGTGAGCTCCTGTGAGCTCCTATTCTCCTGGTACTAAATCGTGTTTTTCAGCGAGAAAACGAGGAACTCGACGGTGCTACCATCTCTTAACGGATCATATCGACTAAAATTTTAGCCCTTGGGAGGTGCTGCTATCTGACGACGGATATTAAAACTGTTATTACAAATGCTATTTCTTCACCCAATTTTTTGCAATTAAAAAGAAATATTCGTTTTCAATCCTATTAAAAGCATTTTTGACTTGAAATTGCGTGTTTCTATCATTTTTGATTAATTTAAGAATTAAATAAAAGAAATTCCATAATTGATCACAAAGGCAAATATTTAAGTCGTTTTTCTTGAATATCGGGTTTTATTGATACAATCACGACTATTAGGCTGGAAATTCACTTTTTCATGGAAAAGAGACATTTCCCTTCGATTACTAATTTTCTGAGTAAATAACTTGAAAAATTTCGATCTTTGCTTTAAAATATCAAAATATGACGTATTTGATACAATGAGTGAACAACATTCTAAAAAAGTAACAATAAGATAAATTGACGATTTGGTCCGTTAGAGGACGTTAAAGTAGTAGTTTCTGTATTTGCCGTCAGATCGCAGCACCTCCCAAGCAATGTAATATTTTTAGTTCATGAAAGTAACCAACAGATGGCAGCACTGTCCGACCCGGTACCGAATAGGTGAGCTCCTGTGAGCTCCTATTCTCCTGGTACTAAATCGTGTTTTTCAGCGAGAAAACGAGGAACTCGACGGTGCTGCCATCTCTTTACCGATCATATCGACTACATTTTTAGCCCTTGGGAGGTGCTGCTATCTGACGACGGATATTAAAACTGTTATTACAAATGCTATTTCTTCACCCAATTTTTTGCAATTAAAAAGAAATATTCGTTTTCAATCCTATTAAAAGCATTTTTGACTTACAATTGCGTGTTTTTATCATTTTTGATTAATTTAATAATTAAATAAAAGAAATTCCATAATTGATCACAAAGGCAAATATTTAAGTCGTTTTTCTTGAATATCGGCGTTTATTGATACAATCACGACTATTAGGCTGGAAATTCACTTTTTCATGAAAAAGAGACATTTCCCGTCGATTACTAATTTTCTGAGTAAATAACTTGAAAAATTTCGATCTTTGCTTTAAAATATCAAAATATGACGTATTTGATACAATGAGTGAACAACATTCTAAAAAAGTAACAATAAGATAAATTGACGATTTGGTCCGTTAGAGGACGTTAAAGTAGTAGTTTCTGTATTTGCCGTCAGATCGCAGCACCTCCCAAGCAATGTAATATTTTTAGTTCAAGAAAGTAACCAACAGATGGCAGCACTGTCCGACCCGGTACCGAATAGGTGAGCTCCTGTGAGCTCCTATTCTCCTGATACTAAATCGTGTTTTTCAGCGAGAAAACGAGGAACTCGACGGTGCTGCCATCTCTTTACGGATCATATCGACTAAATTTTTAGCCCTTGGGAGGTGCTGCTATCTGACGACGGATATTAAAACTGTTATTACAAATGCTATTTCTTCACCCAATTTTTTGCAATTAAAAAGAAATATTCGTTTTCAATCCTATTAAAAGCATTTTTGACTTGAAATTGCGTGTTTCTATCATTTTTGATTAATTTAAGAATTAAATAAAAGAAATTCCATAATTGATCACAAAGGCAAATATTTAAGTCGTTTTTCTTGAATATCGGCGTTTATTGATACAATCACGACTATTAGGCTGGAAATTCACTTTTTCATGAAAAAGAGACATTTCCCGTCGATTACTAATTTTCTGAGTAAATAACATGAAAAATTTCGATCCTTGCTTTAAAATATCAAAATATGACGTATTTGATACAATGAGTGAACAACATTCTAAAAAAGTAACAATAAGATAATTTGACGATTTGGTCCGTTAGAGGACGTTAAAGTAGTAGTTTCTGTATTTGCCGTCAGATCGCAGCACCTCCCAAGCAATGTAATATTTTTAGTTCATGAAAGTAACCAACAGATGGCAGCACTGTCCGACCCGGTACCGAATAGGTGAGCTCCTGTGAGCTCCTATTCTCCTGGTACTAAATCGTGTTTTTCAGCGAGAAAACGAGGAACTCGACGGTGCTGCCATCTCTTGACGGATCATATCGACTAAAATTTTAGCCCTTGGGAGGTGCTGCTATCTGACGACGGATATTAAAACTGTTATTACAAATGCTATTTCTTCACCCAATTTTTTGCAATTAAAAAGAAATATTCGTTTTCAATCCTATTAAAAGCATTTTTGACTTGAAATTGCGTGTTTCTATCATTTTTGATTAATTTAATAATTAAATAAAAGAAATTCCATAATTGATCACAAAGGCAAATATTTAAGTCGTTTTTCTTGAATATCGGCGTTTATTGATACAATCACGACTATTAGGCTGGAAATTCACTTTTTCATGAAAAAGAGACATTTCCCGTCGATTACTAATTTTCTGAGTAAATAACTTGAAAAATTTCGATCTTTGCTTTAAAATATCAAAATATGACGGATTTGATACAATGAGTGAACAACATTCTAAAAAAGTAACAATAAGATAAATTGACGATTTGGTCCGTTAGAGGACGTTAAAGTAGTAGTTTCTGTATTTGCCGTCAGATCGCAGCACCTCCCAAGCAATGTAATATTTTTAGTTCATGAAAGTAACCAACAGATGGCAGCACTGTCCGACCCGGTACCGAATAGGTGAGCTCCTGTGAGCTCCTATTCTCCTGGTACTAAATCGTGTTTTTCAGCGAGAAAACGAGGAACTCGACGGTGCTGCCATCTCTTGACGGATCATATCGACTAAAATTTTAGCCCTTGGGAGGTGCTGCTATCTGACGACGGATATTAAAACTGTTATTACAAATGCTATTTCTTCACCCAATTTTTTGCAATTAAAAAGAAATATTCGTTTTCATTCCTATTAAAAGCATTTTTGACTTGAAAATGCGTGTTTCTATCATTTTTGATTAATTTAAGAATTAAATAAAAGGAATTCCATAATTGATCACAAACGCAAATATTTAAGTCGTTTTTCTTGAATATCGGCGTTTATTGATACAATCACGACTATTAGGCTGGAAATTCACTTTTTCATGAAAAAGAGACATTTCCCGTCGATTACAAATTTTCTGAGTAAATAACTTGAAAAATTTCGATCTTTGCTTTAAAATATCAAAATATGACGTATTTGATACAATGAGTGAACAACATTCTAAAAAAGTAACAATAAGATAAATTGAAGATTTGGTCCGTTAGAGGATGTTAAAGTAGTAGTTTCTGTATTTGCCGTCAGATCGCAGCACCTCCCAAGCAATGTAATATTTTTAGTTCATGAAAGTAACCAACAGATGGCAGCACTGTCCGACCCGGTACCGAATAGGTGAGCTCCTGTGAGCTCCTATTCTCCTGGTACTAAATCGTGTTTTTCAGCGAGAAAACGAGGAACTCGACGGTGCTGCCATCTCTTTACGGATCATATCGACTAAATTTTTAGCCCTTGGGAGGTGCTGCTATCTGACGACGGATATTAAAACTGTTATTACAAATGCTATTTCTTCACCCAATTTTTTGCAATTAAAAAGAAATATTCGTTTTCAATCCTATTAAAAGCATTTTTGACTTGAAATTGCGTGTTTCTATCATTTTTGATTAATTTAATAATTAAATAAAAGAAATTCCATAATTGATCACAAAGGCAAATATTTAAGTCGTTTTTCTTGAATATCGGCGTTTATTGATACAATCACCACTATTAGGCTGGAAATTCACTTTTTCATGAAAAAGAGACATTTCCCGTCGATTACTAATTTTCTGAGTAAATAACTTGAAAAATTTCGATCTTTGCTTTAAAATATCAAAATATGACGTATTTGATACAATGAGTGAACAACATTCTAAAAAAGTAACAATAAGATAAATTGACGATTTGGTCCGTTAGAGGACGTTAAAGTAGTAGTTTCTGTATTTGCCGTCAGATCGCAGCACCTCCCAAGCAATGTAATATTTTTAGTTCAAGAAAGTAACCAACAGATGGCAGCACTGTCCGACCCGGTACCGAATAGGTGAGCTCCTGTGAGCTCCTATTCTCCTGATACTAAATCGTGTTTTTCAGCGAGAAAACGAGGAACTCGACGGTGCTGCCATCTCTTTACGGATCATATCGACTAAATTTTTAGCCCTTGGGAGGTGCTGCTATCTGACGACGGATATTAAAACTGTTATTACAAATGCTATTTCTTCACCCAATTTTTTGCAATTAAAAAGAAATATTCGTTTTCAATCCTATTAAAAGCATTTTTGACTTGAAATTGCGTGTTTCTATCATTTTTGATTAATTTAAGAATTAAATAAAAGAAATTCCATAATTGATCACAAAGGCAAATATTTAAGTCGTTTTTCTTGAATATCGGCGTTTATTGATACAATCACGACTATTAGGCTGGAAATTCACTTTTTCATGAAAAAGAGACATTTCCCGTCGATTACTAATTTTCTGAGTAAATAACATGAAAAATTTCGATCCTTGCTTTAAAATATCAAAATATGACGTATTTGATACAATGAGTGAACAACATTCTAAAAAAGTAACAATAAGATAATTTGACGATTTGGTCCGTTAGAGGACGTTAAAGTAGTAGTTTCTGTATTTGCCGTCAGATCGCAGCACCTCCCAAGCAATGTAATATTTTTAGTTCATGAAAGTAACCAACAGATGGCAGCACTGTCCGACCCGGTACCGAATAGGTGAGCTCCTGTGAGCTCCTATTCTCCTGGTACTAAATCGTGTTTTTCAGCGAGAAAACGAGGAACTCGACGGTGCTGCCATCTCTTGACGGATCATATCGACTAAAATTTTAGCCCTTGGGAGGTGCTGCTATCTGACGACGGATATTAAAACTGTTATTACAAATGCTATTTCTTCACCCAATTTTTTGCAATTAAAAAGAAATATTCGTTTTCAATCCTATTAAAAGCATTTTTGACTTGAAATTGCGTGTTTCTATCATTTTTGATTAATTTAATAATTAAATAAAAGAAATTCCATAATTGATCACAAAGGCAAATATTTAAGTCGTTTTTCTTGAATATCGGCGTTTATTGATACAATCACGACTATTAGGCTGGAAATTCACTTTTTCATGAAAAAGAGACATTTCCCGTCGATTACTAATTTTCTGAGTAAATAACTTGAAAAATTTCGATCTTTGCTTTAAAATATCAAAATATGACGTATTTGATACAATGAGTGAACAACATTCTAAAAAAGTAACAATAAGATAAATTGACGATTTGGTCCGTTAGAGGACGTTAAAGTAGTAGTTTCTGTATTTGCCGTCAGATCGCAGCACCTCCCAAGCAATGTAATATTTTTAGTTCAAGAAAGTAACCAACAGATGGCAGCACTGTCCGACCCGGTACCGAATAGGTGAGCTCCTGTGAGCTCCTATTCTCCTGATACTAAATCGTGTTTTTCAGCGAGAAAACGAGGAACTCGACGGTGCTGCCATCTCTTTACGGATCATATCGACTAAATTTTTAGCCCTTGGGAGGTGCTGCTATCTGACGACGGATATTAAAACTGTTATTACAAATGCTATTTCTTCACCCAATTTTTTGCAATTAAAAAGAAATATTCGTTTTCAATCCTATTAAAAGCATTTTTGACTTGAAATTGCGTGTTTCTATCATTTTTGATTAATTTAAGAATTAAATAAAAGAAATTCCATAATTGATCACAAAGGCAAATATTTAAGTCGTTTTTCTTGAATATCGGCGTTTATTGATACAATCACGACTATTAGGCTGGAAATTCACTTTTTCATGAAAAAGAGACATTTCCCGTCGATTACTAATTTTCTGAGTAAATAACATGAAAAATTTCGATCCTTGCTTTAAAATATCAAAATATGACGTATTTGATACAATGAGTGAACAACATTCTAAAAAAGTAACAATAAGATAATTTGACGATTTGGTCCGTTAGAGGACGTTAAAGTAGTAGTTTCTGTATTTGCCGTCAGATCGCAGCACCTCCCAAGCAATGTAATATTTTTAGTTCATGAAAGTAACCAACAGATGGCAGCACTGTCCGACCCGGTACCGAATAGGTGAGCTCCTGTGAGCTCCTATTCTCCTGGTACTAAATCGTGTTTTTCAGCGAGAAAACGAGGAACTCGACGGTGCTGCCATCTCTTGACGGATCATATCGACTAAAATTTTAGCCCTTGGGAGGTGCTGCTATCTGACGACGGATATTAAAACTGTTATTACAAATGCTATTTCTTCACCCAATTTTTTGCAATTAAAAAGAAATATTCGTTTTCAATCCTATTAAAAGCATTTTTGACTTGAAATTGCGTGTTTCTATCATTTTTGATTAATTTAATAATTAAATAAAAGAAATTCCATAATTGATCACAAAGGCAAATATTTAAGTCGTTTTTCTTGAATATCGGCGTTTATTGATACAATCACGACTATTAGGCTGGAAATTCACTTTTTCATGAAAAAGAGACATTTCCCGTCGATTACTAATTTTCTGAGTAAATAACTTGAAAAATTTCGATCTTTGCTTTAAAATATCAAAATATGACGTATTTGATACAATGAGTGAACAACATTCTAAAAAAGTAACAATAAGATAAATTGACGATTTGGTCCGTTAGAGGACGTTAAAGTAGTAGTTTCTGTATTTGCCGTCAGATCGCAGCACCTCCCAAGCAATGTAATATTTTTAGTTCATGAAAGTAACCAACAGATGGCAGCACTGTCCGACCCGGTACCGAATAGGTGAGCTCCTGTGAGCTCCTATTCTCCTGGTACTAAATCGTGTTTTTCAGCGAGAAAACGAGGAACTCGACGGTGCTGCCATCTCTTGACGGATCATATCGACTAAAATTTTAGCCCTTGGGAGGTGCTGCTATCTGACGACGGATATTAAAACTGTTATTACAAATGCTATTTCTTCACCCAATTTTTTGCAATTAAAAAGAAATATTCGTTTTCATTCCTATTAAAAGCATTTTTGACTTGAAATTGCGTGTTTCTATCATTTTTGATTAATTTAAGAATTAAATAAAAGGAATTCCATAATTGATCACAAACGCAAATATTTAAGTCGTTTTTCTTGAATATCGGCGTTTATTGATACAATCACGACTATTAGGCTGGAAATTCACTTTTTCATGAAAAAGAGACATTTCCCGTCGATTACAAATTTTCTGAGTAAATAACTTGAAAAATTTCGATCTTTGCTTTAAAATATCAAAATATGACGTATTTGATACAATGAGTGAACAACATTCTAAAAAAGTAACAATAAGATAAATTGAAGATTTGGTCCGTTAGAGGATGTTAAAGTAGTAGTTTCTGTATTTGCCGTCAGATCGCAGCACCTCCCAAGCAATGTAATATTTTTAGTTCATGAAAGTAACCAACAGATGGCAGCACTGTCCGACCCGGTACCGAATAGGTGAGCTCCTGTGAGCTCCTATTCTCCTGGTACTAAATCGTGTTTTTCAGCGAGAAAACGAGGAACTCGACGGTGCTGCCATCTCTTTACGGATCATATCGACTAAATTTTTAGCCCTTGGGAGGTGCTGCTATCTGACGACGGATATTAAAACTGTTATTACAAATGCTATTTCTTCACCCAATTTTTTGCAATTAAAAAGAAATATTCGTTTTCAATCCTATTAAAAGCATTTTTGACTTGAAATTGCGTGTTTCTATCATTTTTGATTAATTTAATAATTAAATAAAAGAAATTCCATAATTGATCACAAAGGCAAATATTTAAGTCGTTTTTCTTGAATATCGGCGTTTATTGATACAATCACGACTATTAGGCTGGAAATTCACTTTTTCATGAAAAAGAGACATTTCCCGTCGATTACTAATTTTCTGAGTAAATAACTTGAAAAATTTCGATCTTTGCTTTAAAATATCAAAATATGACGTATTTGATACAATGAGTGAACAACATTCTAAAAAAGTAACAATAAGATAATTTGACGATTTGGTCCGTTAGAGGACGTTAAAGTAGTAGTTTCTGTATTTGCCGTCAGATCGCAGCACCTCCCAAGCAATGTAATATTTTTAGTTCATGAAAGTAACCAACAGATGGCAGCACTGTCCGACCCGGTACCGAATAGGTGAGCTCCTGTGAGCTCCTATTCTCCTGGTACTAAATCGTGTTTTTCAGCGAGAAAACGAGGAACTCGACGGTGCTGCCATCTCTTAACGGATCATATCGACTAAAATTTTAGCCCTTGGGAGGTGCTGCTATCTGACGACGGATATTAAAACTGTTATTACAAATGCTATTTCTTCACCCAATTTTTTGCAATTAAAAAGAAATATTCGTTTTCAATCCTATTAAAAGCATTTTTGACTTGAAATTGCGTGTTTCTAGCATTTTTGATTAATTTAAGAATTAAATAAAAGAAATTCCATAATTGATCACAAAGGCAAATATTTAAGTCGTTTTTCTTGAATATCGGGTTTTATTGATACAATCACGACTATTAGGCTGGAAATTCACTTTTTCATGGAAAAGAGACATTTCCCTTCGATTACTAATTTTCTGAGTAAATAACTTGAAAAATTTCGATCTTTGCTTTAAAATATCAAAATATGACGTATTTGATACAATGAGTGAACAACATTCTAAAAAAGTAACAATAAGATAAATTGACGATTTGGTCCGTTAGAGGACGTTAAAGTAGTAGTTTCTGTATTTGCCGTCAGATCGCAGCACCTCCCAAGCAATGTAATATTTTTAGTTCATGAAAGTAACCAACAGATGGCAGCACTCTCCGACCCGGTACCGAATAGGTGAGCTCCTGTGAGCTCCTATTCTCCTGGTACTAAATCGTGTTTTTCAGCGAGAAAACGAGGAACTCGACGGTGCTGCCATCTCTTTACCGATCATATCGACTACATTTTTAGCCCTTGGGAGGTGCTGCTATCTGACGACGGATATTAAAACTGTTATTACAAATGCTATTTCTTCACCCAATTTTTTGCAATTAAAAAGAAATATTCGTTTTCAATCCTATTAAAAGCATTTTTGACTTGAAATTGCGTGTTTCTATCATTTTTGATTAATTTAAGAATTAAATAAAAGAAATTCCATAATTGATCACAAACGCAAATATTTAAGTCGTTTTTCTTGAATATCGGCGTTTATTGATACAATCACGACTATTAGGCTGGAAATTCACTTTTTCATGAAAAAGAGACATTTCCCGTCGATTACTAATTTTCTGAGTAAATAACTTGAAAAATTTCGATCTTTGCTTTAAAATATCAAAATATGACGTATTTGATACAATGAGTGAACAACATTCTAAAAAAGTAACAATAAGATAAATTGACGATTTGGTCCGTTAGAGGACGTTAAAGTAGTAGTTTCTGTATTTGCCGTCAGATCGCAGCACCTCCCAAGCAATGTAATATTTTTAGTTCATGAAAGTAACCAACAGATGGCAGCACTGTCCGACCCGGTACCGAATAGGTGAGCTCCTGTGAGCTCCTATTCTCCTGGTACTAAATCGTGTTTTTCAGCGAGAAAACGAGGAACTCGACGGTGCTGCCATCTCTTTACGGATCATATCGACTAAATTTTTAGCCCTTGGGAGGTGCTGCTATCTGACGACGGATATTAAAACTGTTATTACAAATGCTATTTCTTCACCCAATTTTTTGCAATTAAAAAGAAATATTCGTTTTCAATCCTATTAAAAGCATTTTTGACTTGAAATTGCGTGTTTCTATCATTTTTGAGTCATTTAAGAATTAAATAAAAGAAATTCCATAATTGATCACAAAGGCAAATATTTAAGTCGTTTTTCTTGAATATCGGCGTTTATTGATACAATCACGACTATTAGGCTGGAAATTCACTTTTTCATGAAAAAGAGACATTTCCCGTCGATTACTAATTTTCTGAGTAAATAACTTGAAAAATTTCGATCTTTGCTTTAAAATATCAAAATATGACGTATTTGATACAATGAGTGAACAACATTCTAAAAAAGTAACAATAAGATAAATTGACGATTTGGTCCGTTAGAGGATGTTAAAGTAGTAGTATCTGTATTTGCCGTCAGATCGCAGCACCTCCCAAGCAATGTAATATTTTTAGTTCATGAAAGTAACCAACAGATGGCAGCACTGTCCGACCCGGTACCGAATAGGTGAGCTCCTGTGAGCTCCTATTCTCCTGGTACTAAATCGTGTTTTTCAGCGAGAAAACGAGGAACTCGACGGTGCTGCAATCTCTTGACGGATCATATCGACTAAAATTTTAGCCCTTGGGAGGTGCTGCTATCTGACGACGGATATTAAAACTGTTATTACAAATGCTATTTCTTCACCCAATTTTTTGCAATTAAAAAGAAATATTCGTTTTCAATCCTATTAAAAGCATTTTTGACTTGAAATTGCGTGTTTCTATCATTTTTGATTAATTTAATAATTAAATAAAAGAAATTCCATAATTGATCACAAAGGCAAATATTTAAGTCGTTTTTCTTGAATATCGGCGTTTATTGATACAATCACGACTATTAGGCTGGAAATTCACTTTTTCATGAAAAAGAGACATTTCCCGTCGATTACTAATTTTCTGAGTAAATAACTTGAAAAATTTCGATCTTTGCTTTAAAATATCAAAATATGACGTATTTGATACAATGAGTGAACAACATTCTAAAAAAGTAACAATAAGATAATTTGACGATTTGGTCCGTTAGAGGACGTTAAAGTAGTAGTTTCTGTATTTGCCGTCAGATCGCAGCACCTCCCAAGCAATGTAATATTTTTAGTTCATGAAAGTAACCAACAGATGGCAGCACTGTCCGACCCGGTACCGAATAGGTGAGCTCCTGTGAGCTCCTATTCTCCTGGTACTAAATCGTGTTTTTCAGCGAGAAAACGAGGAACTCGACGGTGCTGCCATCTCTTTACCGATCATATCGACTAAATTTTTAGCCCTTGGGAGGTGCTGCTATCTGACGACGGATATTAAAACTGTTATTACAAATGCTATTTCTTCACCCAATTTTTTGCAATTAAAAAGAAATATTCGTTTTCAATCCTATTAAAAGCATTTTTGACTTGAAATTGCGTGTTTCTATCATTTTTGATTAATTTAAGAATTAAATAAAAGGAATTCCATAATTGATCACAAAGGCAAATATTTAAGTCGTTTTTCTTGAATATCGGCGTTTATTGATACAATCACGACTATTAGGCTGGAAATTCACTTTTTCATGAAAAAGAGACATTTCCCGTCGATTACTAATTTTCTGAGTAAATAACTTGAAAAATTTCGATCTTTGCTTTAAAATATCAAAATATGACGTATTTGATACAATGAGTGAACAACATTCTAAAAAAGTAACAATAAGATAAATTGACGATTTGGTCCGTTAGAGGACGTTAAAGTAGTAGTTTCTGTATTTGCCGTCAGATCGCAGCACCTCCCAAGCAATGTAATATTTTTAGTTCATGAAAGTAACCAACAGATGGCAGCACTGTCCGACCCGGTACCGAATAGGTGAGCTCCTGTGAGCTCCTATTCTCCTGGTACTAAATCGTGTTTTTCAGCGAGAAAACGAGGAACTCGACGGTGCTGCCATCTCTTTACGGATCATATCGACTAAATTTTTAGCCCTTGGGAGGTGCTGCTATCTGACGACGGATATTAAAACTGTTATTACAAATGCTATTTCTTCACCCAATTTTTTGCAATTAAAAAGAAATATTCGTTTTCAATCCTATTAAAAGCATTTTTGACTTGAAATTGCATGTTTCTATCATTTTTGATTAATTTAAGAATTAAATAAAAGAAATTCCATAATTGATCACAAAGGCAAATATTTAAGTCGTTTTTCTTGAATATCGGCGTTTATTGATACAATCACGACTATTAGGCTGGAAATTCACTTTTTCATGAAAAAGAGACATTTCCCGTCGATTACTAATTTTCTGAGTAAATAACTTGAAAAATTTCGATCTTTGCTTTAAAATATCAAAATATGACGTATTTGATACAATGAGTGAACAACATTCTAAAAAAGTAACAATAAGATAAATTGACGATTTGGTCCGTTAGAGGACGTTAAAGTAGTAGTTTCTGTATTTGCCGTCAGATCGCAGCACCTCCCAAGCAATGTAATATTTTTAGTTCATGAAAGTAACCAACAGATGGCAGCACTGTCCGACCCGGTACCGAATAGGTGAGCTCCTGTGAGCTCCTATTCTCCTGGTACTAAATCGTGTTTTTCAGCGAGAAAACGAGGAACTCGACGGTGCTGCCATCTCTTGACGGATCATATCGACTAAAATTTTAGCCCTTGGGAGGTGCTGCTATCTGACGACGGATATTAAAACTGTTATTACAAATGCTATTTCTTCACCCAATTTTTTGCAATTAAAAAGAAATATTCGTTTTCAATCCTATTAAAAGCATTTTTGACTTGCAATTGCGTGTTTCTATCATTTTTGATTAATTTAATAATTAAATAAAAGAAATTCCATAATTGATCACAAAGGCAAATATTTAAGTCGTTTTTCTTGAATATCGGCGTTTATTGATACAATCACGACTATTAGGCTGGAAATTCACTTTTTCATGAAAAAGAGACATTTCCCGTCGATTACTAATTTTCTGAGTAAATAACTTGAAAAATTTCGATCCTTGCTTTAAAATATCAAAATATGACGTACTTGATACAATGAGTGAACAACATTCTAAAAAAGTAACAATAAGATAATTTGACGATTTGGTCCGTTAGAGGACGTTAAAGTAGTAGTTTCTGTATTTGCCGTCAGATCGCAGCACCTCCCAAGCAATGTAATATTTTTAGTTCATGAAAGTAACCAACAGATGGCAGCACTGTCCGACCCGGTACCGAATAGGTGAGCTCCTGTGAGCTCCTATTCTCCTGGTACTAAATCGTGTTTTTCAGCGAGAAAACGAGGAACTCGACGGTGCTGCCATCTCTTTACGGATCATATCGACTAAATTTTTAGCCCTTGGGAGGTGCTGCTATCTGACGACGGATATTAAAACTGTTATTACAAATGCTATTTCTTCACCCAATTTTTTGCAATTAAAAAGAAATATTCGTTTTCAATCCTATTAAAAGCATTTTTGACTTGAAATTGCGTGTTTCTATCATTTTTGATTAATTTAATAATTAAATAAAAGAAATTCCATAATTGATCACAAAGGCAAATATTTAAGTCGTTTTTCTTGAATATCGGCGTTTATTGATACAATCACGACTATTAGGCTGGAAATTCACTTTTTCATGAAAAAGAGACATTTCCCGTCGATTACTAATTTTCTGAGTAAATAACTTGAAAAATTTCGATCTTTGCTTTAAAATATCAAAATATGACGTATTTGATACAATGAGTGAACAACATTCTAAAAAAGTAACAATAAGATAATTTGACGATTTGGTCCGTTAGAGGACGTTAAAGTAGTAGTTTCTGTATTTGCCGTCAGATCGCAGCACCTCCCAAGCAATGTAATATTTTTAGTTCATGAAAGTAACCAACAGATGGCAGCACTGTCCGACCCGGTACCGAATAGGTGAGCTCCTGTGAGCTCCTATTCTCCTGGTACTAAATCGTGTTTTTCAGCGAGAAAACGAGGACCTCGACGGTGCTGCCATCTCTTTACCGATCATATCGACTAAATTTTTAGCCCTTGGGAGGTGCTGCTATCTGACGACGGATATTAAAACTGTTATTACAAATGCTATTTCTTCACCCAATTTTTTGCAATTAAAAAGAAATATTCGTTTTCAATCCTATTAAAAGCATTTTTGACTTGAAATTGCGTGTTTCTATCATTTTTGATTAATTTAAGAATTAAATAAAAGAAATTCCATAATTGATCACAAAGGCAAATATTTAAGTCGTTTTTCTTGAATATCGGCGTTTATTGATACAATCACGACTATTAGGCTGGAAATTCACTTTTTCATGAAAAAGAGACATTTCCCGTCGATTACTAATTTTCTGAGTAAATAACTTGAAAAATTTCGATCTTTGCTTTAAAATATCAAAATATGACGTATTTGATACAATGAGTGAACAACATTCTAAAAAAGTAACAATAAGATAAATTGACGATTTGGTCCGTTAGAGGACGTTAAAGTAGTAGTTTCTGTATTTGCCGTCAGATCGCAGCACCTCCCAAGCAATGTAATATTTTTAGTTCATGAAAGTAACCAACAGATGGCAGCACTGTCCGACCCGGTACCGAATAGGTGAGCTCCTGTGAGCTCCTATTCTCCTGGTACTAAATCGTGTTTTTCAGCGAGAAAACGAGGAACTCGACGGTGCTGCCATCTCTTTACCGATCATATCGACTAAATTTTTAGCCCTTGGGAGGTGCTGCTATCTGACGACGGATATTAAAACTGTTATTACAAATGCTATTTCTTCACCCAATTTTTTGCAATTAAAAAGAAATATTCGTTTTCAATCCTATTAAAAGCATTTTTGACTTGAAATTGCGTGTTTCTATCATTTTTGATTAATTTAAGAATTAAATAAAAGAAATTCCATAATTGATCACAAAGGCAAATATTTAAGTCGTTTTTCTTGAATATCGGCGTTTATTGATACAATCACGACTATTAGGCTGGAAATTCACTTTTTCATGAAAAAGAGACATTTCCCGTCGATTACTAATTTTCTGAGTAAATAACTTGAAAAATTTCGATCTTTGCTTTAAAATATCAAAATATGACGTATTTGATACAATGAGTGAACAACATTCTAAAAAAGTAACAATAAGATAATTTGACGATTTGGTCCGTTAGAGGACGTTAAAGTAGTAGTTTCTGTATTTGCCGTCAGATCGCAGCACCTCCCAAGCAATGTAATATTTTTAGTTCATGAAAGTAACCAACAGATGGCAGCACTGTCCGACCCGGTACCGAATAGGTGAGCTCCTGTGAGCTCCTATTCTCCTGGTACTAAATCGTGTTTTTCAGCGAGAAAACGAGGAACTCGACGGTGCTGCCATCTCTTTACGGATCATATCGACTAAATTTTTAGCCCTTGGGAGGTGCTGCTATCTGACGACGGATATTAAAACTGTTATTACAAATGCTATTTCTTCACCCAATTTTTTGCAATTAAAAAGAAATATTCGTTTTCAATCCTATTAAAAGCATTTTTGACTTGAAATTGCGTGTTTCTATCATTTTTGATTAATTTAAGAATTAAATAAAAGAAATTCCATAATTGATCACAAAGGCAAATATTTAAGTCGTTTTTCTTGAATATCGGCGTTTATTGATACAATCACGACTATTAGGCTGGAAATTCACTTTTTCATGAAAAAGAGACATTTCCCGTCGATTACTAATTTTCTGAGTAAATAACTTGAAAAATTTCGATCTTTGCTTTAAAATATCAAAATATGACGTATTTGATACAATGAGTGAACAACATTCTAAAAAAGTAACAATAAGATAATTTGACGATTTGGTCCGTTAGAGGACGTTAAAGTAGTAGTTTCTGTATTTGCCGTCAGATCGCAGCACCTCCCAAGCAATGTAATATTTTTAGTTCATGAAAGTAACCAACAGATGGCAGCACTGTCCGACCCGGTACCGAATAGGTGAGCTCCTGTGAGCTCCTATTCTCCTGGTACTAAATCGTGTTTTTCAGCGAGAAAACGAGGAACTCGACGGTGCTGCCATCTCTTTACCGATCATATCGACTAAATTTTTAGCCCTTGGGAGGTGCTGCTATCTGACGACGGATATTAAAACTGTTATTACAAATGCTATTTCTTCACCCAATTTTTTGCAATTAAAAAGAAATATTCGTTTTCAATCCTATTAAAAGCATTTTTGACTTGAAATTGCGTGTTTCTATCATTTTTGATTAATTTAATAATTAAATAAAAGAAATTCCATAATTGATCACAAAGGCAAATATTTAAGTCGTTTTTCTTGAATATCGGCGTTTATTGATACAATCACGACTATTAGGCTGGAAATTCACTTTTTCATGAAAAAGAGACATTTCCCGTCGATTACTAATTTTCTGAGTAAATAACTTGAAAAATTTCGATCTTTGCTTTAAAATATCAAAATATGACGTATTTGATACAATGAGTGAACAACATTCTAAAAAAGTAACAATAAGATAAATTGACGATTTGGTCCGTTAGAGGATGTTAAAGTAGTAGTTTCTGTATTTGCCGTCAGATCGCAGCACCTCCCAAGCAATGTAATATTTTTAGTTCATGAAAGTAACCAACAGATGGCAGCACTGTCCGACCCGGTACCGAATAGGTGAGCTCCTGTGAGCTCCTATTCTCCTGGTACTAAATCGTGTTTTTCAGCGAGAAAACGAGGAACTCGACGGTGCTGCCATCTCTTGACGGATCATATCGACTAAAATTTTAGCCCTTGGGAGGTGCTGCTATCTGACGACGGATATTAAAACTGTTATTACAAATGCTATTTCTTCACCCAATTTTTTGCAATTAAAAAGAAATATTCGTTTCCAATCCTATTAAAAGCATTTTTGACTTGAAATTGCGTGTTTCTATCATTTTTGATTAATTTAATAATTAAATAAAAGAAATTCCATAATTGATCACAAAGGCAAATATTTAAGTCGTTTTTCTTGAATATCGGCGTTTATTGATACAATCACGACTATTAGGCTGGAAATTCACTTTTTCATGAAAAAGAGACATTTCCCGTCGATTACTAATTTTCTGAGTAAATAACTTGAAAAATTTCGATCTTTGCTTTAAAATATCAAAATATGACGTATTTGATACAATGAGTGAACAACATTCTAAAAAAGTAACAATAAGATAATTTGACGATTTGGTCCGTTAGAGGACGTTAAAGTAGTAGTTTCTGTATTTGCCGTCAGATCGCAGCACCTCCCAAGCAATGTAATATTTTTAGTTCATGAAAGTAACCAACAGATGGCAGCACTGTCCGACCCAGTACCGAATAGGCGAGCTCCTGTGAGCTCCTATTCTCCTGGTACTAAATCGTGTTTTTCAGCGAGAAAACGAGGAACTCGACGGTGCTGCCATCTCTTTACCGATCATATCGACTAAATTTTTAGCCCTTGGGAGGTGCTGCTATCTGACGACGGATATTAAAACTGTTATTACAAATGCTATTTCTTCACCCAATTTTTTGCAATTAAAAAGAAATATTCGTTTTCAATCCTATTAAAAGCATTTTTGACTTGAAATTGCGTGTTTCTATCATTTTTGATTAATTTAAGAATTAAATAAAAGGAATTCCATAATTGATCACAAAGGCAAATATTTAAGTCGTTTTTCTTGAATATCGGCGTTTATTGATACAATCACGACTATTAGGCTGGAAATTCACTTTTTCATGAAAAAGAGACATTTCCCGTCGATTACTAATTTTCTGAGTAAATAACTTGAAAAATTTCGATCTTTGCTTTAAAATATCAAAATATGACGTATTTGATACAATGAGTGAACAACATTCTAAAAAAGTAACAATAAGATAAATTGACGATTTGGTCCGTTAGAGGACGTTAAAGTAGTAGTTTCTGTATTTGCCGTCAGATCGCAGCACCTCCCAAGCAATGTAATATTTTTAGTTCATGAAAGTAACCAACAGATGGCAGCACTGTCCGACCCGGTACCGAATAGGTGAGCTCCTGTGAGCTCCTATTCTCCTGGTACTAAATCGTGTTTTTCAGCGAGAAAACGAGGAACTCGACGGTGCTGCCATCTCTTGACGGATCATATCGACTAAAATTTTAGCCCTTGGGAGGTGCTGCTATCTGACGACGGATATTAAAACTGTTATTACAAATGCTATTTCTTCACCCAATTTTTTGCATTTAAAAAGAAATATTCGTTTTCAATCCTATTAAAAGCATTTTTGACTTACAATTGCGTGTTTTTATCATTTTTGATTAATTTAATAATTAAATAAAAGAAATTCCATAATTGATCACAAAGGCAAATATTTAAGTCGTTTTTCTTGAATATCGGCGTTTATTGATACAATCACGACTATTAGGCTGGAAATTCACTTTTTCATGAAAAAGAGACATTTCCCGTCGATTACTAATTTTCTGAGTAAATAACTTGAAAAATTTCGATCTTTGCTTTAAAATATCAAAATATGACGTATTTGATACAATGAGTGAACAACATTCTAAAAAAGTAACAATAAGATAAATTGACGATTTGGTCCGTTAGAGGACGTTAAAGTAGTAGTTTCTGTATTTGCCGTCAGATCGCAGCACCTCCCAAGCAATGTAATATTTTTAGTTCAAGAAAGTAACCAACAGATGGCAGCACTGTCCGACCCGGTACCGAATAGGTGAGCTCCTGTGAGCTCCTATTCTCCTGATACTAAATCGTGTTTTTCAGCGAGAAAACGAGGAACTCGACGGTGCTGCCATCTCTTTACGGATCATATCGACTAAATTTTTAGCCCTTGGGAGGTGCTGCTATCTGACGACGGATATTAAAACTGTTATTACAAATGCTATTTCTTCACCCAATTTTTTGCAATTAAAAAGAAATATTCGTTTTCAATCCTATTAAAAGCATTTTTGACTTGAAATTGCGTGTTTCTATCATTTTTGATTAATTTAAGAATTAAATAAAAGAAATTCCATAATTGATCACAAAGGCAAATATTTAAGTCGTTTTTCTTGAATATCGGCGTTTATTGATACAATCACGACTATTAGGCTGGAAATTCACTTTTTCATGAAAAAGAGACATTTCCCGTCGATTACTAATTTTCTGAGTAAATAACTTGAAAAATTTCGATCTTTGCTTTAAAATATCAAAATATGACGTATTTGATACAATGAGTGAACAACATTCTAAAAAAGTAACAATAAGATAATTTGACGATTTGGTCCGTTAGAGGACGTTAAAGTAGTAGTTTCTGTATTTGCCGTCAGATCGCAGCACCTCCCAAGCAATGTAATATTTTTAGTTCATGAAAGTAACCAACAGATGGCAGCACTGTCCGACCCGGTACCGAATAGGTGAGCTCCTGTGAGCTCCTATTCTCCTGGTACTAAATCGTGTTTTTCAGCGAGAAAACGAGGAACTCGACGGTGCTGCCATCTCTTGACGGATCATATCAACTAAAATTTTAGCTCTTGGGAGGTGCTGCTATCTGACGACGGATATTAAAACTGTTATTACAAATGCTATTTCTTCACCCAATTTTTTGCAATTAAAAAGAAATATTCGTTTTCAATCCTATTAAAAGCATTTTTGACTTGAAATTGCGTGTTTCTATCATTTTTGATTAATTTAATAATTAAATAAAAGAAATTCCATAATTGATCACAAAGGCAAATATTTAAGTCGTTTTTCTTGAATATCGGCGTTTATTGATACAATCACGACTATTAGGCTGGAAATTCACTTTTTCATGAAAAAGAGACATTTCCCGTCGATTACTAATTTTCTGAGTAAATAACTTGAAAAATTTCGATCTTTGCTTTAAAATATCAAAATATGACGTATTTGATACAATGAGTGAACAACATTCTAAAAAAGTAACAATAAGATAAATTGACGATTTGGTCCGTTAGAGGATGTTAAAGTAGTAGTTTCTGTATTTGCCGTCAGATCGCAGCACCTCCCAAGCAATGTAATATTTTTAGTTCATGAAAGTAACCAACAGATGGCAGCACTGTCCGACCCGGTACCGAATAGGTGAGCTCCTATGAGCTCCTATTCTCCTGGTACTAAATCGTGTTTTTCAGCGAGAAAACGAGGAACTCGACGGTGCTGCCATCTCTTGACGGATCATATCGACTAAAATTTTAGCCCTTGGGAGGTGCTGCTATCTGACGACGGATATTAAAACTGTTATTACAAATGCTATTTCTTCACCCAATTTTTTGCAATTAAAAAGAAATATTCGTTTTCAATCCTATTAAAAGCATTTTTGACTTGAAATTGCGTGTTTCTATCATTTTTGATTAATTTAATAATTAAATAAAAGAAATTCCATAATTGATCACAAAGGCAAATATTTAAGTCGTTTTTCTTGAATATCGGCGTTTATTGATACAATCACGACTATTAGGCTGGAAATTCACTTTTTCATGAAAAAGAGACATTTCCCGTCGATTACTAATTTTCTGAGTAAATAACTTGAAAAATTTCGATCTTTGCTTTAAAATATCAAAATATGACGTATTTGATACAATGAGTGAACAACATTCTAAAAAAGTAACAATAAGATAATTTGACGATTTGGTCCGTTAGAGGACGTTAAAGTAGTAGTTTCTGTATTTGCCGTCAGATCGCAGCACCTCCCAAGCAATGTAATATTTTTAGTTCATGAAAGTAACCAACAGATGGCAGCACTGTCCGACCCGGTACCGAATAGGTGAGCTCCTGTGAGCTCCTATTCTCCTGGTACTAAATCGTGTTTTTCAGCGAGAAAACGAGGAACTCGACGGTGCTGCCATCTCTTTACCGATCATATCGACTAAATTTTTAGCCCTTGGGAGGTGCTGCTATCTGACGACGGATATTAAAACTGTTATTACAAATGCTATTTCTTCACCCAATTTTTTGCAATTAAAAAGAAATATTCGTTTTCAATCCTATTAAAAGCATTTTTGACTTGAAATTGCGTGTTTCTATCATTTTTGATTAATTTAAGAATTAAATAAAAGGAATTCCATAATTGATCAAAAGGGCAAATATTTAAGTCGTTTTTCTTGAATATCGGCGTTTATTGATACAATCACGACTATTAGGCTGGAAATTCACTTTTTCATGAAAAAGAGACATTTCCCGTCGATTACTAATTTTCTGAGTAAATAACTTGAAAAATTTCGATCTTTGCTTTAAAATATCAAAATATGACGTATTTGATACAATGAGTGAACAACATTCTAAAAAAGTAACAATAAGATAAATTGACGATTTGGTCCGTTAGAGGACGTTAAAGTAGTAGTTTCTGTATTTGCCGTCAGATCGCAGCACCTCCCAAGCAATGTAATATTTTTAGTTCATGAAAGTAACCAACAGATGGCAGCACTGTCCGACCCGGTACCGAATAGGTGAGCTCCTGTGAGCTCCTATTCTCCTGGTACTAAATCGTGTTTTTCAGCGAGAAAACGAGGAACTCGACGGTGCTGCCATCTCTTGACGGATCATATCGACTAAAATTTTAGCCCTTGGGAGGTGCTGCTATCTGACGACGGATATTAAAACTGTTATTACAAATGCTATTTCTTCACCCAATTTTTTGCATTTAAAAAGAAATATTCGTTTTCAATCCTATTAAAAGCATTTTTGACTTACAATTGCGTGTTTTTATCATTTTTGATTAATTTAATAATTAAATAAAAGAAATTCCATAATTGATCACAAAGGCAAATATTTAAGTCGTTTTTCTTGAATATCGGCGTTTATTGATACAATCACGACTATTAGGCTGGAAATTCACTTTTTCATGAAAAAGAGACATTTCCCGTCGATTACTAATTTTCTGAGTAAATAACTTGAAAAATTTCGATCTTTGCTTTAAAATATCAAAATATGACGTATTTGATACAATGAGTGAACAACATTCTAAAAAAGTAACAATAAGATAAATTGACGATTTGGTCCGTTAGAGGACGTTAAAGTAGTAGTTTCTGTATTTGCCGTCAGATCGCAGCACCTCCCAAGCAATGTAATATTTTTAGTTCAAGAAAGTAACCAACAGATGGCAGCACTGTCCGACCCGGTACCGAATAGGTGAGCTCCTGTGAGCTCCTATTCTCCTGATACTAAATCGTGTTTTTCAGCGAGAAAACGAGGAACTCGACGGTGCTGCCATCTCTTTACGGATCATATCGACTAAATTTTTAGCCCTTGGGAGGTGCTGCTATCTGACGACGGATATTAAAACTGTTATTACAAATGCTATTTCTTCACCCAATTTTTTGCAATTAAAAAGAAATATTCGTTTTCAATCCTATTAAAAGCATTTTTGACTTGAAATTGCGTGTTTCTATCATTTTTGATTAATTTAAGAATTAAATAAAAGAAATTCCATAATTGATCACAAAGGCAAATATTTAAGTCGTTTTTCTTGAATATCGGCGTTTATTGATACAATCACGACTATTAGGCTGGAAATTCACTTTTTCATGAAAAAGAGACATTTCCCGTCGATTACTAATTTTCTGAGTAAATAACATGAAAAATTTCGATCCTTGCTTTAAAATATCAAAATATGACGTATTTGATACAATGAGTGAACAACATTCTAAAAAAGTAACAATAAGATAATTTGACGATTTGGTCCGTTAGAGGACGTTAAAGTAGTAGTTTCTGTATTTGCCGTCAGATCGCAGCACCTCCCAAGCAATGTAATATTTTTAGTTCATGAAAGTAACCAACAGATGGCAGCACTGTCCGACCCGGTACCGAATAGGTGAGCTCCTGTGAGCTCCTATTCTCCTGGTACTAAATCGTGTTTTTCAGCGAGAAAACGAGGAACTCGACGGTGCTGCCATCTCTTTACCGATCATATCGACTAAATTTTTAGCCCTTGGGAGGTGCTGCTATGTGACGACGGATATTAAAACTGTTATTACAAATGCTTTTTCTTCACCCAATTTTTTGCAATTAAAAAGAAATATTCGTTTTCAATCCTATTAAAAGCATTTTTGACTTGAAATTGCGTGTTTCTATCATTTTTGATTAATTTAAGAATTAAATAAAAGGAATTCCATAATTGATCACAAAGGCGAATATTTAAGTCGTTTTTCTTGAATATCGGCGTTTATTGATACAATCACGACTATTAGGCTGGAAATTCACTTTTTCATGAAAAAGAGACATTTCCCGTCGATTACTAATTTTCTGAGTAAATAACTTGAAAAATTTCGATCTTTGCTTTAAAATATCAAAATATGACGTATTTGATACAATGAGTGAACAACATTCTAAAAAAGTAACAATAAGATAAATTGACGATTTGGTCCGTTAGAGGACGTTAAAGTAGTAGTTTCTGTATTTGCCGTCAGATCGCAGCACCTCCCAAGCAATGTAATATTTTTAGTTCATGAAAGTAACCAAGAGATGGCAGCACTGTCCGACCCGGTACCGAATAGGTGAGCTCCTGTGAGCTCCTATTCTCCTGGTACTAAATCGTGTTTTTCAGCGAGAAAACGAGGAACTCGACGGTGCTGCCATCTCTTTACGGATCATATCGACTAAATTTTTAGCCCTTGGGAGGTGCTGCTATCTGACGACGGATATTAAAACTGTTATTACAAATGCTATTTCTTCACCCAATTTTTTGCAATTAAAAAGAAATATTCGTTTTCAATCCTATTAAAAGCATTTTTGACTTGAAATTGCGTGTTTCTATCATTTTTGATTAATTTAAGAATTAAATAAAAGAAATTCCATAATTGATCACAAAGGCAAATATTTAAGTCGTTTTTCTTGAATATCGGCGTTTATTGATACAATCACGACTATTAGGCTGGAAATTCACTTTTTCATGAAAAAGAGACATTTCCCGTCGATTACTAATTTTCTGAGTAAATAACTTGAAAAATTTCGATCTTTGCTTTAAAATATCAAAATATGACGTATTCGATACAATGAGTGAACAACATTCTAAAAAAGTAACAATAAGATAAATTGACGATTTGGTCCGTTAGAGGACGTTAAAGTAGTAGTTTCTGTATTTGCCGTCAGATCGCAGCACCTCCCAAGGAATGTAATATTTTTAGTTCATGAAAGTAACCAACAGATGGCAGCACTGTCCGACCCGGTACCGAATAGGTGAGCTCCTGTGAGCTCCTATTCTCCTGGTACTAAATCGTGTTTTTCAGCGAGAAAACGAGGAACTCGACGGTGCTGCCATCTCTTTACGGATCATATCGACTAAATTTTTAGCCCTTGGGAGGTGCTGCTATCTGACAACGGATATTAAAACTGTTATTACAAATGCTATTTCTTCACCCAATTTTTTGCAATTAAAAAGAAATATTCGTTTTCAATCCTATTAAAAGCATTTTTGACTTGAAATTGCGTGTTTCTATCATTTTTGATTAATTTAAGAATTAAATAAAAGAAATTCCATAATTGATCACAAAGGCAAATATTTAAGTCGTTTTTCTTGAATATCGGCGTTTGTTGATACAATCACGACTATTAGGCTGGAAATTCACTTTTTCATGAAAAAGAGACATTTCCCGTCGATTACTAATTTTCTGAGTAAATAACTTGAAAAATTTCGATCTTTGCTTTAAAATATCAAAATATGACGTATTTGATACAATGAGTGAACAACATTCTAAAAAAGTAACAATAAGATAAATTGACGATTTTGTCCGTTAGAGGACGTTAAAGTAGTAGTTTCTGTATTTGCCGTCAGATCGCAGCACCTCCCAAGCAATGTAATATTTTTAGTTCATGAAAGTAACCAACAGATGGCAGCACTGTCCGACCCGGTACCGAATAGGTGAGCTCCTGTGAGCTCCTATTCTCCTGGTACTAAATCGTGTTTTTCAGCGAGAAAACGAGGAACTCGACGGTGCTGCCATCTCTTTACCGATCATATCGACTAAATTTTTAGCCCTTGGGAGGTGCTGCTATCTGACGACGGATATTAAAACTGTTATGACAAATGCTATTTCTTCACCCAATTTTTTGCAATTAAAAAGAAATATTCGTTTTCAATCCTATTAAAAGCATTTTTGACTTGAAATTGCGTGTTTCTATCATTTTTGATTAATTTAAGAATTAAATAAAAGGAATTCCATAATTGATCACAAAGGCAAATATTTAAGTCGTTTTTCTTGAATATCGGCGTTTATTGATACAATCACGACTATTAGGCTGGAAATTCACTTTTTCATGAAAAAGAGACATTTCCCGTCGATTACTAATTTTCTGAGTAAATAACTTGAAAAATTTCGATCTTTGCTTTAAAATATCAAAATATGACGTATTTGATACAATGAGTGAACAACATTCTAAAAAAGTAACAATAAGATAAATTGACGATTTGGTCCGTTAGAGGACGTTAAAGTAGTAGTTTCTGTATTTGCCGTCAGATCGCAGCACCTCCCAAGCAATGTAATATTTTTAGTTCATGAAAGTAACCAACAGATGGCAGCACTGTCCGACCCGGTACCGAATAGGTGAGCTCCTGTGAGCTCCTATTCTCCTGGTACTAAATCGTGTTTTTCAGCGAGAAAACGAGGAACTCGACGGTGCTGCCATCTCTTTACGGATCATATCGACTAAATTTTTAGCCCTTGGGAGGTGCTGCTATCTGACGACGGATATTAAAACTGTTATTACAAATGCTATTTCTTCACCCAATTTTTTGCAATTAAAAAGAAATATTCGTTTTCAATCCTATTAAAAGCATTTTTGACTTGAAATTGCGTGTTTCTATCATTTTTGATTAATTTAAGAATTAAATAAAAGAAATTCCATAATTGATCACAAAGGCAAATATTTAAGTCGTTTTTCTTGAATATCGGCGTTTATTGATACAATCACGACTATTAGGCTGGAAATTCACTTTTTCATGAAAAAGAGACATTTCCCGTCGATTACTAATTTTCTGAGTAAATAACTTGAAAAATTTCGATCTTTGCTTTAAAATATCAAAATATGACGTATTCGATACAATGAGTGAACAACATTCTAAAAAAGTAACAATAAGATAAATTGACGATTTGGTCCGTTAGAGGACGTTAAAGTAGTAGTTTCTGTATTTGCCGTCAGATCGCAGCACCTCCCAAGGAATGTAATATTTTTAGTTCATGAAAGTAACCAACAGATGGCAGCACTGTCCGACCCGGTACCGAATAGGTGAGCTCCTGTGAGCTCCTATTCTCCTGGTACTAAATCGTGTTTTTCAGCGAGAAAACGAGGAACTCGACGGTGCTGCCATCTCTTTACGGATCATATCGACTAAATTTTTAGCCCTTGGGAGGTGCTGCTATCTGACAACGGATATTAAAACTGTTATTACAAATGCTATTTCTTCACCCAATTTTTTGCAATTAAAAAGAAATATTCGTTTTCAATCCTATTAAAAGCATTTTTGACTTGAAATTGCGTGTTTCTATCATTTTTGATTAATTTAAGAATTAAATAAAAGAAATTCCATAATTGATCACAAAGGCAAATATTTAAGTCGTTTTTCTTGAATATCGGCGTTTGTTGATACAATCACGACTATTAGGCTGGAAATTCACTTTTTCATGAAAAAGAGACATTTCCCGTCGATTACTAATTTTCTGAGTAAATAACTTGAAAAATTTCGATCTTTGCTTTAAAATATCAAAATATGACGTATTTGATACAATGAGTGAACAACATTCTAAAAAAGTAACAATAAGATAAATTGACGATTTGGTCCGTTAGAGGACGTTAAAGTAGTAGTTTCTGTATTTGCCGTCAGATCGCAGCACCTCCCAAGCAATGTAATATTTTTAGTTCATGAAAGTAACCAACAGATGGCAGCACTGTCCGACCCGGTACCGAATAGGTGAGCTCCTGTGAGCTCCTATTCTCCTGGTACTAAATCGTGTTTTTCAGCGAGAAAACGAGGAACTCGACGGTGCTGCCATCTCTTTACCGATCATATCGACTAAATTTTTAGCCCTTGGGAGGTGCTGCTATCTGACGACGGATATTAAAACTGTTATGACAAATGCTATTTCTTCACCCAATTTTTTGCAATTAAAAAGAAATATTCGTTTTCAATCCTATTAAAAGCATTTTTGACTTGAAATTGCGTGTTTCTATCATTTTTGATTAATTTAAGAATTAAATAAAAGGAATTCCATAATTGATCACAAAGGCAAATATTTAAGTCGTTTTTCTTGAATATCGGCGTTTATTGATACAATCACGACTATTAGGCTGGAAATTCACTTTTTCATGAAAAAGAGACATTTCCCGTCGATTACTAATTTTCTGAGTAAATAACTTGAAAAATTTCGATCTTTGCTTTAAAATATCAAAATATGACGTATTTGATACAATGAGTGAACAACATTCTAAAAAAGTAACAATAAGATAAATTGACGATTTGGTCCGTTAGAGGACGTTAAAGTAGTAGTTTCTGTATTTGCCGTCAGATCGCAGCACCTCCCAAGCAATGTAATATTTTTAGTTCATGAAAGTAACCAACAGATGGCAGCACTGTCCGACCCGGTACCGAATAGGTGAGCTCCTGTGAGCTCCTATTCTCCTGGTACTAAATCGTGTTTTTCAGCGAGAAAACGAGGAACTCGACGGTGCTGCCATCTCTTTACGGATCATATCGACTAAATTTTTAGCCCTTGGGAGGTGCTGCTATCTGACGACGGATATTAAAACTGTTATTACAAATGCTATTTCTTCACCCAATTTTTTGCAATTAAAAAGAAATATTCGTTTTCAATCCTATTAAAAGCATTTTTGACTTGAAATTGCGTGTTTCTATCATTTTTGATTAATTTAAGAATTAAATAAAAGAAATTCCATAATTGATCACAAAGGCAAATATTTAAGTCGTTTTTCTTGAATATCGGCGTTTATTGATACAATCACGACTATTAGGCTGGAAATTCACTTTTTCATGAAAAAGAGACATTTCCCGTCGATTACTAATTTTCTGAGTAAATAACTTGAAAAATTTCGATCTTTGCTTTAAAATATCAAAATATGACGTATTCGATACAATGAGTGAACAACATTCTAAAAAAGTAACAATAAGATAAATTGACGATTTGGTCCGTTAGAGGACGTTAAAGTAGTAGTTTCTGTATTTGCCGTCAGATCGCAGCACCTCCCAAGGAATGTAATATTTTTAGTTCATGAAAGTAACCAACAGATGGCAGCACTGTCCGACCCGGTACCGAATAGGTGAGCTCCTGTGAGCTCCTATTCTCCTGGTACTAAATCGTGTTTTTCAGCGAGAAAACGAGGAACTCGACGGTGCTGCCATCTCTTTACGGATCATATCGACTAAATTTTTAGCCCTTGGGAGGTGCTGCTATCTGACAACGGATATTAAAACTGTTATTACAAATGCTATTTCTTCACCCAATTTTTTGCAATTAAAAAGAAATATTCGTTTTCAATCCTATTAAAAGCATTTTTGACTTGAAATTGCGTGTTTCTATCATTTTTGATTAATTTAAGAATTAAATAAAAGAAATTCCATAATTGATCACAAAGGCAAATATTTAAGTCGTTTTTCTTGAATATCGGCGTTTGTTGATACAATCACGACTATTAGGCTGGAAATTCACTTTTTCATGAAAAAGAGACATTTCCCGTCGATTACTAATTTTCTGAGTAAATAACTTGAAAAATTTCGATCTTTGCATTAAAATATCAAAATATGACGTATTTGATACAATGAGTGAACAACATTCTAAAAAAGTAACAATAAGATAATTTGACGATTTGGTCCGTTAGAGGACGTTAAAGTAGTAGTTTCTGTATTTGCCGTCAGATCGCAGCACCTCCCAAGCAATGTAATATTTTTAGTTCATGAAAGTAACCAACAGATGGCAGCACTGTCCGACCCGGTACCGAATAGGTGAGCTCCTGTGAGCTCCTATTCTCCTGGTACTAAATCGTGTTTTTCAGCGAGAAAACGAGGAACTCGACGGTGCTGCCATCTCTTGACGGATCATATCGACTAAAATTTTAGCCCTTGGAAGGTGCTGCTATCTGACGACGGATAATAAAACTGTTATTACAAATGCTATTTCTTCACCCAATTGTTTGCAATTAAAAAGAAATATTCGTTTTCAATCCTATTAAAAGCATTTTTGACTTGAAATTGCGTGTTTCTATCATTTTTGATTAATTTAATAATTAAATAAAAGAAATTCCATAATTGATCACAAAGGCAAATATTTAAGTCGTTTTTCTTGAATATCGGCGTTTATTGATACAATCACGACTATTAGGCTGGAAATTCACTTTTTCATGAAAAAGAGATATTTCCCGTCGATTACTAATTTTCTGAGTAAATAACTTGAAAAATTTCGATCCTTGCTTTAAAATATCAAAATATGACGTATTTGATACAATGAGTGAACAACATTCTAAAAAAGTAACAATAAGATAATTTGACGATTTGGTCCGTTAGAGGACGTTAAAGTAGTAGTTTCTGTATTTGCCGTCAGATCGCAGCACCTCCCAAGCAATGTAATATTTTTAGTTCATGAAAGTAACCAACAGATGGCAGCACTGTCCGACCCGGTACCGAATAGGTGAGCTCCTGTGAGCTCCTATTCTCCTGGTACTAAATCGTGTTTTTCAGCGAGAAAACGAGGAACTCGACGGTGCTGCCATCTCTTTACGGATCATATCGACTAAATTTTTAGCCCTTGGGAGGTGCTGCTATCTGACGACGGATATTAAAACTGTTATTACAAATGCTATTTCTTCACCCAATTTTTTGCAATTAAAAAGAAATATTCGTTTTCAATCCTATTAAAAGCATTTTTGACTTGAAATTGCATGTTTCTATCATTTTTGATTAATTTAAGAATTAAATAAAAGAAATTCCATAATTGATCACAAAGGCAAATATTTAAGTCGTTTTTCTTGAATATCGGCGTTTATTGATACAATCACGACTATTAGGCTGGAAATTCACTTTTTCATGAAAAAGAGACATTTCCCGTCGATTACTAATTTTCTGAGTAAATAACTTGAAAAATTTCGATCTTTGCTTTAAAATATCAAAATATGACGGATTTGATACAATGAGTGAACAACATTCTAAAAAAGTAACAATAAGATAAATTGACGATTTGGTCCGTTAGAGGACGTTAAAGTAGTAGTTTCTGTATTTGCCGTCAGATCGCAGCACCTCCCAAGCAATGTAATATTTTTAGTTCATGAAAGTAACCAACAGATGGCAGCACTGTCCGACCCGGTACCGAATAGGTGAGCTCCTGTGAGCTCCTATTCTCCTGGTACTAAATCGTGTTTTTCAGCGAGAAAACGAGGAACTCGACGGTGCTGCCATCTCTTGACGGATCATATCAACTAAAATTTTAGCCCTTGGGAGGTGCTGCTATCTGACGACGGATATTAAAACTGTTATTACAAATGCTATTTCTTCACCCAATTTTTGGCAATTAAAAAGAAATATTCGTTTTCAATCCTATTAAAAGCATTTTTGACTTGAAATTGCGTGTTTCTATCATTTTTGATTAATTTAATAATTAAATAAAAGAAATTCCATAATTGATCACAAAGGCAAATATTTAAGTCGTTTTTCTTGAATATCGGCGTTTATTGATACAATCACGACTATTAGGCTGGAAATTCACTTTTTCATGAAAAAGAGACATTTCCCGTCGATTACTAATTTTCTGAGTAAATAACTTGAAAAATTTCGATCCTTGCTTTAAAATATCAAAATATGATGTATTTGATACAATGAGTGAACAACATTCTAAAAAAGTAACAATAAGATAATTTGACGATTTGGTCCGTTAGAGGACGTTAAAGTAGTAGTTTCTGTATTTGCCGTCAGATCGCAGCACCTCCCAAGCAATGTAATATTTTTAGTTCATGAAAGTAACCAACAGATGGCAGCACTGTCCGACCCGGTACCGAATAG
This sequence comes from Arma custos, assembly GCA_037127475.1. Taxonomy (NCBI): domain Eukaryota; kingdom Metazoa; phylum Arthropoda; class Insecta; order Hemiptera; family Pentatomidae; genus Arma; species Arma custos. The sequence goes on along the minus strand of CM073765.1, from coordinate 16,331,427 downwards.
GTGAGCTCCTGTGAGCTCCTATTCTCCTGGTACTAAATCGTGTTTTTCAGCGAGAAAACGAGGAACTCGACGGTGCTGCCATCTCTTTACGGATCATATCGACTAAATTTTTAGCCCTTGGGAGGTGCTGCTATCTGACGACGGATATTAAAACTGTTATTACAAATGCTATTTCTTCACCCAATTTTTTGCAATTAAAAAGAAATATTCGTTTTCAATCCTATTAAAAGCATTTTTGACTTGAAATTGCGTGTTTCTATCATTTTTGATTAATTTAAGAATTAAATAAAAGAAATTCCATAATTGATCACAAAGGCAAATATTTAAGTCGTTTTTCTTGAATATCGGCGTTTATTGATACAATCACGACTATTAGGCTGGAAATTCACTTTTTCATGAAAAAGAGACATTTCCCGTCGATTACTAATTTTCTGAGTAAATAACTTGAAAAATTTCGATCTTTGCTTTAAAATATCAAAATATGACGTATTTGATACAATGAGTGAACAACATTCTAAAAAAGTAACAATAAGATAAATTGACGATTTGGTCCGTTAGAGGACGTTAAAGTAGTAGTTTCTGTATTTGCCGTCAGATCGCAGCACCTCCCAAGCAATGTAATATTTTTAGTTCATGAAAGTAACCAACAGATGGCAGCACTGTCCGACCCGGTACCGAATAGGTGAGCTCCTGTGAGCTCCTATTCTCCTGGTACTAAATCGTGTTTTTCAGCGAGAAAACGAGGAACTCGACGGTGCTGCCATCTCTTGACGGATCATATCGACTAAAATTTTAGCCCTTGGGAGGTGCTGCTATCTGACGACGGATATTAAAACTGTTATTACAAATGCTATTTCTTCACCCAATTTTTTGCATTTAAAAAGAAATATTCGTTTTCAATCCTATTAAAAGCATTTTTGACTTACAATTGCGTGTTTTTATCATTTTTGATTAATTTAATAATTAAATAAAAGAAATTCCATAATTGATCACAAAGGCAAATATTTAAGTCGTTTTTCTTGAATATCGGCGTTTATTGATACAATCACGACTATTAGGCTGGAAATTCACTTTTTCATGAAAAAGAGACATTTCCCGTCGATTACTAATTTTCTGAGTAAATAACTTGAAAAATTTCGATCTTTGCTTTAAAATATCAAAATATGACGTATTTGATACAATGAGTGAACAACATTCTAAAAAAGTAACAATAAGATAAATTGACGATTTGGTCCGTTAGAGGACGTTAAAGTAGTAGTTTCTGTATTTGCCGTCAGATCGCAGCACCTCCCAAGGAATGTAATATTTTTAGTTCATGAAAGTAACCAACAGATGGCAGCACTGTCCGACCCGGTACCGAATAGGTGAGCTCCTGTGAGCTCCTATTCTCCTGATACTAAATCGTGTTTTTCAGCGAGAAAACGAGGAACTCGACGGTGCTGCCATCTCTTTACGGATCATATCGACTAAATTTTTAGCCCTTGGGAGGTGCTGCTATCTGACGACGGATATTAAAACTGTTATTACAAATGCTATTTCTTCACCCAATTTTTTGCAATTAAAAAGAAATATTCGTTTTCAATCCTATTAAAAGCATTTTTGACTTGAAATTGCGTGTTTCTATCATTTTTGATTAATTTAAGAATTAAATAAAAGAAATTCCATAATTGATCACAAAGGCAAATATTTAAGTCGTTTTTCTTGAATATCGGCGTTTATTGATACAATCACGACTATTAGGCTGGAAATTCACTTTTTCATGAAAAAGAGACATTTCCCGTCGATTACTAATTTTCTGAGTAAATAACTTGAAA